>OU343223.1:81162129-81216482 GCA_910596185.1 Chrysanthemum makinoi
TTATTTTTCACTTTGAAATGCTGGCAATATTTGCGAAGACTTGTTATTTTCTCTTTTGAGGAAAATCTATTGTCATCATTGAGATAATCATACAAAATTTTTACACATTTTTAAAACAAGTATAGCAAAAAAAAAACATGAAGCTCAGAAACGCCTTTTTTTCATCAATTTGCGATGTACAATGGACCCAACCATTGCAATAGGCTTGTCATCATAGCTTGAAGTGCACCAGCCGGGAATCGAACCTGGTCTGTACCGTGGCAGGGTACTATTCTACCACTAGACCACTGGTGTTTGTTGTTTTCTAGTTTCAAAGGTCAATATACATGTTTGATTAATGTGCATACACGCTTTACTTTGCAAGATGAACTGCTTTATTTGTTATCAAGCGTAATTAGTTAATTATTAATCGACATTCATCTAATTTTTAGCTTTTGAAAACAGGAATTTGAAACTGAATTAACTAGTTATCTACATTCATGCTCGTTGATGAATACGAAATGAATTAAATCATGTCAAGATGTGAAACCTTTATATGTTACTCTTCAATTTAATCTTTTTGGATGATAACAACCTTCATAACTCGATTCCAATGTTGAAATCCATGGTCCTTTTATCTCCAATTGGGGGACAGACTCTTCGGTATATATGAAATATTATGATTTCCAAGAGTGAGAAAAGATCTAGTAAGAAGAATGAGAAAAAACTGTTAACAGATACATTGTATCAACATCTATAAGAGAATATTGCAAGTGATATACAAGCGGGACTACAACTTGAATTGCAATGTCATGAATGATGTCATTTGCTCTATTTGGATGCCTATAAGCGCAGTGTACTAACACATTCATTTCCCATTCTCTTCTTTTACTTTCACATAATGATATGTTTCTCCTGCTACTACTTGAGTACAATTAGAGAGTTTGTGTGATATCTCCTATATACAAGAGATATAACTATTGGTGTTTATCCTTGTAATTAGAGAGAATGTGCAACTCCTAATTTTCTTCATAATGAAACGTGATCTTCCTTGCCTCGTGGTTTTACCATATTGTTTTGCTTATTTCCGTGTGTCATCTTTATTTCATATTTTATATTTTAGTTGTGGGTTTGCTTCAATCCGGTGTCACTTTTCTCATCAGAAATTTCAGCAACACATTTCAAATGAAGGAGAGAAATCTAAAGGGAGATGCATATATATTTGTAGGTGCATCTGAAATGTGCAGTTGTTGTTTCTTTTGTCCTTATCATTTTAATTTTATTTCTCATTTGATAATTTTATTTCTCATTTCATCCTTACCTTAAGTTTGAAAAAGAAGCAACAATATGACTAGTGTTTTTTCTCATTCATTGCTCTTCAATAGCGAAAGTGTTTAATTCATTTTTCTGTGTCGTCTGGTGCTTATGGAAAAGCAAGTTTTACTCTTCAATACGTTTGATAACAAGTCAAAACGGACGTAATTCAGCTTAGATTCTCCTAAATTTTTAGTCACTAATTATATTTCATAAATAAATAATGTATTAACATAAGTACAGAACTATATGTTTAGGATAATCAAATTGTAAACATTTGAGCAGTCTGGCTTGTTTGCCATCCGTATGTTTTTAAGTAAATGGATTGGAATTGTCAAGTGACACATCTAATTAGGTTGCAATCCAATACACATACCTTACCCGGATCGCTAGTTAAACTGAGCAGAGGTTCTTAACATTTCAAATCACCATTGACACCAAAATGTTTGCAACTAAACGTACATAATATAGCATATATACAGACATAACTACCCTAGGTATTATTTGATGCTTCAGTGACCTTTTGATTTAGTTTCCAAGCAAGTTGGTGCCAGCAAGTGAAACAAGATCTGAAGATATATTTGTTCTATGAATCTGGATAGCATATCAACTGCGGTTTAGCTGAAGAAACTGTCCAGGAGGCTTCACAAGCTTGCAACTGGCATGTTATAGAACGTAGCACGGCACATGTAAGTCAATCGTTCTGTATCTTTTAGCTTAAACTCTATGGCCACGACTGTCAAGTTTCTTCCACTCCTTACCACAGATGCATCGATAATCACTTCTGCCTAGGGACATAGAGAGAAATTATGTTGGAAGTCAAGGTACTAAAATTTAACAAAGGAATCAGTACTCTCTGACATCGTTAGGATAAAGAATAAAGAATCATATATGGTATAGTTTAGATGCACATGTGCAGTTCTTGAAATGGTAAGAGTTTTGAGTTTGAGATGACCCACATCAGTTGCAACACTCATTGGCCTAATTTTTAAGCAAAAGCTATATCATGGAATTTTGTTTTGGTCTGTTCTAAAATATCACTGCTTAGGGCTGCTACTTGTCTACTTAAATGAGCACCTATGTGTTAAGCATCCACTTTAATTAGTTACAATTGCTTAACAGATATTCCTGGTCTTCGGAATCCAATTAAAACTTTTTAGCTGAATACATTTTTCAACAAATTCACTGGTTTGTCAATCAGTTATTCTCAACTTAGAGTTAATTTTTGTATTAAAAGCGCAATGAAATCATCATTCAGAAAAGTACCTATATGAAAATCTTAACTACTCATATCTGTACATAAGCCAAAAGTATTATTAATTTCTATGTTAAGGCAAAAAGCTTATGTGAGTTGTTTGACATCTCGTTAATCGCTACTTAGCCGATTATGAACTAGGTTTCACTTGATCGCCTACCTCATCTAAAAATCTAAGAATATTGCTAGATTATCCAATCACTATAAATTTGAACAAAATATGAAAACATCTATACGCCAAGATTAAAATTTGAGTATTGCAGTTTTCACGAAGAAATAACAAAAGAATTTGCAGTCAAAGACGTACTTGGCTAACAGCTGCAGCAAGATAAGAGACACTCAGTTCACCCAGAAACAGCTCCTTATCTTTGTTTACAACAGTTCTAGCACAAGCTATGGCCACAATCTCTGCTATTGATCCAACTGCTCCTCCATGTAAAGTGTTATAAGCATTCTGCAGAAAACGACCATTACATTAACACATTGCCGAAAGATGACAGGATGATGTTTCTATTACTAACACACATCTTCTCTGTTGACATATGGTACAAAGACATATATAAGCATATAACTAACTAAAGAGATTCCAAACTACAAAGTAACTAAGCTGAGACTCCAAACAGATTTTCGATGTTTAGTGTCAATAAAATATGTTATGACCATGAAAAATTATAGCATCCATCAAAGGATTATATACTGCGAAGTAATACATAAATTTTCTGTTGGCTTACTGTACAAAGACAGACAACCGACTGAACCATATTCCAGAAGGATAAAACATCTAAGGGCGTGTTTGCTTGTTTGGTTTTACATTTAAAAGTGATTATCTAGTTATGTCATTTTCATAATCAGTATAGAAATAGCTGCAATAACACTAATCCTGACCCTATCTCTTTATTTACTTATTATAATCTTATAAAAATCAGATTTTTCAAACACTCGAACAAGGAAAATATCTTATATCACTAACTCAAACAGCCTCCAAACACTTTCGCCACAGCTGAGATTTTTCAAGCAACCTTTGTTTCGGCTTATATAGCCGGCTTATGGCATATTTGGTTTTGGGCTTATATTTCATAAGCTCACTTTTCGTGGCTTATTGTGACACTTTCCGGCTTATGTCATAATGAACTTATATAAGTGTCAAAATAAGCCATAAAAAGTGAGGTTATGAAATATAAGCCCAAAACCAAATATGCCATAAGCCGGCTATATAAGCCAAAACAAACACCCCCTTAAACCGAGATTTAATCAAATACTTAATGTGTAATGACTCTCTTTCAACATTCTTATGACCTTTATCTATATTTTGACCAATGTAGGATGATATGAGTCGAGGTACTATACTTTACATTAATCAACGTACTACGAAATGTACACCAACAGTAAAGTAATTTTCATTTTGTTACCAAGCATAGTAATTTTGTAAGCATACTCGCATAGCAACATAGTTTCATCTTTTAAAGTTTAACAATTGATTATTGGTAACACAATTATTAATGCGTATAACATGTAAAACACAAATTAGTTACTGGAGATAGTAAAATTATTTAGGGGTAGATAAGATAAGAGTGAGATAATTACACAAACGTGTGGTTTGACAGTGAGGATGCAAGACAGACGGCCGCGATGGATATGTTGAACTTTGAGCAAGCTTCGGATCACATCGGTGTGGACTCCCTCGCCTTCGTACTTGTCCGGAATTATGGATCCACCCCCGACTCTTTTTATGAACCCCTTCACTTTTGCCACGGTTTCCAATGGCATTTCTTTTGATACGATCGTCGTCGTCATCATTTTCTATATATTACTATTCCCCCAAAATGATTTCATACTCTTTTTACTTCTAACTTGAGTTTGTATTCCAAATAAAAAAAAGTCAGATTTGGCAAACAACTTTACCACGTACAGTCATGGTTTTCCAAACCGAACCCGGTTCTTTTAGGTTCAACCAATCGATTGGTTAGAAGTTAGATCCGGTTTCAAAAGACTACTACACAAAGGCAAGCTATAGAATGACAAAGAAGAAATTTTATTGATAACGAGTTATAATAATTGATTTTTTCTTAAATTGTGTAATAAAGTATTTTATCCGTCTAAAAATCATTATCATTTCACAAAAAACACACACAATTTAACGAAAAAAATATAATTATTATTGCTTCCAGTTTTACTGTTAAAACTTTCTATAAGTTTGTAATAACAATTTCAAGTAAAAGTAATACGTTACTTTATATCAAATTTCTCTAACTGTTTTTAGTAATGGACAATTAATTTGAGATATTTTGTCAGGCAATTATTTTGAGAGACAAATTAAGGAACTTATTGATTTCAAGATATTACACATTTAAGTTTGTTAAACATAGTTGTTAAGAAGTTAAGATCAAGCTCGAATAGCCTTTGACTTTTTGGTATTAGGCTCTATGGTGAGCAAGGATAGGACAGATGAATATTGGGCACATGTGACCTAAGACGAGCCAAAGGGACAGATCAACAAGGTACATTACCATCCTAGAGCTCGATACCTGGCCACCTCAGGCTTGTGTAATGCAACACTCACGTTTGCATACACACAAATTTAAATTATATAGATTTATGACATTTACAAAGACACAAATTTGGCGCAACACGTTTTATGGAATCTGATACAGTCGAGTGCACACAATATATTTAGTGCAAAACAACCAAAGAGTATTTTCTCTTCACAAGGTCTACTAAATAAACCGTTTGAGCTTCTGCAGCTCAAGTTTCAGTTTGGGTGACTAGTGAAACCGAATAAAGAAACAGTTTAATGGTTCTTTTTTTATGTTCGCGCATTTGAATGAGGCTCCACCTGAAACTTGTACTTCATTTGAAAGCTCGACAAGTCTTTATTCAGTGCCAACTTTGAAATACAGAGAACACCCAAAGCGCTATATAAATTCTGTAGAGGATCCAAAACAGTTGACATCAAAGAAGTGGGATTTCACATATACAATTTAAAGATCCAAAGCAACTTGATGTTATCAACTGTGGTACAAAACATTCAATCATTCATGCTGTCATACATCAAGAGTGGCCTCGAAAACATGAAGATTGGCTTTAGTGATGAAGTTTCCAAGCGACTTCATGATATCACGTGAGATAAGATTGAAGATGTATCTATTCTATCAACACTCACAAAAGTATAACTATTGCAGTTTTACAGAATGGAACTGTCGCGAACCTGCAGGATGTCTCACAAGCTCGCTACAGGCATGTTATAGAAGGCAGCACGGCATAAGTAAGTTAGTCGTTCTGTATCTTTTAGCTTGAACTCAATGGCAACGATTGTCAAGTTCCTTCCACTCCTTACCACATATGCATCAACCAACACCTCTGCCTGGTCATATAGAAAGAACATTTCAAGTCAGTGGATTTAAACCATCTATGAATCAATGATGTCTCACAATCACATAGCTAAGATAAACAATGTATCGGATATGGTATGATTTGGGTGTGAACAACCGTCATTGAGATTGATTCCAAAACTATAAGTTGAAAGTATCGGTATGAATCATGATAATTTCTTCTCACGGAAAACACCAAAGTTTTCATTTTAAGATATCCCAAACTAATTACAAGTTTATAAATTTAATCTAAAATTCATAACTGTCCAAATTAGTGATGGTACTGATTTTGGTCCACGAGATTCTTATCTTGTTAAAACTGTTTCCACTGCTTTGATTAATGAATCATTGAAAGTTCTATGACACGAAAGGAACAACAAAGAATGTGCCATACTTGATTAACAGCCGGAGCAAGAAACGAGATATTCAATTCACCAAGAAAAAGCTCCTTATCTTCATTAACGACTGTTCTAGCACAAGCTATAGCAACAAACTCTGCTATCGATCCAACCGCTCCTCCAAACAAAGTGTTAAATACATTCTGTATATAGTATTTCATTTCATAACTATTCAAACATGCTCAACATAATAAGCAACTCCACAAATACATTTACCAAATCATAGTACATAACAGTAACTAATAAACAGCACTAAAAAACATTACATAAACTTCAGGAACTTTAATACAATACTTACGCAGGCGTATGGTTTTACAGTCAGAATGCAGGATACACGGCCACGATCAATGTGTTTAACTTTGATCAGGCTGCGGATCACATCTGAGTTGACTCGCTCCCCATCCAAATTTTCTGGAAGCACGATGGCGCCACGGTCGTGCACTAGGAAGTTGGTGACCCTTGCGATAGCTTTCGATGACGCCTCTTTAGATAGGACAGTGGTCACCATCCTTAGATGCTTTGCAGCACTCACTCGTTGACTAAATTTGTATACAGACATAACAAAGCAAACTTTTTGGTAGTTATAAACTAACCAAAAGTTACATGAATTATCCGTACTATTTTTAAATGTGTAGATTTAGTCCCTGAAACAATTATTAATGTATGATGATATCATATTAACCAACCTTATGTAGCTATGTAAACTCTGCATTTTATGAGATTTTTTCAAATAAAAATAGTAAATTTTAAACAAATTTCTCATCTCTCATTTTTTCGCTTCCAAAAACTAGCTTAATATGTCTCACAACCTTTGAAATCAATCACAGAAGATTATATATATTTGGACCAGTCTTTTGGAAAAGAAAGAAATAGACCTAAAAAAATCTAAAATTTTAAACATCTTGTTTCTTGAATTCGTTTTACGGTAAAAAAATGCCAGAAGGAGTGCTCGAAGTTTCCCTTTTGAAGTGCCAAAGGGCTCGAGAACACCGATGTCCTTTGTAAGTCCTTCATCCTCGTCTTTTGACCCAAGAAAACATTATTGGATCTAATTATGATATGAGCTTATACTATACCATGGTTTGTTGCAGTAAACATGGACCCGTATGTTATTATAACATATAGGAGTCAGGAAAAGAAAAGCACTGTTGCATCAGGCATGTATTCTTTGTTGTTTATTTGATTGATTCTTGTTAGTATCTTTTGCAGATTTGTGTTTTTATTCTATGTTAAATGTTTGTCGTGCAGGTAAAGGGTCGAATCCAGAGTGGAAAGAGACGTTCTTGTTTGATGTTTCTAGTAACGATTGTATGGAATTAAGGGTCAAAATTATGGATAGTGATGGCGGCGTGGGTGCTGATGACTTTGTTGGCCACACGAGGTTAGTTGTGTAGTTTTATTTTGTTGCCGATAAAAGGAAATATAAGACGTTAAAAACTGGTTTAATTGAATATGTGATTTTATGAGCTTGTTACAGTATATCTTTGGATACGGTGTTTCGAGATGGAGATATTCCAGCAAAATCATACAATGTTATGAAGGACGATAAATACTGTGGAGAGATCCGGATAGGCCTCAACTTTACAGCCCAGGTTCAGTTTGTTTCTTTCTTGCAGAATCGTTGGTCGGCATTGCGCTGAAACTGAACAAGGGATGGAGCCAGATCAAGGAAACCGATCTGAACTAAGCTCCATCAGGCGGTTTATAGTCAGTTATGTCCCCAAACTGAGGCCGAACCTTATGTAACACTGGAATTTTTAATTTAAAAAATGTAATTTGAAACCTTTTAAGTTCCAAAAGTAATTTTCTCAGAAGAGAACTCATTTGGTTCAGCCCTCGGACCAAACAGAGAACCAATGCTATGAAAGCTCCAAAACCAACAACCAAACTAAATATAGCCGGTTCCGGTCCCAGTTTGGTATATCGGTTTTGTAGTAAGACTGAATTTGCACACCCCTAAAAACTTTTGGACACCCATACTAAACACCCTTTATGTGCTTATTGTTGTTTTAGAGAAGCCGCGGTTTTGATCCAACTGATGGAAACATTGGTGGATGGAAGCAATCGGGCCATGATTAGTTATGCAACAAATTGACAGCGTTTGTGAATCTTCTATCACCAAATATATATAACTTAATTCTTTTTAATTAAATATTTTGGGCACCAGTTCGAATATTTTGCACCCCCGCCCCAGGGCAGCCTACATATCGCCATGTTGTCACTGATGTAATTATGTTTTAATATCAGACATTTTAGTCTTTAGTACATGCATCTTGAAAACAATTATGTTTAACACTCGTCTCTCTCAGATATCTCTTTGGGTTCATAGGTGTTTTTGTTGTAATACCTCATGTTCTTCAAGTATGTATATGCTAATAGAGGTGACAATTTTTGACACTTTCTTTTGGGTCATGTTCATAAACAAAATGGGTCAAATAAAGAAAGTTAAAGTTAAAAATCAAACAGATCATATTGAGACGCTATGCAGTAATGCAGATGCCTAGTATGGACCTAGTGGATCGCTAAGACCAAGGTCCTCGACACTATGCACCCTACTCACAAGAGGTTCTCTTAGGCTCAGACCACCAAAATGCGAAGGTGAGTTCGGACACACCCTACTCAATCCAAGGGCACCTCTAATATCCATCTAAACGTAAAGAAGCAGATTTTATAGCAGTATATAGTATGAAAAAGAGTATCATGTACATATACACCATATGACCGTAATCAACTATAACTTCAAACAGATACATCATAATCAAAAATTTGAAAAACTTTATCACATTAAGGTTCCAAATTAAAACAAAGATTAAGTAAAAACTGAGACTATTCTATAGCATAAAAAGAGCACAACGTTTATACAAGTGACATTTGTCACAAACAGCTACAGGTTACAAGATGACTAATCTTTAACAACCCTACGCCAAACCAAAAAAAATACGAAAACAAACCTGGTAACACATACTGACTAATTTGCCCATGTTTTATAGAACAAACCAGTGTTCAACTTCAAGATGTCTTTTTAGGAAGAAAACTCCATTGTTTTTACTCGGGAGTTCAATCCAAGCTTTTACATTGTTGTTCATTCGAACTGGACTCAAAGCCGGTTCCAACAAAATGCACAATGCAGACGCTGCCCTCAAGTTTCCCGTGAAGACTCAACGATGATGACATAAAGCTTTTAGAATGTGATTTTGTTAGTTTTTTCTCAGGGGCCTTGTCGAGCTCTGCAGCTTTTAGAAACCGTGAGGTTGCAGAATCCCATGATAGTTCGTGCATTTGTGATTCGGTTAGTGGGGCCGGTTGTTCAGACAAAGCTTGGCGTGTGACTTCGACGAAAGTTTCACCATCCTTGAAGGTTCGGCAATTGGTAAACTGCTTGAAGAACTCGTTCGAGACGTGGTCAGCGCAAATGACTATTTTGCCCATGGCTAAAGCTTCTGCGGTTGTTGTGCAGACTACATCTGTGGTGCTTGGATTCAGGAACACTTTATAGCTGCGACAGGGATCAAATTAGAAAACATATTTAATAAAACCTTTATAAATAGAATGAGTTAGATGGTTATATGCATTCAGTAATATGCACTTTGCTTTCAACCCATTTGACTCATTTCAAAGTGTCCTTTGAACCAAATGTGATAAGAATAAAGAACTGTGTTTATACCAAAATGATTACAAATTTATTGAATCTATTTTGCCTGTTTCTCGAAATAAGTTTATTGGACTTTCTTTTTCGCAAAATTTGACTTATTTTCTTATGCGAACTTTGACTTTTTCTTGCATAGTTATGCAAAAGGAACAGCATATTTCGCAATAAGAAAGGTAGTTCTCTAAATCAGTGGTTAATTTGGTATAAAAGCATTTTTTATTTATTTATTTTTTTTGACATTTTGTTAAATAACCATTTTTAATGAATTCCTCTATAATATTAAAAAGAATAAACGTTTTATGTTTAACTTACTCGTGGAATATAGGGTCAGCATGATCACGTCCGGGATTAATCCTGATAGTTATATTCAACTTCTGAGCAGCTTCTTGTATCTGATCAGAATCCTCACCAGTGCCAAACAAGTCAACCTCAAGTCCTTCGAGTTCCTTTTGGTGATCACGAAGAAGTTTAAGTAGCTCCTTATAGCCTTTGCTCCACACCATTTTCCCAATATAGTATGCACCTTTTGTAAAGGCATTTGTTCCATGTTTCTGCTGTTCATTCTTTTGCATCCCAATCTCAAGAAACTTAGGATTAACACCATGAACGTTGCAAATAACAGATCTTGGGAGTTCTTGAGTTGCACCAGATAAACGTATCACCTGCCATGAGTACATGAATTGTTAAACCATGAAGTAGCTATAGAAGTCCAAATTTGAAGGTGGTCGTATGCAAAGCCTTCTATATTCCAAATGAAAGAGATATATTATGACTTTCAAAATCAAACTTAGTACATTGCTATAACGATATCATATGGAATCTTTTAACAGAACTTTGTTCCGGCAAGATCTTATATTTATTTCCTTGAAAAGTGACCACCATTATGACATTTCTTAACAGCATACAGATATTAGAGGAATTTTGGTGATAAGATATACATTATTTGACTTCTAAAGTCAAAGTGTATCGCTTTTCGTGAAACAAAGGGGGTATATCTAATCATCTTAAATGCTAGGCTATTTTCAAAAGAGAAAACTATTCCATGTACTAAAATCTGTAACCTACTGGCTGTACAGACTCGCTTAGTTATGAATACATATACATGTAACTGTACAATAACAAGAACAATCAACGGTTCCAAGGCCATGATCATAATCAAGTATAACATTGTTAAATTATGAAGGCAGTCTATGCAAGACCATAAAGCAACCATATTTTTTTAAGAAATTGGATTTCAGGAAACATACCTTGTGACAATAGATATCAGCCACCCAATTATTCATGTATTTGAGAAGAAACGCATAAGCGCTTCCATACTTCTCTCTCTTTACGTACTCCAAATAGTTCGTATGAACAATTCCTACAACGAAGGAACTTAATCTTCCATCTTTTACCATGATGGTACCATGTAAGATGCTCCGGTTCCTCAAGGACAGCAATATCCGATTCTTCATCCGGAATGCTCTCCGTTATATCTCCAAGGGCAAGAATGCTTCTCTTACTTCTAGAAAACTATCAAAAATATGAAGAAAAAAGAAAGCTCAACATTTTTATCTGAAGATTAATATTTCACATAAAAAAATGAGCATGTAACGTAATTTACCCTTCCGGGATAGAAGCGTATATTGAAACTAGACGAAAACTCAGTCCTTTGCTCAATCCACTCACTAACATACTCTTGTTCTGTCGGCGAATTAAATGTAATTTTGTTGGGATACAAATATTCCTGATCACTTTTAGATAGCCATGGTATTACTAACGTAACCTTTCTATGTCCATCTTTAGCAAGATATGCAGCACGAAATAGAGGATTAACAGCAGTTCCGGTCATCCATGGAAGGCTAGCAGTTGTAAATATCGCGATATGTTCTTTCTTAGCCATTAACTCATCGACTTTATAAACTACAAGTGCCTTTACTTATAGATATATGATCCTAGAACCCTATCCAAGCGCGATAAATCGCTTATTTAATCTGCATCACAATTAAACAAAAGCCCTTATAAGAACCCCAATTTCTATAAATCCAAATGTATACAAACCTTGATCTTTCATAAACTATTTAACATAAAACAAATAGTTCAGTAACTACAATCATAAAAAGACACAATCTTTAACATTAACTGCAATAAAATGGGATAATTAACATTAGTCCCAAAAAAGTAAAAGGTTTAATAATTTAAAAAAAGGCAAAAACTTTATCATTCTTGTAACAACTTATGATCATATATTAATTGACAAGACATGAAAAATACCATGTTTTGCATCAAGATAACATTTTATTATCAAAAAGCAATTCAGAATATAACCAACATGAAACCATGAGTAAACTATGACATACATAAACCTTAATGAAAATAAAAACTTATATAAAATGGAAACAAAGGAGAAAAAAAAAAAAAAAAAAAGATAACCAATAAATAAGGAATAAGGGAAAAAAGTACCTTGGAAGTGAATTAAGGCAAACAAGAAAACTGGAATATGATGAAGAAGACGAACGTCAAACGGTAACTGAGTTGTGCAAGCAAAAGATGCGAATATTTTAAATGGGATTTTTTCTTTTTATTAATAAAATAATCATATTTTCTATTGGAATAACTTATTTTATCGACTTGTTTATGATTGAATAAACAGGTAAGCAGTTGCTATCAGCCCATTACATTTGAGTATGTCGATAATTTAAATATAAAATAAAAAGACAACATACAATTAAAAATCTTGAAAAAGACTAGAATACAGTTCAAAACGCCCTAACTCAATTAACAAGATAATTAAAGGTGTGTTTGTTTTGAGGTTGTGGATTAGGTTTGATGTTGATTTGACATTAATTGCATGTCTGGTTCTTTCTTTTGATCGGAGGAATGATTGTTCGAAATCAAAATTGATAGTTAGCTATCTTGAAAGGTTTTGTATGAGATTTTAATTTTGTGAGCTATTTTTTTTTTACTTCTCTATATATGTGGGACCTCCACATTATATACTATATTTTTTCCTTTTTACTATCAAATAATATTATTTTATGGAAATTTGCATTAGTAAACTTTACACTTTTATTAAAACAGACTTTTATAACGGATTACAATAAGATGGCAGACAAACGGGCAACAAGCTGTGCCGCCACCATCTTTTGAATGGCAAAACCAATTCTACTTAAAATGAAATTTTGTGACTTAGGGGTCGCAAAATTACTTTGCACAACCCGTTGAACCCTGGTCAAAAACTCCACAAATGCCGGCTAGGAACCCAAATGTATCAAAAGCAAAAGGGGTAAATACGTGTTGATTCTCTAAACAAGCTTTCTCGTGTTTAGCAACTTTGCTCGATTCCGCTTTCAACACCGCTTGTCCCAAGAACAAACCCATTATCCCTTAGCCCAACAAGAGGGGACACTCCGGTTGGAGTTCAATCCCTTAGCCCAATAAACCCATTATTTTATTTAAAATTTATTATAACATATATTTAATTAAATATAATTTTTCTCTCCTAAACCGACATCAAATTCAAATCCTATATTAAATCCTAATCTTAATTCAAACCCACTTATAAACCAAACGGACCCTAAGAAAGAATGGACCTAAAAAAGCCCCAACTCAATTAAAGGTACGTTTGGTTAATGCGGATTTATGATAAACTTTGGACTTAAAGTAAAAAAGTGTTGTTTGGAAGAATAAAACCAAGGATTGGAGTTCAATCCCTTTTATCTTTCTTATACAAAAGTCTAATAAGGTTGCGTACAGTGGGACGAGAAAAATCGGTAGGTCGTGACCTTCGAACGACTTTGAAATCGGTCGACACCAACGTGGTATTTGGGTCGAACATCGGTCGTGGTCCAAAAAAGGTGAATATCGGTTGGATTTTCAACCAATTTTGAAACTCTCCCATTTTCTAAAATGTTACCGTTGAAACAAAAAACTATTTTAAAAAAACTTTACCACTTTACATCCTATAAATACTAACCTCAAACACACAATTTCAAACAACATTTCTATCAATACCTTCAAACACATTCTTTCAATATGTCGTGACGAGCTATTATTTGTTCCTCGCCTTCCGACGTTGATGAAGTTTTTAGTGAGTTTGTGGAGTTTGTGGAGTTTGCGGATTTTGCTTGGAAGGCTTACAAAGCATCACAGCCAAAAGTTCCACGAAGGTACATAATGTAGGGATCATGAGGGTGCTCATAATCGCTTAGTGGCGCATTCTCCGAAAACCCGCAGTTCGACGAAAGAACATTCTGTCGGCGGTTCCGAATGAGCCGAGAACTATTCACACAAATTGTTCGACAGGTAACCGATCATTCTCCTTATTTTCAACAAACTCTTGACAAGTAAAAAATATAGAATAACAAGTAATCAAAATTAAAAAACACTTACAACAATTGGTTTGAAAAAGTATCTAGATGGACTTTCGGGGGATTTGTAATTCTCCATTAAGTTCAACACATCCGACCATGCTTCAATAACACCTTCTTCTACTTTCAGTCCAGGAGATAATGACTCTAGTGAAAATCGAAGTAACAAAGTCTTGGATGAACTAGAATCATATACCAAATCACTGCAAAAAAAAAAATACATATATCATTTTTTAAAATTTTTAACAAATTTCACAAGTGAAAAAAGATATAAATTAAAAAATTACACTGGATTAGTCTCATCAGGCGCCATAAAAAGCGTATCAGCCACTCTTTTCTTCAAGCTTTTATTGGAATAATTGGACAAATCTTCCTGATTTTGTATGGTGATCTTGCATGAACAGGAACAACAACATCTCGCCTTGGATTTTGCCTAATAGGTGTTTCATTGATCACTAGCTTTCTATCTTCAATTTCATCTTTATCGAACTCAAATTCAGGACCCAAAGAAAAAGATGGTTTGTCGTCCAAACTTTGTTGTGGATAAGGGGATGAAACAACAAACGGATTTCTAAAACATGATAAAGGTTTTACTTTCTTTTCTTCTTCAAAATTATTCTCATCTAGATTAAATGGTTTTGGAGTCCCAAAAATCCTAATGTCAACGTCTTTAGCAAATGTAACCTTCTTTGACTTTTATTCTGGAGAAAAATAATCTTCTTTTCCACTTCTTTTAAAATATCCGAACCCCAAATATCTCAGAATCAATCAACTTCTTCTCAGATTGCTTCATCTCATCTTTATGGAATAGTTTATCGACTTCAGTATTTAATGTTTGCAAACAATCAATCCGTTTCGTATCACCCCTTTCTATTAAAGGAACTTGAAACGTTTGAAAACAAATGTTTGCAAACAATCAATCCGTTTCGTATCACCCCTTTCTATTAAAGGAACTTGAAACGTTTGAAAACAAATGTTATCATCTTTTTCCAAATCATTGACTATGTTTTCAACTGCTTCTTCATTTTGGTGAGCGCACTCTCCAGTGTTATCATCTCTTTGCACATCATTGACTATGTCTTCAACTGGTTCCTCATTTTGATGATCGCACTCTCCAGCTTCATAATTTCTATTTCATTGTTCCAGCCATCATCAACATTTGTTCCATAATTTCTTAAGTCATCAATCCATAGATCATCATCAACTTCAAACCCATCAATATCTTTTCCTTTAACAGATTGATTATCATATTTTACAACACTCCTTGACATATCATCTCCATATAGATAAATATTTCTAATACAAAGGTTGAACTTAGCTTTTATCTTTTTCAACCTTTCATTATCTGGATTTTCATAAAATCATGAGGTAAACTCATATTCCAGATCAGAAACAAAACAACTGTTTCAAGCAAATCAACTTTATGATCAAGTTTATCCAATTCTGAGTCCAACTGTTTAAAAAATTAAAAATAAAAATAAAAATATATATAATGAATAATCAAATAAATATTACTAATTAAGATACTACAAATAAAATTAAATTAAATTGTAATAGTTGCTGCTGGTATAGTACTTATATGGTTTCTGCTGTTAATGCAGACTGGTTCTTACTGTTAATTTTGTTTTACTGATATTAGAAAACATTTTGTCATTTAATCTAGAAAAATATTAATTCAAATTTAAAGGATATTGAACACCCTTCACATGTGAAGAAAGGATATGTATCTTCGCATGTGAATAAAGGATTTGTATCTTCACATGTGAAGAAAGGATATTGAACACCCTTCACATGTGAAGAAAGAATATGTATCTTCACATGTGAAGAAATTTGCATAATTATCGATTTGTGTAGCATTAGTTTCTACATTGATGATAAAATACCAAAAAAAAAAAAAAAAAAAAAAAAAATCATTATGATCAACTAATGTTTATAGGTGTTCTTAACATCAATGTATGCTATTACAATTTTATTTGTTCAATCATAAATAATACATTTGTTTTTGTAGAATCGCTGTCATTGAAATCATCTTGATTTATATCAAGAATCCCAAATCCACCATTTTGAATTTCAAACGTTTGCCTCTTTTTAATCATATCAGTACTCCAAAATTTGATTGCTGGAATTTCATGAGGTACATGTACTGAATGACATTTTGTTGAATGCACATAAATAAGCTGCAAAAATAGAACAAGAATAATTACTTTTCAAAAAAAAAAAATAAATAAAAAATAAAAATCACATGTGAAAAATTCATATAAAGTATAAAATAGATTCTATTTATATTTTTCATATGTGAAAAATTTAATATAAAATATAAAATAAAATATAATAAGATAATAATCACTATTCAGACAACACTGATTATTATTATATATGAAAAAATTATAAAAAAAAATTATAATGTATTGATATGAACACTTACAGTAAGTGCTGTCAGAGGTCCAGAATAATAGATCATAGGATCATCCCTCACCCAAGCTTCTTTGCTGACCTTCAAGCAATCCAAAACATATTTGCACAAATCAATACATTCGATTCTTGTATCTTCATGTATATAATTCAAAATTTGTTGAGGTCTGCACTGCCCACCCATTCCTCCTAATCCAAAAAAATTTGAGAATAAAACCACCATGTTCAAACGGAATAAAATTCTTTCAACTTTAGACGTTTCAACCACTTCAAAGAACCTTCTTAGGTGTTGGATTCCTAACAGAAAATTGCCTAAACCATCTTTCACTTAAATTTCCTCCCCTTTCCTTAGGTAAGTCATGAATATCTATACCTCCAACAGGTACACCCAAAACAGCGTGAATTAAGTCTGGTGTTATTAGTATATCATTATTCTTAAGTTTAAGCTTCATCTCGCTAGGAATAAAGTTGTCAACAACAAAATGACCTATTTTAACCGGGATTTCTTCAATCGCCATATCATAAAGTGATCCAAACCCCATATCTATCAAATCTTTTCTTTGAGATAACGTAAGTTTCTTCATCAAATTGTACAAAACTTTTGGAGAACCCCTAGTTCTAATAGACAACCATTCATCTTCATCCAAACAATTTTCTTCACCACAAACTTTACTCTTCTTCTTAATGTTTTCTGATTTGCCATCATCAACCTTGTTAACTTCAACTTGCAGCTCAATCTGCTCAAGAAGATCTTCATCACGAGCTTTGTACTTTTTTGATACATTCTTCCTCCTCTTTCTCTTTTTAGATTTATCATTTTTTTTATCATCTTCATCTTCCTCCTCTGAATTACAAGAAATTCTCCTATATGAAACAATCCTAGCATCTTTTAATTTCTCATTACTAAACAGATCTTCTAAATGAAATGCTTGGAGTAGTTTTCTTCCAGAGCCCACTAAATCAGAGTTGATTTTCTTATTTTTTCCAGAATCTTCTGAACTTGAAAATAGTTTTCTGCTTGCTTTAGAATTAGATGTTTTAGTGCTTCCCTTTCTTCTAATACTTCTTCGGAAAATCAAATCCTTAGCTGATAGATAAACAAAATTCAACAATTTAGTCTCTAGTATAATAAATAATTCATAAAAATGTACAAATAATTTTTTTTCACATTTGAAAATTTTTAAATGGAACTTTTCTAGAAATTTTAACGATTATTTAATCAACAAATATACAACAAATAGTAATAAAAATACATGAAATATGTAGTTAAAATAATCTCATCATCGGAAAATCAAATCCTTAGCTGATAGATAAACAAAATTCAACAGTTTAGTCTCTAGTATAATAAATGATCCATAAAAATGTACAAATAATTTTTTTTCACATGTGAAAATTTTTAAATGAAAGTTTTCTAAACATATAAACGATTATTTAATCAACTAATATACAACAAATAGTAATAAATATACATGATTCTCTTCACAAGTGAAAATATTGTTTCTAAACTTCAATAATAGACTCTATATAAACTATCAGCAGAAACACAGAAGTCAGAGTCCAAGTCTTCGAATAATTGCTAGATATAGACATCCGCTAAAGGCACACGTCAAATAATGTTGCCAAAAAAGCAAACACAGTTACTATATTAAACAATTTTAAAATATCCTAATGTCATCAAAAAGCAATAAAGCCAGTTAACGCCAAATAAACTTTTAAATCCTAAATCCAGTGCAAACTTGTCGACAGATCAACTAAAAACTATACTTATCTAAATTTGCATCCATATCATAATTATCGTCAATTTATATATTCATAGAAACCTAAGCCAGCACCAGATCAACAGAAAATATAAAATCTGGAATAAATATATACGAACACAAATTATAATCACACAACTCAACAAAAACTAATTCAGTCAGATCTAAAAATAAAATTTCTCATTAAATAAATAAAATAATTAAGTAATATACAACAAATAATAATAAAATACATAAAATAAGTAGTTAAACGTTTATACATAAACAGGTAAAAAATAATAAAGTAATAAATATTATAAATTTACCTTTAACACTTTTAGGTTTCATCTTCTTCCAGAGATTATAAACGTCTGTTGAATTTATCTTCGAGCATACAAACTGATTTAGGAAAACAAAAATATATTAATTGTTAATCTTATATATAAACTAATTTTAATAAGAAATTGATATATTTATTATCATAACAATATAACATACCTATGATAGATTTAGCATTTGCGAGTTTGATATGTGGTTATTTTGAAATATAAAATCTGAAATAAAATAAGAGAGAGAGAGTGTGTAGAAGATATTTATCTAAATCTTAATTCATCTGAATAAAATAGAGAGAGAGTTGAAAGGTGGTATTGTGAAATATAAAAATCCTGGAATAAAATAAGAGAGAGTGTGTGTAGAAAATATTTATCTAAATCCTAACTCAACGACAATAAACTTTGTCGTTTTGGGCCATGGGCTCATTTAGGACTGGTAATAAAGATATAAAATTATTTGTCCAACAAAACTAAAGCCCAGAATATTTTTGAATGTTATACACGGTTGAAATGACCATGATCCGAAAAAATCGAGTATCAATAAAGTCATATTTTAGGACCCGAGAACCGAACTGAAGATCATGTTTTGTTTCCATTTCAATTCTCAAGTCCGATATAAGTATTAAAGTTTTACTTGATAGGAACAACAAATTTTTAAAAACTGCCAAAATTCAATATTCTATATATGTTTGCACAAAATCAAACTAATTTGACTGATAGGTAAAAACTTAATTTGGTGTTTAAAACATATGGGTAAAAACTTGACTGATAGATAAACATATAATATGGTGTTTACTCTTCATTTTCAAAAAATAGCAATCCAGTTTCTAGCATTGTGGTTGTAAGTGGTGAATTACTTTCAGTGTTATTTGATGAATAGGAAATGACTTCAACGCCTCATCATCCGACCTTTTAAGATCCTGAAGTTTCGCCCTTATTTGGTGGAGTTTGAAATAGTTGTTTTCGTGTCTCTTTTAATAGATTGTAAAATGTCTGTTGGTAGTATATCATGAAAGTGTTTAATAGATTGTAAAATGTGAACCTGATGCTATGTATCGCAACCCGATTGCTACAAACCATTTTACATTAGTTTTTATAGGGTATTTGAAGATATCAAAAACATATGCCGTACTATAGTAATAAAACGCCTAACCATTAAGAATTATAGTTCCTTCATCCTAACCATCAACATCACATAATTAAACATAAAAGGTTCACCTAAAACATACACCGTAACATACTACATAGAATACCACATGATGTTCTAAAACTTCGGTTATCCATATCATGCTTACAAACATGGAATATGGGGACCTGAAATTGCCTTCCTTCTTCATGATCAGGAATGATTTGAACAATCTTCATCTAATAAACATAAAAACAAAAATATGTAATAATTTAACTAAATATTTTAATATATATTTACTTGAAAAGTTCAACTTTTAGAATATTTTCTCATGTAAAAAAATAAAATATTTTAAAGTTTTTGAACATTTTCACTTATGAAAAGTTCAATATTGATCAAAAATATTTTCTCATATAATTGGTGTAAAATAAACATAGAATGGTATAAGCTAACCTGATGAAATTAAAATAACCTCCTTATCATCATTGACGTCCTTATCATCATCAGTTATTTCAACTGTTTAATTAAAGTGTTAGTTAATTCACCTTTTCTCATTTTAAATGCTTAAGAATAAAAAAAAATGTATATTAATTTACCTGTTTCTTCTACATTATTACAATATCGAAAACCTGGAAGTGTGTATTCACTGACTGAAAAAATCAAACATTTTTGGGAAATTTAATAGAATGATAATAGTGGCCTTACATCAGATAATATAATAATCTATCGATTTGAAATATTTTCTAACCTTTACGGAAGTGCTGTTTAGAAGCTTCAGCATACTTTGAAACATCACACTCAATTGTTTCCCATTTGTTTAAATAAAAAAAAGATGAGCTCCTTGCCATTTGTCTTTCAGGTTTAACTATTAAAATAAATACAACTTCAGAAGAATAATATAAAAAAAAGATATTAACTAAAGTAAAGATAACATACTATAATCACTGGATTCAATGACTTTAGAAGTAGCATCTACGATAACAAGAATATATAATGTCAATTATATTTTTTTTTATTAAAATATAAATATTATTTAACATACAAAGATTTGGAATGACTTTTTCACATGTGAAAAAAAAGTATTTAAAAATCAAAACTTAAATATCTTTAATTTTTCAAACTAACTAAAGAACTATAATATTTTAACTTTTTGAATATTTTAAATATTTCAAAGTTTGAGATAATTTTCACATGTGAAAAGTTCATTATAGATCAAATATAGATCAAACTAAAAAAAATTGCTACATAGCTTCATCTGCAATAAAAAGTATTGTACATAGCCATCTCAAACTATCAAAAACTCATAAGTCATAACAAATCTCCTAGCTTTAACAATGTCTACACCCATGTCTATATGATGTTGGTGATTATGAGCAAAGCAGGATAACAATGAAAGCCAATCAGTTGCTCTGTTGTCATTTCCTACCATATCGCCAGAATTTCCAACTTCAGTTCTAGCATTTTCTGCATAACCTTTACAGATACAGGATACTTTAAAGATAGAGGATACTTGACATTTGTAAACAAAGTGTGAACTAATCCGACAAGTGCATTAAATTCTCCCACAAGTGTGAACTAATCAATGTCAAAAATTCAATATTTCAACTTTGAGAATATTTTCACATATGAAAATTTCAAAAATACTGATGTAATAAAATATCAAATATGTCAAGTCAATGATGATAAACTAAATTTATTCATTAAACTATTAAATTATAACCTATTTTTTACAAATATAAAAATGATAAAGTTTGCATAACATAAACTATAACCTATTTTTACAAATATAAGCTGCAGTAAACTATAAAACAATAAAACTTTTTGGCCAATATATCGAAATCATTTTTCCTCTAAGTTTCAATCACTTTTTTCGCGTACATCCCTATTAGCAATAGCATATAGAATCATCTTCCTCCTTTCATCTTCTGATTTATCCTCAAATTCTTGAACCAACTTCAAAAATTTATTCTTTAACAAATTCAGTCAGCAATAAAATCTTCGCAAAGAAATCTTGATCGCAATAAATTCAGTTGTAAACTTTGTTTATGAGACTCCAGATAAAGACCACAATCCCAATTTTTTAAACCGTTAAAACTTTCCATATGAAGCATTAAGAAAACACCACAATCCACATGATTATTCTTCGTCCTCCATTTCATTTGCATCCTTGATGGATTTGTATTTCTAATATCTTCAGACTTTGGATGTTTAATATGATCTAAATAGGAAACAAGAACTTTTTTCTATAAAACAAACTAATAAGAAAAAAAAAAAATTTAGTACGAATTATTATAAAACACATATAAAAACAGTTGGGACGATAGTAGAATAACGCTACTGATGACCAGTATTTAATAATTGGTAGGAAATATGATAAGGATTGGTGTAAATAAACGACTAATGTTTGCATCTAAAATTTCACATGTGAATAAAAGGGATAAATATACTTACAATTTCTTTAGGAATGCCATAATATCTTTTACTGAAAGTAGGTCCATTGGCACTATTGTCAATAACCTTAAATGAACCATTTCTGAAATCAACACATATAAGATACATGTGTCCTTCATGACAAACAGGGAAGAAAAGCTGCAGTAAAAATAAAAGCAAATTTTAAAAATTTGTTAAATTTATATATCAACTATACATTAGTTAATGAATTTTAAAAATTTAAAACATACCATATCAAATGTTTTCAATGACATAAGATGCTTTTCATCATTTCTAAAAGTTTCTTTAATTCTTTTTGTGAACACTTGTAACTTCTCCTGATCAGTATGCTTTTCAATAAAGTATGATGGATTCTGCATAATAAATAATGAAATTATTGTTTTTAAATATGATAATTATTATAAATATATATAGTTATATATAACAAAATTACTTACAATCACAGATATTTTAAAGAAAAATCTGGATGGTAACGTATCATCTTCTTTATATAATTCCAAAACATTGAGAATCTCTGACCATATATCGATGACATTCGTTGACAATTCCAAACTTGGGGTTAATGTTTCCATATCAACACGAGTTAAACAGCGGCCACTTTCACTTTTAAAAATTGGTTCCCTGTAATATTTGAAAAAAATAAAATAAATAAGATTAGCATATTGCCAATGTAAAGCCCCTTTTATCAGTTATACCTTATCACAAACCCAACACTTATATCACGTTAAACACAAACTGATGATATGCATAAAGAAGAAAGAATAAGAACGTGGTGACTTGAATGATAGATCGTGTATGTATTTAGAGAGATAAAGGAAAGAAGATGAAAACAATAAGTTGTATATTGCTTCAAAGGAAAACACACACACACACACACTCAAGCACACCCCTCAAATGACATACTTGAGGGTATTTATAGTAAGAGAGATGATGCCCTAAGGCTTGGCCATGGGCCGTGAGATGGACTTGGACATGGATTGGGTTACATGAACTTATACAAGGCTAACTTAACTAAACGTCTACCCATTTAGCTTAGCCCAATCCACGAGCCCTTTGACTATTCTAGCACGATATCTAACACACGCTACAAAGTTCCTAAATGTGAATGACCATCACTTCTAATAAAAACTATTAAGGCTAACAATCTCCCCTAAGGGGTGGTCATTCAAATGATGCTCCACTTGATTAGGTCTTTACTTTTCTTGAGCTCGAACTTTGTGTGTAGATATAGAATAGTCTTGAATCTTTGTTCCTTCATGCTTTGTGATCAATTAATGTGGTTTTCTGCCGTTGTCAACTTCGTTGGTTAGGTGTCTCCACGCCATTCTCCACCATGCTCACACTTCTATTTGTCTTTTGGTTACCAATGATGTAGTTCTCGAGTCTTTAGATTCATTGACGAAGAATCATCTTTAACTTTGTGTAGCCTTTGATTATGATGAGAACTTTCATGTGTTTTTGGTATGAGCATGTGGCGAGTCTGCACGATCAATCCGCTCCAGAGCTTCCATAAGAAGAAAACATAAAAACAGTTAGTAATAAGCGGATTCCGGCATTTACAAGTTTGAATTTCGAGGGTGTTAACAGCATAGTGTGAAAACACAACTCTAATTCTCACAAAGGCCGTTCCTGAACTGGAGTCCCACAAGTGAGATAACGCGATGTACCGAAATACACCTACAGTTCAGATGAGTCGCTGAGGTACACCGAATCATCACCCCACGACTAGACCGCTTTGAGACACACTAAGCGTAATCCACGGGGAGTTACCGAAGTGACCTGCTGTCACGGCTGCTTGATGTTGACCCTGGCAGGAGTTTCCATTCAATCACTGAAGATCACATATGTGAAACTTCTCATAAATGTGCTGGCAGATTGCTAAGACTCAGAGGACTCTAGAATGTATCACTTGTGCCCTTATTGATGAACAACAAGTGATGAAATGTCATGTGTTCCTATGAGATCTTTTGATGAATCTCGTGGCTCTAGACTCAATAAGTGCATTATGATTTTCCTAAGCGGAGACTAGGGAGAGGGTCTCCTTCTTCAATATCAACAATCTCTAAGAGAAAGTCGATAGATTATGTAGGGTTCCCAGTGAGAATGAAACAAATCCTTTTAAGAGGAATTGAGTGGCTAGAAGGTTAGGTGCAGTGCGTCACTGGGTCCATGACGTCTTTGTCTTCAATACCAGTGTCATCTAGTGACAACCAGTAGCATATGTATTGAACCCGGTTTCTGCCCTAAGGTTGAATATGGAGGGCTATTTCTTTTCACCCTTTTTCATTACATTTCTTTTTAATTCTTCAACCCCTTCTTTCTCCTTTCTCACATTACTCCTTTTTTCAATCATACCTAAGGACTTCTAGTTCTAAACTATTGGTGATGTCCTTGGGTAGATCCCTCCGGCTCTGGCGGATCATAGGACGAGTTTCCTATCCTTAGTCACCTTATAACTCCATGACTGTTCTATTGTTGCCATAAAACCATTTTTCTTGAAAATCTCTCACAGTGTTTATGATAGAAAACATGTTGTTAACACCTTGAGAGTTTTGTTTTCAGAAACACTCCCCCTTCACATATGCTTATATTGTTTTAACTGAAATCTGCACAGAGAGGGTAGAGTTTGGACTTTTGAATTGATCGACTTTCAATAGACTAGACCGATTCGAGACACGTTTACATCACTAGTGAATTAGCTTGAAATTATTACTCGGCCTGGTCAAGTCCAAAGAAAGTTTCTCGAAATGGTACATTTACTGACTTTGCATTCTCGTCAATTCATTGGTTTCAACTGAGTCGAGCTCTTTTGAGATTCAAACACCGATCATAAAACATTTTTGATCACCTTTTAATCACGTTTCTCCCCCTCAAAAATAGCATATCTATGATGTTTTTGAAACACAATGATTAAAAGATATGTTTTCCGGAAAGCATTTGGAGAGAAACTGATTTAGCATGAATTTTGGAACAATTTTGGTTTAATACTCCCCTTTAACGAAAGCATATTTTCATACAAAAATTTAGAATCAATTAAGGGTTTAGAGGGAGTTATCTTGGTACCAAATGTGAGAGATTTTGAAACAATCTTTTTGAAAAATTTCGAATCAATGGTACGCAAGATGAAGATTTTAAAAAATCATTTGAAGACATTGAAGAAGAATTATCTTCATTTGATTTAGGATAAGTGCTCGATATTTATGAAAATCGATTTTGCGTAGCACTTTCCTTTCTTTAAAGATCGGGTTGCAAGCTGAAGTAACTGTAAGCCATTGTTTTTAGGAATAGTGCTTGAAAAATATTTAAAAGCTTTGATTTTGATAAGCACTTTCCTTTCTTTGAAGCGCGGGTCCTGAACTGATGTGTCCAGAAGCCATTATGTTGAAGTCCGGGTTTCGTACTGAAGTATACGAAAGCCATTATATGAAGAAACGACATGTTTTAGAAAACATTTAAAGAACTCTCGCTCAAGCATCTGTACATGCCCGTATCATTGTTGAATGACATTTCTAGAAACGTACAGAATATCGATTCTACAAGAGACATGTCGTGAGAAGAATATTTTTGGATTTTTGGTTTTATATTGTTTTTGAATTTTTGAAAATTTTCTATTTTTGTATTTTGCTTTTGTTGGTTTTATAAAAGAAATGGAAAATCAAAAATAGAAGATAGAGAGAATGAGAAGAAGAGTTTACAGAATTGGAACCCTCTGATGAGCTGGGTTCAGAGATATTTGAATCACCTGCAACCAAAGAAGAAGAGTTTTCACAAATAACAGTGTTAGAGGTACATGTTTCCTCACTACAGGGTGGTCACTATCAACGGTTGTAGTGGATTCGACTTCCTTAACATGATGAGTTTCACTATTATCTATGTTGGTGCAAGTGTCAAAAATCTTTCCTGTGGGAATCCATCTAAGACCTATTGAGTTGAAAACTTTGCCCGTGGGTATCCACCTAAGGTAAGATCTAGGAGTTGTTTTCTTATCAGATGCAGCGGAAGACTCATTTTTAGAAAAACTACGTCCTGAAGAGATCCACCTATTAGGTTTCTTTTTGTTTGACATATTATCAACGGGCTTGTTTCTATTTGGTGTCTTAGTGGATTGTGCCTTGGCACGAGAATTATCTTTCTTGAGATATTTTGAGACACATGCATCATGATTAGCTGAAAAGACACATTTTTTACATGTAGTACAGATAAATTCAATATTCTTGTTTAAAACAGCAGCTTTAACTTTGTCACTACAGTCTTTTGAAAATTGATTCTTGTTTGAAAAAGACTTAGAATTCCTAGTGTTGTTTTCTAAGGGCATAGCATTTTCTTTTGCGCAACTACTCTTAGATGCAAGCCAATCCCTAGTCTTTTGTAGAGTGTTCCTAGGTAATGGTTTATTACTACTAGCATTGCCTTGAAATCGCGTAGAATTCATCACCCTAGATGTTGCACCTAAAATTTCTTTTCGAGTCGTGCCTTTTTCCTAGCTTCTTCTAGATAGTGATTGTTGACCATGTCGTTAGAACCGACAGATTCTTTAACCGGATTTTTGGTCACATTCCGTGTACTATTCCTAGAAATGCCAGGTGTAATCACTTTTGGTTTTTCAAAAACCGCTTTTTCTTTTCAAAACTTTTAAAATTCTCCTTTTAAAGGGCAGGGACTGTGGAGTGACTGTTTTGACAAATCATTTTTCTCATTGACTATTGGAGGAGGCTGAGAAATAGACATTTTTGGTTTGAAACCGGTTTGGGAACATTTGTTTTCTCCTCAGTCAATGGTTTTGCAAACTTAGTATCCACAGCCTTTCCTTTTAGACTTCCCAGTTGAGCACTCAAAAGATCATTTTGCTCTTTAATGTCCTTGTAAGCACGCCATACGACAGCTTTTCATACTTGCATTCCTCCGATTTTCGATCAAGTTGTTTAAAATAGGACACGTTTTCTTTTTCAAGTTTTGCAAGAGCATTTTCATATTTTGAAACAATTGCGGAGGTCTCAGACTGGATTCTTTCATGATCTTCAATGAATATGTTTGTAAGATAATGGACATGATATCTGTAGTCATAACATCTTCGAAGAGAGAATCATTGAGTTTTTCCAAAACTTTGATGTGTTCAATACTTTCATTAGCTTGCTTTACCAGGGATTTATGGTCCTTGACAAAGTCACTCGTTTCTTTCAAAAGTGCTTGTTCAGCATGAATTACCCTCGACCTGATGGCGCATTAACGGAGGGGCAATTTGGGTTTTAAAAAACTCTTTTGTTTCGTCATCATGACGAGTACACCAGATGTTAGTTGTAATATTGGTTTTAGACTTGATAGTCTCTGAAGATACCCAATTCTAGTTTTAACGTCATCTAAAATGCTTCTAGTATCACTTGTGTTAAAAGGATTGTTTGAAGACATTTGTTCGATTTTCGAAAGAGTTTTGGAAACTACAACCGGTTTCAAACTGGTTTTGAAACTGTGTTGACACTTTGTTTGAAACACTTGGTGTGGTGGAAAACGTTGATTGTTCTTTTAGATTAACAAAAGTAATTCCATTAATTTTGTTCCATTTGTTATAATCAATCGGTTTAAGATCTGGATTCTTTTGTTTCATTTTTGATCTACTCTCCTCCGATAGTTCCAATGTTTCAAGAGAATCACGAACAATTATGGGTTCATGCAAAGGTTTTCCATTGTTCAACACATTCTGAGATTTCTGAGCTTTCTTGAGGAACGAAGAAGGGTTGTTACCAAGAGCCATTTTATGTGCAGTGTGAAAAATCGGATTTGCTTGATTATAAAGCATCTTGTTTGTTTTAGCGAATGACCCGTAGAAGCAAATTATCCAATTTTTTGATAGTTTCATTTTATCCAGAATTTCATCAAGAAGAGAATCTTCTCGTTTTGAAAAATCAGCAATCAACTGTTTCTTCTCTTTTTCAAGATTAGAAAACATTGCTTTTTGTTTAGAAAGTTGGTCATTTAGATCTAAATTTCCTTGTTTAAAGATTTTATTTTCAAGTTCAAATTCACATCAAGTGTGTCATACTTGAGTTGCAATTGTTTTCTCTTAAAACAGAATCTCGATAACCAATTTCTAATTCGGACATTTTGTTAGTATGAAATTCAAAAGCTTTGGCGTGCTCCTTGTAACTCTCAAGCTCAGTGGTTAATTTAACATTCGCTGCCTTAACTTCGCGATTGACCTTACTCACTTTTTCAATTTCAATGCCACACTGATTGATTAATGATTCAAAATAAGCACGTGTTTCCTCATCATTAGCACCATTCTGTTCACCTTGACCTCCATTAGGATCAATATATGGAGTTTCAGAGTTAACATTGCTATTAACTTGCTCCCCCACATATGTGTCATAATAAGGTGCAGGAGACACATAATGTGGCTTCTCATGAGTAAACGAATTAGCAACATTACTATAATTTGGTACCTCATTGAGTGGATCTGTGTCATAGACCGGAGGTGTATCAAAAGTATCGCTTGATGTTGTGTCCTGCTGATTGAATGTATGACTGAGGTTGCATGTACGTTTGCTTTATCTGTCCGCCCCGGATTCATGAATTCGTATTCTCATCACCAACTCAATTCCCGACTTTAATTTTATTTCTCTAACAACAACATGTACTTGAGCTTTTCGACGATATCCTTGGTTTGACACCGCATGCCTAATATCCTGAATCATGGCTTTGAGGTTCGGAAGTAGCATTCTGAGCATAAGTCATAAAACAGTTATTCCCATTTTGATCTCCCATATTCTGATTCACAATCGACCCTCTGATATCCAACAAACCTCCCCTGCATATTGCATCTGATTTCCCATCTGTATACCCAGCAAATCCATTCTGATTCCCAATAACATCAACCATTTGTCCTCCTTGACCCATATGCATACTTGGTTGAGTAAACTGCGGATGATACGATGAAATCCATTGGTTGTTGTGATTTGGTGTAGTTGGACTAATGTTGAAGAATGAATCAAAGAAAGCAGTTTTGAGACGATCTGCCTGAGTTGCCATTGAGGAAGGTATGTATGATAAAGTTGATGTAGGATCGATTCAACGATAAAGGAGTTGTGTTTGAAAAGATATTGCCGTTTGAGGTTTTTCTGAAAGTCGTACTTGTAACCTTGGTCGGAAAAATTTTTCCCAAAATTTGAAATTCACTATAAAAATCAATTCTAAGGTCGTATGAAAAATTTGAGTTATGACAATTTTGACGTCAAATTTGACCCGAAAAATTTCAATTTAGGCCCAAAAATTTGAATTTTTGACCAAAATTTTTGAAGTTATACCAAAATTTGAATCTCGCGTAAAAATTGAACGTTTAGTCTCCTCAAAAATTTAAATTTTACTCAAGTTTTCCAGCCAATTTTTTTTTTTTTTTTTTTTTAAAGCTTAGGCGTAGACTTAAAGAGAAGGAGTTACGAGTAGAATTGGTGCTTAGGCGTAGGATCTTATGCGTAGGATTATTATGCGTAGGATCTTAGGGCGAGGATTCTTATGTAGAAAGTATCTTACGCGTAGAACCTTAGGCTTATGTAGACAAAAAAACTTAGTCGTAAAACCTTACGCGTAAGTGTGATCTTATGCGTAGAGTTCTACTCGTAAGAGTTTATGCTTATGCGTAAACTTAGGTAAAAAACCAAAAATCCTTTTTTACACCGTCACAGTAAAGGGATATCCATTAAAGTCGGCGTTCACACACTTTATCCAAGTGAGGGGAAGCACTGAGTAACCGTCAAGTAAAGCTCAAAGAATCAACACCAAAAAGTTATAAGTAGGACCTTATGCGTAGTTGACTTTCTTACGAGTAGAACTAGGGTTTTGACCTACTCGTAAAAAATTTCCAATGATTCAAACGATTTCTCTTGCAAAGATAGCCTTAAAAACACTCGAATAACCCAAAAATGTTGACCTTTTTCACCCAAAGTGCTTAGAAAAGTTACGAGTAGAAATGACCAACGAACCAAAACGTGTTCAAAAATGAAGAAAAACACGTAAAGCTTCAAACTTTTTGCAAAAAAACTGAAACTTTAGCACCAAATATACCTTAAACCACAAGAATCTTGAATTTTATGCAAAATTAAAGCTTTATGCGTATCAAATATGTAAAACGTGAGCTTAACGCTAGATCTTACCAAAACTTCAAAACAAACACAAACACTCCCAAACCATTGTTTGGCTATTGATACCAATTGTAAAGCCCCTTTTATCACTTATACCTTATCACAAACCCAACACTTATATCACATTAAACACAAACTGATGATATGCATAAAGAAGAAAGAATAAGAACGTGGTGACTTGAATGATAGATCATGTATGTATTTAGAGAGATAAAGGAAAGAAGATGAAAACAATGAGTTGTATATTGCTTCAAAGGAAAACACACACACACTCAAGCACACCCCTCAAATGACATAATTGAGGGGTATTTATAGTAAGAGAGATGATGCCCTAAGGCTTGGCCATGGGCCGTGAGATGGGCTTGGACATGGATTGGGTTACATGAACTTATACAAGGCTAACTTAACTAAACGTCTAACCATTTAGCTTAGCCCAATCCACGAGCCCTTTGACTATTCTAGCACGATATCTAACACACGTTACAAAGTTCCTAAATGTGAATGACCATCACTTCTAATAAAAACTATTAAGGCTAACAATATTGAATAGATAAAAGGACTTCTGAAATATTAATTTTTTAAAAATAAAGTTACCATTTAGGCGCTGTCATTGCAAATAATGTATTAGCAACAATTTGTTCATCTTCTGAAAGAGGCTTTTTAGGATTTACAGGTTTATACTGAAAAGGAGAAAAGACGACCGTCCATTATATATATCAACATCAGATAACTTAAATCATCCAAGAATATCCAAAATCTGCCAAAAAATATATAATAAAAAAACAATATTAATTGTTATAAACATGATTAATGTATAAAAATAAAAATAAATAAACTTAAATTAATATTTTTCACATGTGAAAATATTATAAATTGTGATAAAATTACAAAATTCTATGTTTATTCACATGTGATAAATGAAAATTTTAAAAATAATATAATTGAAAATTGTAAAAATAATATAATTGAAATATGCAAAAAATAATAATTGAAATTTAAAAAAATAATAATAAATAATATTATTACAAACCATAATAATCCACAAATCATCAAGTTTTTGAATAAACTAAACCTTGATCATCTACCGTAAAATCTTCAACCGTATTTGAGAATCTAAAACTTCTTCTTTTCACGTTGAATCACTTCCGAGTCTTTAATAATCTCAACTTGCTCACCAACAGTTTCTTCTTGTTTTTTATCAGAATGTAACACGAGATTTTCATCCAGTTGTTGTTTGTTTTAAATAGATCTAAAAATTCTTCACTTTCATTTTTACTGCTTTTTGGGGGTCTTCTTTGGAAGTAGTAGAATCTTGAATTGGTGACCCAGCTTGAATTTTTTCAATGATCATTTCATGTTTATCTTCTGCTTCTTTTGAAGAATTTTGAACATCTACCAGAGAATCTTGAACTGCTTCCCCGAGAATCAACTTCAGTGTTCAAGTTGAAGAACACTTGTGATCCAGCTTGTGTGTCTTCTTTATCAAGATCTTCGCTTTGTTATTTTCTATAGTTTCAACAATCTCAACCAATACACCTTGTGCTTCATATTGCATCACTCCTGAGTCTTCCAAAATTTCTGCACATTCACCTCCCTCGAGTTTCAGTGCTCACCAACAGATTCGCCACTGGTAAATCTTGCTCACCAACAGATTTTTCTTGTTTTTTATGAGAATGTAACACGAGATCTTCATCCAGTTGTTCTTTGTTTTCAAATACATCTAAAACTTCTTCACTTTCAACTTTTATGTTTTTTTAGGAGATCTTCTTTCGAGTAGTAGAATCTTTGAATTGGTGACCAAATTTTGAATTTTTTCAATGCTCATTTGATCTTTATCTTCTACTTCTTTTGAAGAATGTTGAACATCCACCTGAGAATGTTGAAGAACACTTGATGGTCCAAATTTGTGTGTCTTCTTTATCAAAGATGTTCTACTTTGTTATTTTCAACACCTTGTACTTCATATTGCATCACTCTGAGTCTTTGAAAAATCGCACGCCACCTCCTTGAGTTTCATGCATCTGGAAATCTTTCTCTATAACTTTATTATGTTGTTTTTCAACAGTTACTTCTTCTACACATTCAGTCAAGATAGGGCGTCTATTTGTATCAGAATGTAACACGAGATCTTCATTCACTTGTTCTTTGCTTTCAAAAACATCTACAACTTTTTCACTTTCACCTTTATGCTTTCAACTTGAAGAACATTTGGTGCAGAATCTTGAATTGGTGACGCACCTTGAATGTTTTCAGTGATCATTTCTTCTTTTCTTCAACCGTATCATTAATGATTGGTGATCTAGCTTGTAGAACACTTGGTTCAAATTCTTGAATTGGTGACATAGCTCGGCTAGTACCAGTTTCTTCATTCATATTTTTTTTATGATGGAATATCTCAAAGCAGTGATCATTTCCCTAATAATTAAAAAATTAGAATTAATAAAAATTTAAAGATAGTTTCACATGTGAAAATAATAAGTTATTAAAAAATAAAAGCAAAAAAATACTTTTTACATGTTACAGTATTTAGTTTCACATGTGAAAAAAAATCTATAAATTTTTATAAAAATCAAATGGATTTAAATTTTACCTTAAGAACAATTGGTGCAGAATCTACAACTTCTTTACTTTCACCTTTACTGTTTTCAGCTTGAAGAACAATTGGTGCAGAATCTTGAATTGGAGACCCACCTTGAATGTTTTCAGTGATCATTTCTTCTTTATCTTCAACCGTATCCTTAATGATTGGTGATCTAGCTTGTAGAATTGGTGACATAGCTCGGCTAGTACCAGTTTCTTCATTCATATTTTTTTTATGATGGAATATCTCAAAGCAGTGATCATTTACCTAATAATTAAAAAATTAGCATTAATAAAATTTAAAGATAGTTTCACATGTGAAAATAATAAGTTATTAAAAAATAAAGGAAGAAAAAATACTTTTCACATGTGATAGTATTTAGTTTCACATGTGAAAAAATCTATAAATTTTATAAAAATCAAATGGATTTAAATTTTACCTGACTTTCATCATCTGAATTGATTAAAGTTTCATTCATTGAAATGTCATGATCTCCCATAATCCCTTTCCCTTTCATATCAACTGGAACATTGCCATCACCTTTCTTTACCAAATCATCATCTTCTACCAAATCAAAGAAAAATCCGAAAATCAAAAATTGTGTTTGTTAACCAAATCAGCAAAATCCTGCAAGATACTAATTTGATTACTTAAAGGTTCTAACTTGTAAGTCAAGTAAATATACGGTTCTAACTTCTAACTCTAACTTCGCTGATAGTTCCTTCGCTCTGGTAGTCATAAGATGCATTAAAGAAAAAATACCTTGACTCTAAGCCACCGTGAAAACATCATCTTGTTTCGGTAATAATCCAAAACCTCCAGCCTCGAGTTCTAATTTCTCTCTATACTTCATTAAAATTGTCTTCCATTCTTAATTATCGCCTTTGACGAAACAGAAAACGATCACATCTTGTTGAATCAAGATATAAGAGCTACAAATTAAAAAATTTACGTAAATAATAAATTCATATAAGTGAAATAAGCTATAAATGAATTTATATGTAATGAGTGATTACTTACGGTCATAAAAGTGATTGGACCTGTGAAGTAGTTGGAAAGTCTCAGAATCCCACTTTTTATGCTTGGAGCCAAACAATCTATTATATATTTGCACCAATTTACACTTTCAACTTTCTCAAGGACATCATCATTTATAATCTTCAAAATATTCAAATTACAAGCTCCTTGTGTATCACACATCCCCATTGTATTTGCAAAGAATATCAAAAAATTCATTTTAAACAACTTCCCACAATCATTTGTTGAAACTATAACATCCGTTATATCATTTGGTCGGATGTCATTCTTCCCAGACTTAAGAGGAAATTGATTTAACCACTCTTGAATAAAAGGATCATCTGCCTTTCTTTCTTTCAAGGAATCTAATGACATTCTTCATATAGGAATACCAAGAACTTCATGTACCTTACTTTCTGTAACATCTATATAACCATTACTTAATGGTAATTTCATTACTTCCACATCTAACGTAGAAATAACATACACTACAACAAAAGTGGCTTTTTAGGACCTTTTGTGTGGGACGGTATGATAATGGAGTCTTAAAAAACTGTTTAATAGGACATATGAGCGTTTAGGGTCCTTTTTAAATATTTGCTACTTAGGCGATGTCCTAAAAAGGTATATAATAGGATGGTCGATGATTTGGGGTCCTATTATCATATAACTTAAAATGACACTTAAAATATGGATCATAATAAATTACCTTTATAAGACGTTTATTCATTATGGTTGTATTATAATAAACCATAATAGGACACTTGAGTTTTGAGTCATAAGACATCAGTTAGTTAAAACGCTTATTCACAAAAAGTTTTATTATAGCAAAATTTAATAGGACCTTTGACACGTGGGTATTATAACGTTAACCTTTATAGGACGCTTATGTACAATGGTTTTATAACATCATTTTTTTAAACGATTATTTGCAAAAGTTTTATTATAACAAAACTTAATAGGACCCTTAAAGGATGCATATTAATTATGGTTTTATTACAATACACCATAATAGGACACTTGATATATAAGTCATAAAACATTAATTATTTAAAACGTTTATTCGCAAACGTATTATTAAAACATAACTTAATATGACACTTGACACTTGGGTCCCATAGATTGATACACCATCATAAGACACTTGATATTTGAGTCATAAAACATCGGTTTTATGGAACACTTATTCGCAAACGTTTTTTTATAAGAAAAGTGAATAAGACCCTTGACAATAGCGTCTTATAACGTTAACCTTTATAGAACGCTTATTCATAATGGTTTGTTTATGATACACCACAATATGGCACATCTTTTAGAGTCGTCGAATCAGTTTATAGAACGCTTAATTGCAAAAGTTTTATTTGAAAAAAATTAACAGGACCCTTGACAACTGTGTCTTTTAACATTTACCTTTATAGTACGCTTATTTGTTGTGGTTTTATTATCCTACGCCATAATAGAACACTCCTTTATTTGAGTCATAAAACATCAGTTTTTTAGAATGCTTATTTACAAAAGTTTTATTTAAACATTAGTTAGTATGACACTTGATACTTGGGTATCAAAACTTGATACACCATAATAGGACACTTGTTATCTGTCTTTGTATTGTTATATGTCTCAATCATATCTTTTGGAAGTTATGTATGGGTTATCTGTCTTTGTATTGTCCTTATCTATTGGGAATTATGCGAAGTAGGTATTCTGCTGTCAATACTGCCGAAGGATTCTGCAGTAGAAGCAAATCTGCTAAGAAGAGAATCTGCTGAAGAGACTGCCGAAGGAATCTGCTCAAGATCTGTCAAGGTCTGTGTGTATTCAACAAGTGTATCAGAGTTCGGAAAGTCTCACGTCTCTACTGAGAACCATATTTTTCCTCACCCCCATACAACCAAAAAACATCACCATGCCTGGAACTGATGATGAATCAGAATCACCAACACATCAAAACCCACCTATTCACAATCTTTCCAACATAGGGAAGTGGAGGACTGAACATATTTAATTGTAAAGAAGGACACATCTGAAGAAGACTATCCCAGATCTTGATGGTAATTTTACCATTGCTCCTCCCAAAACTGCTGAAGAGATTTTAGCTGTGCAAAGAGAGCACAAAGTGAGAACCATCTTTCTTCAAGCTATTCCTGAAGATCACTTGGGTGATTTTCACCACATGGATGATGCAAAGGACATATGGATGGCTCTTAAAGCAAGGTTCGGTGGCAATGAAGAGTCCAGGAGAATGAGGAAGTCCATGCTGAGACAACACTTCCAAGAGATCAATATCTCTGAAGAAGAAGGTATCCACAATGGATACGCAGGTGTTTCACAACTTGCATAATTTTTAGTTTGTTTGTCTCTGTTACTTTTTGTGTGTATTTGTGTTTGTGTTGCAGTTTATCTATTTCAAGTGCAGTTTGTCTATTCCATGTTCAAGTCCAAGATTCATCAAGTGTGATTCTTTTATAAATGGTCAAGTAAGCTTTGAAGCTTGTTTCTTCTGAAACTAAAGTGTCTGAAGTAACAAGTTGATTCTATCAAGTAAGAGTACATAGAGAAGAAATTGAAGTCAAATTGTTCATTCATTCATTCAAGAAACAGTTTACAGCTTACAGCTTACAAAATTCAATCAACTTCAAATGAAACTACAAGAATAGAGCTATACATAATCCTAATCTAGTTCATATCATCTATTTCAACATCTAACAGGCTGTTGGATATGCATGATCGCTCACATCTTTCACACTAGATGCTAGATATGCGTTTGTGAAAACTTGCATAACCACCCATTTCTTCTATCTCGATGGCTGGATATGCATGACCACTAGGACGAGGAAGCTAAGGATCAAAATGGGAAGGATGGATTGATGAAAATAATGATGATGAAGAAAAATAAAGTGTCCTTTATGCTTCATCTGCTGATTTCACCAAAAGCAATCCATTCACCTTCCTTATGCTCTTCCTCTATATGATGTGTGAAGATGCACCAAAACATGGCGCAGGTAGAGCAAGCACCACCTCCCTTTCAGCACGAGGCCTTTGTTGAGGTTGAGGTGCTGGAGGTTGGGAGTATGAAGGTATCTCAGTAGTGGGTTCCTCTGAGTCATCAAGAGACTCACTTGGATCCACTACACCATCATCTTCAGAAGAAGAGAGAAATGGGGATGTCAAAGGGCGAGGGTCAGGTGGATATGACCAAAACTGGAGGAAATCAATGGATGATGAGGATGATGGAGAAGAGGTTGGATTTACAACCTCTGGTGAAGTATTCATGGTTAATTTTGGTTGATTGGGTGTATGATGAATCTAGGGTTTGTGATGGTAATTTGGGGTAAAAGTATGTGAGAGAAGTATGCATTGGGATGATTTTATAGACGGGTTCGAGGTTTAATGTAAGTTAATGCGAGTTAGTTGGCACAGTAATTCTAGAATCTTACCGAAGATATCCTAGTCTTGGGTTGGTTTCTACTGAATTGTATAACTTCAGCAGATTGAGTATCTGTTTCTACTGAAGAGTTAAATTGTCTATGGTCAAAGTAGATGTACACGTAAGCGTAGTCAAACAATACAGTGCCAATACTTTTGACTATTTTTGCACAAACCTCTACCAAACCATCACTCTCATTTTTCACTTCAAACAAAACCCTTCCCTCTTCTCCTACACCCCAAAACCCTCACTCATACGAGAAACATAACCCTAAAATATCAATTCATCAAATGGCTCTTCAATTCAAGAAGGATCACAACAAAGTTGCGTTTCTGGGAAATGCAAAAGGTGATGAGGTGTATGTACCTATGGTAGAGTTCTTGAAAAGATCAAAGATTCACTATGCCCTAACGCATTCTCCTAATGCAATTTATGAATCGTTGGTCAAACAATTTTGGGCATCTGCTTCCACACAGAGTGAAACAGAGATTGCGGCCATGATTGACGGAACGAGTGTAGTAACAGAGGAGCTGATTAGGAGAAAGCTTCACTTGGATGATACTGATGGGGTATTTCACACTAGCACTGAGGAAATACTCACGGGGCTGAGAGCTATTGGGTATCAAGGTACCAGGACATACATATGGTTGAAAAAGCATTTTTGCCCTAAGTGGAGATTCTTGGTTCACACGTTGCTTCAGTGCATTAGCAACAAATCAAGAGCATGGGATCAATTCTCTTCCCAACTGGCATATGGTATTGTGTGTCTATCTCAAGGGATAACTTATAATTTTCTAAATTTATTTTTGACAATTTGGTTGAAAATATCAATAGGAAACAACATAAGTTTTTAATGTACCCTAGATTCTTACAAATAATCATAGACACCTCTACCTAAACCCAAGCCTTTTATGCCGTAGGAGCTCTGTCAGCCAAACTTTTTGCCTCTATGAGAACTAACTTTGAGGGGCACATTATCCGTTGACAGAAGCTATGTTGCCTCAAGGCAATGAGGCTGCTGATGAGGAGAATGTTGATAATATCCCACCCTCTTCACTTGTTGCTACTGATGGCAATCCATCAGTTAATATTGATGAGGGCCCCTCCTTTTCTGCTGAAGCTTCTCATGTTGCTCCAAAGCAGCCTCCACCAACACCAACTCTAGCACATTGTCCTAGTCCACCACCAACACAAGATCCTCTTGATGAGTTTGAGTCTGATCTGAACATGATGACCACACCTAATCCTCAAAGGAAAACTTTTAATGAGGTACCTCCTCATTTTGAGCATGACCATGTTTCCACTTAAAGGTCCAATGAAGCTCCATTACCAGAGCAACTGCTGGTGGAGCGAGGACCCCATTACTCTCACATCTGTGTATGATCTTGTGAACAGGTATGCAACTGAGGTGTCTAGTCTGAAAAAGGAACTTGCAGAAACCAAGTCTACTCTTGGTAGTAAGATTGAAGAACTACAGAGTAAAGTTAAGGACCTAGGAGACAGACTTGAAAAGGGCACCAAAGGAAGCTTGTGGTTTCTTCTGAGGAGGAAGAAGAAGAACCTCAGTATGGGTCTCTCGATATGTTAGTTGATGTGTCTCTTAATGATCCTTCATCGTAGTTGAATCTTCAAAGAAGAAGGAACCTGTTCTTTATAAAAGGAGAAAGAGATCGTACTTGAATAAAGCATCTACTGAAGTATCCAAGGAACCAGAGTTTATCAAAGCTGCATCTACGATACCCCATGGAGGATGTTGCTACTGAACTTGGTCAATCTTCATCATACAAAACCATCAGTGTCCATTCCTGCTGAAGAACCCTCACAACATGTTTCTTCTGAAGTTGATTTGGGAGTTACTACTGAGATTCCTTTAGTTGATATTACTGAAGATGATTGTACTAAGGAGCCTGCTGATAAAGGGAAAGGTTTAATGGTAGAAGATGAGCTTGTTCTAGACTTGGTAAGTGAAGAGGAAAGGAGAGAACAAGAGAGAATGCTAGCTGAGTGTAATGAGAGAAAGAAAGATGAAGAAATGGCTAAACAGATTGAAGATCAATCTACGTCTGTTTTGCCTCCTGAAAGACAAAGGGAACTAGATGAAATGTGTACTAAGCTACCTGACACTCATTGGGATGCTTACACTCAGCAAGTCATATCAAACCCTTCACTTGCTCAGAGTATCTTAGGTGCAGACTTCAACAGTGAAAGTTTTGTGGAACTGATGATGGCTCGTGGAAGACAAAGGAAGCAAGAAGCAACTGAAAAAGAGAGCCATCACGCCCAAAAGAACAAAGAGAGACCTCCCACTAAAGCTCAAATGAGACTTGTGGTGAAAGACCAGAGCTCCACTCGTATAACTCTGGCTATCAATGAAGCAAGTCAAGGCTTTCCCTGATCATGTTTTGATTCACAAGTATAATCAAATCATGAAGTACTCTTCATCTCACACTTCCTGCTTGAAAAAGATTGCTGGGAATGAAGTTGCACCAAAGGCCAAAAGACCAAAGTTTGTTGAGGTAGTGGATACTTTTGATGATATTAAAACAAAGACGATCTCTCACCTGATTACTTCTGAAGAAATTTCTCAAGCCACTCCTTCATCTGACAAGATTCCTTCTGCTAAACCATCTATGGTCTCTGCTGAAACTCATACAGAGATTGCTAGCTCACGACAAGACTCCATCCACAACCAGTTGCCATTTCTTCTGAAGCACCTAATGTACCAGCTGCTCCCACTCCATCTGTGGCATCTGTTGGCTCAGAAGTCGCTACAAGCAAGTTTAAAACTAGAAAGGCTAGAAATTTGCTAGTAAGGATGAATGCCATTCGTGAAGGTGCTTCTCCTTCCTCTAGTCGTGCCAGCCAATCTAATGAAGAACCTCAAGATGCACCATCTTTAGGAATCTATAAGCCTGGAAGGAGGAAGAAGAGGATGGCCAAAATCACTACCTTGGATATTGAGGCTGATGAGTCAACCTTTATTAAAGAAGGGTCTTCCTCTGATTTTCCTAATGGATATCAAAATGTGTTGATCAATTGGACTTTGACAAACAAAGAGCTGAATGTCATACATCGAAAGGACAAAACTTCTATGGAGTTCACCTTTTGAAGGAAATACTTCATTTGGTAGATAGGGCAGACTTGCTTACTCTCTACACTCTCGTTACCTCCCATTATCGCAACAATGCACCACAGGGTTCGGGATGTTTTATTAGGAGATCTTCATGTCCTGTTTAGCTCTGAATCTCCCAATAATAAAGGACATTCCATTTGGCTGAACTCACATTTATGGCGGGTTGAGTCCTGGAGATTCTATCCTATGCCTGCGTGTGCGTAATTGGAATCACAGTCTGCATGTTTCCGAAAGAACTTACCCATTGTCCAAAAGACTTATGGAGAGGATGCTGACTCAGAAGCTGGAAATTCCTCCAGATCCAGTGGGAAATGAAAGACCACAAATTGAACACGGTTAGATTGATCAAGACTCACCTCCTTCAAGATCAAGCTGCTTCTTCATCGTCCTAATGGTATCTCTCATGGTCTTCTGCCTTATATTCCTTTTGGTACTATTTGTATTATATACACTTGGTAGTTTCTTTCTTGGTTAATAAAAAAAAAAAAAAAAAAAACTTTCTTTTGCAGGTTTGTTGTTCATAGTTGATGGTTTTTAACTCACCAGATATACCTTGTGTATATCGAAGAGTTGGCTAGTCCAAAGGGTACAGCTTTGGTAAAGACACATCAAATTTGTTGATAGCTGTAATGATTTGCTCAAAATCATAGGGTCTGCAACCACCCATGCTTTATTGCTGAGTGTTATGGTCATCAATTCACCATGGTATATTCTTTTTGGAATCCAGAATTATTGGTTCTGTATATAATCATTCAATGTGGTCAGTATATAATGGTTGATGTACATGTAATTATTTGCTGCAAAGACCTGGCGTTTAAGATTAGTCATCATAGAGATGAGAGCTTATTCTTGGTTCAGCACTCTTGATGTTTAGAGAACAATCCTCCTTCTTTAGGTCTCTAAAGATCTTTCAAAGGTTAGGAAACGGAACTTAACAAGTCAAATTCCAGTTTAGGGAGGATTGTTGGGAATTATCAAGTAAGGTATTCTGCGTATCTTTGCCGAAGGATTCTCTTTGAAGTAGAAGCAGAATCTGCTGAAGAAGAGATTCTGCTGAAGATTAAAAGCGTTGCCGTGTTTCTTCTGAAGGGTGGAAGCGACTAGGATATCAAGCTTTATTATTTAAATGCTAACTTACTCATTATTAATGTACTGCTCAACTAATTTTACATAAAACAGGGACTATTATTATTTAGCTAATTGAAATCATTAAGCTTCTTCAACTGGATCTTCTTTATCGGCAATAACTAAGTCATTGTTGTCCACAACGGTTCCATCGAAACCACCTCTAACCAATTCAATATCCATTGTTTCGTCATGTTGAGGACACATAAATGAGTCACCCTGTAAATGTGTTTCCACGTCATCAAGACTTGTTTGTTCATCCATGTCATAAACATGTATGTGCGCTGTCTTGATCACAACTTGCCATCCTTTGTCAACACTATCTGCAACGTAAAATACTTGATGTGCTTGAGAAGCTAGTATAAAAGGCTCGTTATGAGCCTTCAATCCTTCAAAATTCAATATAGTAAACCCGTTGTCATCTTCTTTTTTCCTTGAACCATTCGAAATCCAATCACAATCGAACAAAACTACTTTCTTGTCAATACCATACTCCAACTCAATTATATCATTCAAAACCCGTAGTAAGTTACATCTCCCGCGATAGGATTGTTATCTCCCACTCGAGTAACTGTTTGTCATGGCTCAAGATTAACCCCACTATTCTGTGTTTTCCTATTATGTTCTACATCTTTTGTGTGAAATCGGAAACCATTTATGATAAATCCCTTATATTTTTCACATACTCAGATGGACCACTTGCCAAGCACCTTAGACTTTCTGTGATTCTGTGATCCCTCTAGCATGTAGCTCCTCAACCTGAAATAAGGCAAGATGTGTTAATTGTTTTGTTATTAGTAGGTCGAAAATGCTATGTCATTATAATTATTTTTCAAAAGTAATAAACCTGTGTATATGCCTTACATGATCTTGAAACCACGACTCAAAAGTCTCACTATGTAAACGTTGAATGTCACGCTTACGTTTTCTCCGATTTTGATGATGAACCAACGCCACATGTTTACTGCAGTGTTACATGATGATAATGATGATAACAACGACAACTATTAATCGTATAATATAATTTATGAAACTCACAACTAATATAATTACTTACGTTCGAAATTCATCAACTTCACTACAATTGAACAACACATATGAATGTGCTTTAGCCAAAATGTCAAGTTCCATCATTTCTACCTTTGTAGCACCAATCGGTCGACCCGCCATAGAAAAGATAGGTAAAACATCCTCATAACCATCGTCATCATTATTTCGACTTGTCTTATTATGTACGGTCTCAACATCACTGGATAAGTACAATGAACAAAACGACACACACTCTTCAGCTAGATATCCTTCTGCAATGGAACCCTCCGGGTTATTCCTGTTTCGCACGTAAGATTTTAATGTAGCTAAATACTTGAGATATCAAAACCAATAATTTTAGATTCAATAATATTTGTTAATAAAGGTATTTACTATAATAGTAATGTGCACCTCTCGATTGGATACATCCAACGGTAATGAACTGTCCCTCCTAATCTGGCCTCTGAAGCAAGATGAACCGAAAGATGAACCATGACATCAAAGAATGATGGCGGAAAAATCCTTTCTAAATCACAAAGTATTTTTCCAATCTCGGTTTCCATTTGAACCAAATCATTTGGATTAAGAACCTTTGTGCATAATTGTTTATAGTAACGACATAGCTTCATCACAGTATAGCGCACGTGCTTAGGCAACACATTTCGCAAGGCAATGGGAAGCAACCGCTGCATCAAAATATGGCAATCATGACTTTTAAGTCCAAATAGTTTTGGAGGTTTTAACTCTACGCATCTTGATATATTAGCTGCATAACCATCTGGAACTTTCACCTTCTTAAGCACACGACCAAAAATATCTTTCTCTTTTTTATCCATTGAGAAACAAGCAGGTGGCAAATAAACTTTGTTGTTATCTTGAACTATAGGATGAAGTTCAGGTCTAATGCCCATTTCTTGTAAATCTAGGCGTGCTTTTATATGATCCTTGGTCTTCCCATCTAGATTCATTAGCGTTCCAAGGACACTGTCACAAACATTCTTCTCAATATGCATTACATCTAGATTATGGCGTAGCAAGTTATCTTTCCAGTACGGTAACTCAAAAAAAATACTTTTCTTCTTCCAATTAAAAGGTAAATTTGGGTTGCTCTTCACAAGTTTTCCAAATTTAACTTCAAAACCATCTAACTCATCAACTACTTCTTGTCCTCTTAAGCCACGGGGTTGCCTGTCTAGTTCTTCTGTGCCATCAAAAGAGTTTGTATCTCTTCTAAAAGCATGATCAGTAGGCAAATATCGACGATGTCCCATAAAACATTGTTTTTTTCCATGACTCAAGCGTGTTGATTTTGTATGTTTATGGCAGTTAGGACATGCAAGTTTACCTTTGGTGCTCCATCCGGATAAATTTGCATAAGCAGGAAAGTCACTGATCGTCCATAACAAACAAGCACGCATCCGAAAGTTACTTTTTGTTGATGCATCATAAGTGTCTACTCCTTTACGATCCCACAACTCCTTTAGCTCAGCAACTAACGGTTCCATATAGACATCTATATTATTTCCAGGAGCAGATGGGCCAGGTATAAGTAACGTTAGAAAGAAATAAGGTTTCTGCATGCACATCCAAGGAGGTAGATTATATGGCGTCAAAACAACAGGCCATGTACTATGAGAAACACTCATTGTTCCAAAAGGGTTAAACCCATCACTCGCTAAACCAAGCCTGACATTACGAGATTCTTTGGCAAACTTATCATACTTAAAATCAAATGCTTTCCATGTCGGGGAATCTGCAGGATGTCTCAAGTAACCATCTTTCGTGCGACTCTCTTCATGCCATCTCATGGAGGCGGCTGTTTTAGATGACATAAATAACATTTGCAATCGTGGTAAGAGCGGAAAATGACGCAACACCTTTGCTCCAATCTTCTTACGTGTATCAGCTGTGGTTGACTCATCTGCACAATCATCTTCACTTGCTTTATACCTTGACGTATGGCATATATCACATTCTGTTTTATTAATGTTTTCTTTCTAGTACAGCATACAATCATTAGGACATGCATCAATTTTATCATAACTAAGTCCCAACTCTCGAATTATCTTCCTTAGTTCATACAATGACTTTGGTATAGAAGCATCGGGGAAGGCTTCCCTCATTGTATCTAGCATCTTTCTGAAACCATTATCACTACATTTCCCAACACACTTACCATGAAATAGTCTAATGATAAAAGAAAGAACTGATAACTTACACCCAGGATATAGTGGTTTCTTTGCCTCTCCCAACACTTTATAAAAATTTTTCGCCTTTAGGTTTGGCATACTCATACTTTCAGTTTGTGTTCCCATGTCATCGGTTAGTGTGTCATCACCAAACCGATGGAAGGCATCATTCACCAACCCTTGCATGTCATCTTCAGCATCCAACATTGGAGCATCACTTGATTTGGAACTGAAAGGTGGAATTGTATAACCTTTCATAAACCCGACACATAACAGATGTGTTGTAGCCTCCGTCCGATCTACCCATATCTGATTACCACAATCAATACATGGACATGAAATCTGTCCATTTTTACCCTCATTATAGAATATATGATCAAGAAAGTCGTCAAGACCTTTTTAATATTCAATGGTAAATCTAGGTAAAGACATCCAACTCGTATCCATCTTAAACCTAATTCAATTAACCACAGAAAACCACATATAATTTCAACAAAAAGAAAGGGAGCCTAATTCAATTAACCACATATGTTGTTTCATAAAAATTTAGCAAAAACGATTAGGGTTTCATTTATGAGGTATTACCTGGTCTTGATGATGGTGGTGATTCCTGTTGGCAATTTTGGATGGTGGAATGATGTGGATTTGGATCTTAAAATTAGAAATACTTTTACAATTTATTTTTAAGCTATTTCTTAATTAATTGCCTAATTATTACTTCAAAGCTAGATAAACTAATTTATATCTAAAAATTAGAAATTAAAAGTCAAAATTGCAAAAGTAATTTTTACATAAGCTTGCAAAAGTAATTATTACTTCAAAGCTAGATAAACTAATTTATACAAAATTTTGTTATGAGCTCAAGTATATGTTTGGCCACTATGTTATCTGCAGGGAGTATGGATGCATCCTATATCTATTATCTACAGTTAGTGGATTATCTGTTATATGATATGATATGTTATGTTTCTGGGCTCGTGTTGGATTACTGTCCTATCTCCGACTTCATGCGAAGCAATACATTCAATCATAATAGTCGGCACTTTATGATCACCTCGCGTATATTGGCCTCGCAAATGCCTAGGACAAATCCTCCGTTCAATATGTGTAGAATATAGGCTACAAAGCATCCCCGGAATGTGACGTCATGGGAAGTCGACTTACGTAAAAACTCTTGACGATATAAATGAACGACCGCATCCGTTGAGAGTTATTCATATTAGCTTTTTCAAAGTTATTATTTCATAAACTTTACGGTTTTACCAAATCAATCCCGAATCCAAAGCAACACCCACCAACCAAACGGGCCCTTATTTGATAACCCGAGCAACGACTGGGTAATTATACATCAAATTATACCCTATCACCGATTCATCGCCCGGACCGATTACAAGCTACAAGGTGGTCGACCGCCCGACTACTGATTCGCGATTTTTGCAACATTGGATATGAACCTTTTGATATGACACTCTGATTATGATATGATATATGACTCCCAGTTTCAAACCCGAGCCATTTCATAATTCATAGGGTTCCATGCATGTCCGTCTCATTGATGCACCAATGGCATATATGACTCTAGTGTGGTTTACTGTCCTACATCTCACTTTATCTTTCGGGTCAACTAGATGCGGATACGCTTTAATAAACGTAGACCACGTAGGATAAATCCCGTCTGTAAGAAAATAGCAACATTTTAAATAACGTCCGCGTAAAACAAATGAACTATCTGGAGCCGCTCCATTTCGGGCAGTAAGATACAACAGAGACTGATTACTACATCACATTGATATTGTTGTTTGACCCGGGAAGTCGGAAAACGAATGCCAAATCTACTTCATTTTTAGTTTCACATACAATAAAATACTTATATATTATATATATACAATAATATATAATACATTTCATATACTATATACTACTATTAGTTAATTTAATTATAGGGTCAATTGCATATATGCCCATTAAAACATGCATATTTGCATATATATACCCAAAACATGCTTAACTTGCATTGTACATCATGCATTGAAAACTAGTATTTTGGGGAAATATGCAAGTTTTTAAGTTTTAATGGGTATATATGCAATTCTCCTTTAATTATAAATCTAATTATAGGGGAAAACTTACAACCCGCTTAAAATTTAGTTTCACATACAAACCCACGTTCACAACCCGCTTAAAATTTTTGGGGAAAAATTCAGATTCATAAATAACTTTTGGCGCTGCGAAAATCAAGCATATCTTTTCGGAAATCAAGTATTTGATTCGATTTTATTAATGGAAATCGTTTTTCACAGACGGTTAAAATCTCAATTTTGGTTTAGGGTTGTATGTGGGCAGCAAAACAAGGATCGTGGGTTTTCACTTTTGAAAGAAGATCTGACTCAACAGGTAATGCAAACCTCTCTTGTTGTTATTATTATTGTTGTTATTATTATTATTATTATTATTATTATTGTTATTGTTATTGTTATTATTATTGGTATTATCATTGTTATAGATTGTTATTGTTATACATTGTTAGTGTGGGAAATGGTGGGTTCGGGTATGTGTTTGGTTGACCTCTTGTGATGAGTCTCATATGTGATCATAAGTGCTGCTTATTTCTGATGTGGTACAAGTTGTATTTAAGTTGCTCTGTTTAATTTAAATGAATGTTGGTATACCTTTGTAAAGTTGGGTCAATGGATTTGGGTAGTGATAGTGATAGTGATTTGATATCAGTTTCTAGCTAATGTATTTCATTCCGTGACATGTAACTGAAGGATTTGCGTCTATTTTTTGTTTGTAGATAATGTATTTCATTCTGTAACATGTAACAGATAGTGATTTGATTTCAGTTTTGTTGTTCTCAAATGACTATTGTTCTTTGTAATCTCATAATAATTTTATTTGTTTTGTGCACCCGTTATGGAAAATAACAGGATGCAACGCCAAATCACCACGAGAAATACGAATGATTATGAAATGTCCCGAAGGACAAGGATTCAAGAAAACCAACAGAGATTACAAGCTTTGGGAGTGAAAAATCTTGCTAAGTCTTTGACAAGTCTAGTAGAGAGTGACAAAACAAAGAAAAAGAAAAAGAAACCAACGGATACCGGTGAGAAAGATGCAGATTATATGTCTGGTTCAGACTTCCATCTTAATGCTGAGGAAGATAACCCAAAAGAAGCGGCTAGACAAACAAATAAAAAGGTACGAATAATAAATTTGGCTACTATATTTTCTTTATGTTTGTTTTCTAACAATTCTACTTGCATGAAACAGAATCGAAAATACATTGCTCCACAGTCCATGACTAGATAAAAAAATTTAGCAAAAAAATGAATGAGTGCTCGAATGTCTCCAGTGGGCTAACATCTTCAGAATATCAATCGAAAAAGGGACAACAGATTGATACAAGGAGTGCAATACGTAGTAGGGTACAGGAGTCCGACCGAGAAATGATCAACCAAATTCTGTCAACAGAGGGAGATTAACTGCAACTGAGAGAAACTTAGTTGCAATTGACAACGATCATGACCACGGGGAGCGTGACTTGAGATCTGATGGTAACTATACATAAATTTCAAATACTATATATATGATATTAAATTACTATTAAGTGTATATTCAGTTAACTGTTTTCGGTGCTTACTTGTTTTTTTTATTTTTTATTTTTTATTTTAATATAGATAACAATGAAGACCTTTATGATGTTGAAAATGATGATATCGAAGACATACCTATGAATGAAGATATTGAACAACAAGCTACTTCAGAAGATGATGTAGATAAAGACATGGATGATTTGGAGAATGAGGATGATTTGGAGAATGTTAACGATTTAACAAATGACGGCGATGATCTACTCGGAGAAGAGATTCAAGCTGAGCATTCTGAAAATGAAGAAAACCATGTAGTTACACAAGCTCGAAATGAAACAGGTTAACATGGTCTACTTGATTGCATCATTTTAAAAATCCTATATCATATATTGTGTCATATAAGAAGAATATATAATAAAGTTAAATTAAAACAAGACAAAATACAACGCTAAGATATTGCCTCCATTTCAAATTATTTAGTATTTTAAATGTATACGTATCTATTGTAAATCATGTTCACTTTTTGTAGTTCGGATTGTAAGCAAAAGAAAGAGAGGACCAACACGTATGGCAAAAGTTTGGGCCCAAGAAAAAGGGGATAGAATTCCTATTTTAGTTAATGAACACGGAAAACCTATTAACGACAAAAGTAGTCATCTGACTCATTTCATGGGAACACTTTCAAGGAGTGGAAAGTATTGTCCGATTTATAAACCATGGAATAAAGTTGACGCCGCAAAAAAAAAAGCTTTGCTTGAACTCTTAAAGGTACACAATGTTAAATTTGTATGTTAATGAATAAATGTTGAAAAATGTAAGACCTTGATAGATCTTGAGCTTCGTAGATCGTTAGTATCGCTTGTGTAATCACAAACAAACTAAAAGAAAATCTCTACAACTTGTATTCTTTAGCGGAATATAAATACAAGTATAAAACACAGATAACTAAGAACTCTTTGATCCTCTATGGATCGTTATATTAATCAATTGTTTAAGCACACCCAAAATACATTCTATTGTGTTCCTTTTATAGACAAGGAACCCTAACTTCTTTTCTAAGAAACGTATAACTATGAAACTAAATAAGATATACACAATCACTTCCTAATAAAGCTCATGTATATCCTAACTAATTCTAGAATATACGGAATACTATTTTCGCAGAAACCAACTACGACTAATATAACTTCAGCATAATCATGTCTTCAGCAGAATCCAGCTTCACTTCAGCAGAATCCATCAACAGTAATATCAGCATGATTCATACTTCACATAATTCCCAACAATAAAGTATTTGTTTTCTAATGTGAGCTATTACATTTTTTAGACAAAATTTGATATTCTGGAAGCTGGAGAAAAATGGATATTGCAATCATTTGGGCGGAAGGTGAAGAACTGGAGGGCAAGAGTTAAGGAACACTACCATGATCCGTCTTTGTCAGTTAAGCAACAAATAAGATCTAGGCCAAAGCAAGTGCAAAAAAACAATGGAAGAAGCTTGTGAAGTATTGGAATAAAGAAAACACTAAGGTGTGAAATACTCTTCCACTTTAAATAACATTACTTAATTTCCCATTATGATATTTTACTTTCCTGCAGAGTTTAAGTGAAAAAAACAAGGCGAATCGGGCAAAAAGAAGATGATCCAAAGAACCGGTAAAAAAAGTTATGCTCGCAAAAGGGAAGAGTTAAAGGTAAGTGTATGGAGAAAGTGGGATTGTTAATGTATCCTGTGGATATCCACTGTTAATATTCATTTTCTTTTTATTCATACAGACATATTTGGGACGAGATCCAACTCGATTGGATCTTTTAGTGCATGCTTCTCCAAAGATGGAAATACCAAAAATGATGACACTGCAAAAGCGATTGTAAGTAATATGCTTTTGTGTTTGCAAAAGTGTATTAATAGCATAAGTTAAACACAATATGCTTTTTTTGTAATACATGCTTTTACTATATGTTGTTCATGTTTATATAAAATGCAGGATGATATGAAACGACTTAGTGATAATCTGCCCGAGAGTTCGATTGATAATCCGGACCGATGATATTTTTCTCTGATTATGGGTAAAGATCGAAATGGTGATGCAGGCATGTATGGTCTAGGTGTTCGTGCTTCTGATGTTTGGGGTGTAATACCAAGTCGTTTAGCATGTCATAGAGAAAACAACGAATTGAAGTCTAGATGTGGAGAACTTACTAGTGAAAATGAAAAGTTACGAGCCAGTTATAGAGAAGAATGGGTGACGGATAGTTCCATTGTTCCACCTCTTACATCACAAGATTCTCCTGTTGTAACCAATGAACCTCCACGCTTACGGGTATGTTTCTATTATAAATCGTTCCTTTCTAGTTGTTATAGCTTATTTTATCTTTGATAGCTAATGAACCTAGGCTACAAGCTTATGTATCAGTATTATGATTTAGATTGCTCATTTGCCTTTTAAATTTGTTAACTCAGTTATTAAGGGGTGTTTGGTTCCGTGTTGTTTCAACTGTGGTAGTTGCCTTTTCACTTGTTTATCTGCACACTATGACCTCTAGGTGATATTAGAACTAGTAAAACTATAAAACCAATGTTTGAACTAGAGAAAGTCAAAATCAAATTACCTTCACTCTCACAGTCCACTGTTGGGACATGTGAGGATCAAATCTCACCCACTTGGTCTAAATCTTGTTCATGTATCTTAAATTAGTGTTATCATAGCTTAAATAATCATAATTAGTGCATACGGATCAAACAAGTTTCATTAAAGTCAAAGTTTAAGTTCAAAATCAAAAAGTCAAAATGGTATGTTAGTCAGAAACTCAGATCTTGGGAGAATTTTTGTGAATTTTGTGTTGAGATTCAAGTCTTGAGATTTTTACATGTTGAAATTCCCCATCTAAGCTTTTGAATCCCACAGTTAGCTTATTTTTATGATTTTTTCTCTGGCTTAGGTGATAGTTCAAAGTGGCCTGCAGGGCTAACCATTGCCCTGCACCAGGGCATCAACTCAAAACCCCAACTTTCCATGTGCCTTAGCTTCTTCATTAGTGGGCCACATAGTGAGCTTATTGGTTTTTTTGAAAGCCAATAAGCTCATCTATAAAGTTCAGGGCTTATTTCAAACTTTTGACCTTATTAGATAGGTCTGCAGATAGCTTTTTGTTTGTCCAATTCCACGCATACACTGAGTGATCGTGTTGACCACCAAGTTCAAGCCCTCATCAAGTGCTTATCTGTGGGACCCAAACCTTTAGTCCTAGCTTTTTAGAAACCTCAATAAGTCACCTTTTCATATCAAGTCTCACTTTGGATCCCTGTCAACCCTAGTGGGACCCACAAGGGTTGCAAGGTTGTTGGTTTTGGCCTGTTTGGCCTGTGATATTTGATCAAGTGATTATTCTGGTCTATAGCTTATTCCTTTAGCTTATCTGGTAGGTTTTAGCTTAATCTAGTTACAACTCATGTAGTTACAGCTTATTTAGCTTATTGTAGCTTATTTGTATCTTATTTAGTATACACCGCCTCCACACTGCTTGCATATTACACGATCAATTTTTGACCTCCTTTGTATACCCCAACCTCCATACCTGCAGTATTACATCTGTTTAACCTAATACATGTGTCTTGACTATAAATTGATAAATGTTTGTTGAAAACTGAAATCTAGGTCGGGGATGAAGTTGTCCTTAAAACATTCTAAACTCAACGAGACTGTAGCAAAAGGATGGGTGAGGAGCTTGAACCCAAATGATATAGTTGGTGGTACAGAGATTGGACGAGGATGGTGTGAGGTAAACGTTCAAGTACCAACAAAAAGAGATGAAGTGTTGGTGAGACCCTATGGGTTATTTGCCACAATTGAAGACCGTGTTGGTGCAACCATAGCATGGCCTTGTCCCTTTATCTCGGTATGTCTTTGTTAATCTTGTGATACCAATAATTTTACTAACATGGAGCTTAATGCTTATACATGGGTGTTTATTTGTAGGTGGTCCGTGAGGATTGAGAGAGATGATGCATGATGACCACGGACTAAGCTTCTTGTTGCGTTAATGTATTGTTTAATGTTAACACACTTTATGTTAGATTCTGTCTACCTTATTTATGTTTAGTGATTTTGTTATGACAATTGCTAATTTGAAATACAATTCCGTTTTATTCATTTAATATTTAGTTGATATTTTATTCATATCGTAATAATAGAGTGTGCATGGTGAAAATAGCGTCCTATCATATGACTTGTCCGGACTTTGAAATTGTCCTATTAAACTTATTAACCGTCCTAACAATTAACTTAACATTGTAAAAGTGTCCTAATATGTTGTTATTAGGACGTTATTTAGGTTGTTAATAGACTTTTTATACGACCAAAAATTGGTTTCATAATCTTCTTTGAGATATTAGAACCCTTTTCTTGGTGCTAAAATAGCTATAATGTTATATGATAAGCGTCCTAACAATTATCTTTTAAGTACGCTTGTATGTGTATCAAAAGATTAAAATTAGGTAACAACGTTTTACAACATTGTAAAAGTGTCCTAATATGTTGTTATTAGGGCGTTATTTGGTTGTTCATAGACATATTATGCGACCATAAATTTGGTTTCATAATCGTATTTGGGATATTAGGACCCTTTTCTTGGTGCTAAAATAGCTATAATGTTATATGATAACCGTCCTAACAATTATCTTTTAAGTACGCTTGTATGTGTATCAAAAGATTAAAAGTAGGTTACCACATGTTAGAACATTGGAAAAGTGTCCTAATATGTTTTTATTAGGACGTTATTTGTGTTGTTTATAGACCTAAAATGCGACCATAAAATTGGTATCATAATCTTATTTGAGTTATTAGTACCCTTTTCTTGGTTGCTAAAATAGCTATGATGTTACATCATAAGCGTCCTAACAATACTTTTAAGGACGTTTTTATGTGTCTCAAAAGATTAAAAGTAGGTAATCACATGTTAAAACATTGTAAAAGTGTCCTAATATGGTTTTATTAGGACGCTATTTTTGTTGTTCATAGACATATAATACGACCATAAAATTGGTTTCATAAGAGTTAGGACGCTTTGGACCTATTACAACCGCCTTACATGAAACGCTTTCATCCTTGGTCCTATTAAATGAAAGGTCCTAAAAATTACCATTTTATGACGCTTATGGGGGTCCTAAAAAGCCACTTTTCTTGTAGTGATGTTTGGAGTCTTAGGGGAAATCGAGAAATCCTTCCCGCTTGTTGTTCTCACATGTTGTACTGTTTGCTAACACAACAACCATACAATCTCGCCTACTTCTTCGCAAGGCGAATTGTAAATCTTCAAGGCTCCAAGAATAAACTCATCCCTTATGGAATGTTCTTGACACGCCTCTATCACAACGTTATGCACTTCCATCCTCAATTTCAAAGTCCGTTGTACGTACTTGTGAACAAGATGATGGAACCGCTAAACATATCTCTCATGAAGTCTTTCTTCATTCTTGAATCCACCAACACTCATCAATCACGTAATGATCCTTCTAGCGAAAACACTCAAGGAACCTAGTAGTATCTCAAAATAGGATCAATCCATTTCTACTCGTGCTTTATCAATGTAATCCAATTTATTTTATGAAATAAAACATCTTACATTTGATATCCTAGTATAAGAACTCCTTTTAAACTAACCTTAGGATATAATGCATTGTCAAGATCATTGCACACCTTTTGTAAAGGTTCTGCTGAGCAGATGGGCGGAACCCAAAGTTTGTGCTAGATGGATC
>OU343223.1:81216582-81300744 GCA_910596185.1 Chrysanthemum makinoi
CAAACTAATCATATGATAATCAACATCATTTAAGCAAGTGTATAAAGAAACTAGCCACTCATAGCAAACATAAACATAAACTCAGAACTTTGAACATTAGAAAACATGATTAAGAGTCTTACAATGCTTGGAATAAGATTACAAATGGTGAAGTAATGATTCCCAAAGTATTGGGGTAGACTCCTTGAGGTTTTGGCCTCCAAATGTGTTATTTCTGGAACTCCAAACTTTCCTGGACTTCTAAGGACGAATTTGAGAGCTTAAGAGCTTTGCTTGATGAGTAGAGAACGTATTGAAGTGTGTGTCTCATATGCTCACAAGAGGTCTCTATTTATACTAGTTCCAAGGCCTAGGGTATTAATTGCTGAACTTGGCCTCCAAGGAGTTAGGAAGGGACTAGAATACACCAAAGAAAGGACCTAGAATCGTTTGGATACAAAGGGGAAACTTAGTGATGAAGATTTGGCGAGCAGGCCCTCGGCTGGATCGGTCACATGACCAACCGATCCGGTTGGTCTTCTACAAGTGTTCCAACCGCGCCGGTTACGGGTGGCAACGAGCGGTTGGATGGCGTCATAGGCAACTTTTGCCTTCATCCAACCGATCGGTACGTGGTTGCAACCGATTCGGTTGGTCTTCTGAGTGTGAAAAATCGACCTTTACTTTATTTTGACTTGTAGAGCTTGGTTCTTCAATCATCTTGGTCTTCTATGGTACTTGAAATATTGATATGTGCTTGACATGCTTCAAGCGGGAATCTTCAATTGTTGAACATTCTTTTACTTTTCCTTCCGTTTGCACGCACTTGCTTATAAACACCGGACAAACATCTTTTGATGCGATTAAGCATTGAAATCATACAAATATAACCAAATAATATATACAAAAGCACACATAGCGCTCACGAAAACATGTACAATCACGGCGTTATCAAATTCCCCACACTTAAACTTTACTTGCCCTCAAGCAAATCTAGGAAAAACATCCATTTGGTACAAAATTATGATTACGAAAAATATGATGCAAATCTACCAAGTGCGAGAGAAGATTCATCATTTACGCTTTAAGAGTGAAACTTTCAAGATGTTTGACAATATCCAATGATTTTCTTGCATGATTAACATTTCGAAACACCTCACGAAAAGGCGAAATATAATTCACTCAATCACTCAATTTTTAGTGGAGTAACAAGATAAATCACACTCATTGCTCAGTCATGATTAGATTATTACCATAAGCTTGTACAAGAAACAAAACTCCACCGACGTGGCGTGAGCACCAAGCAAAAACATCTAAAGAGGACTTTTATTCGGGTTATAATGTTAAGGCTTAGGGCTAAGGGTATGGATAAGGCATGAGAATGTTAATGAAATTGGTGTTAAACTAAAAATAGAATCAAGTCTAATACTCGTGTTGCTAGCTACAAAATAATCCGCAAACCAATAAATGATTATAGCTTCATTTTCTTTTCTTGGTTCCACGACTCTTAGCTTTGATTAGCCATGACAACTTTTCTTGAACATAGCACATTGGCTAATACATTCATTCTTTCAACATATATATATATATATATATATATATATATATATATATATATATATATATATATATATATATATATATATATATATATATATATATATATATATATATATATATATATATATATATATATATATATATATATATATATATATATATATATATATAGGGGAGAGTTAACGTGAGATCAAACTTAAAGTTGTAAAAATAAGATCAAGTAAAAAAAAACTAGTAAAACATTTATAAATAACAATTTTAGCAATAATACACATAAAAATAATACTTTAATACAAATTAACATTTTAGCAACTAATAACCAAATGATACATGAGTATGGATTAGTGATACACGATACACATTACCTAATAAATATTCCAAAACCCGATACACATACAAAAACCTGATACACATTACACTTCTAATCAAAGTGTATCACCTAGGTTTCGTAAATTAAAAAAAAATCAATCGAAACTTTAACACTTTTAGTTGTAGTTAATAAAAGATTTATTTTTGTTCTAAGGAGAGTGTCGTTTGTCAAATTTTAGTTGGATCTCATTTTAACAAATTTATTGTCAGAACCAAATAAATTGCGAGAACTGCGAGAACCAGCATCAACCAATCAAATTTTTGTCGATATTAAATTTTATTATTTATTTCAAAAGGGTATAATGGTAAAAATACTTTTTTATTTTTTTTACAAAAAACGTTTTATTAGTTCCTTAAATTCTAGGATTTTTTTTTTTTTTAGTTATACTTGTTTAAAAAAACATTATGTGCACATGTGTTTTGCATTATATGACAATTGTATTTTTGTTTATGCATAGGTGTTTTGTATTTGCACATGTATTTTTTTTTAAATACATAAATATGTATACAAACAACAAAACTTTGTTAATAACTCAAAATTGTACAAGCTAATGATTTACAAAATCTAATACCTGCTAAAATTTCTACTTCACTACAAATGCTTAATTAATAGAAAAAAAATCAATTGAGGATGCACATGTGTAAACACCATGTTTTGCAACATCTTCTTTAGTGTGCACGCATGCATTCACATATCCTTGATTATCTTGATGGTTTTGCATATATGCAATGCGTGTAAAATTTTTAAATTAGTATTCACATGTACAATGCACACGTACATTCTTCATCCTTGATTATCTTGATCGTTTTTTCATATAAAAACATATGTGCACAATGCACAATTAGAATTCACATGTACATTATTCATCCTTGATTATCTTGATATCAACTGTAAAAACATATGTGCACAGTTATCACCTCCCTCGTATTGAATAATCTGTTTCAACATCATTAAAAAAAATAATTACACGATAGCCAAATACATTGCCAGCCTCTAGAACATGTGTGTTCCAAAACTAAAGAACTAAGTTAAAGGACAAACATGCACATGTATGTTTCTAATAACACTAGACTCGAACCAAGTTAAAGGACAAACATTCATACAATTATGCACATGAATTTTTCTAAACTCTACATAATTAATTACGAACAAAAGTCTTAAGAAACACAAATCGACTATCATGCCATTTGTATTTTTTCTTTACCGAACCATAATTCTATTTTGTACAATACATTTAACTATAATTTCCAATTTCCAAATACCATTTATATATTAAAAAAAAACTACATATAGCCAATCAAAAACACGTGTGCACAAAATAAAACATATGTGCACAAAAGCAAGCAAAGATAACGAAAGACAATCTGAACTATGCAACTACCAAACACATATGCTAATCAAAACACGTGTGCACAAAATAAAACATATGTGCACAAAAGCAAGCAAAGATATCGAAAGACACTACTATCTGGTAGTAAGTTAGATCATTGCTTAAGAATGAAAAACAAATTACATCTAGCAGGTAAGATTACTCTTTTTCACCAAGCTTAACTTTAGTCCCACCATACTCAGAGTGTCACCATTTGTAACGCCAACAATATCTTGTTGCTAGTTTTTATCAAATATCCCAAGTACCAAAACAACTAAAAAAACCACAACCAATTAATAAACGAGTTATTTAATCATAACATCTAAAAAAACACATATGCATAATGTATTTCTTACTTGTTCACAAAAGACCATTTTGAGAAATTAGTACAACCTTAAAACACAAAACACAAAACACAAGTGCAACCTTAAATAAGAACTATAAAAACACATATGCACAAAAGACATCAAATTCACCAGAAACTATGAAAACACATATGCACTCTCAATATACATACGCACAAAAAACATCAAATTCACGAAAACTATGAAAACACATATGCAATCTCAATACACATATGCACACTCCTTTTATTGATATTGTATCCGCCATAAAACACATACACACCATTTTTTTTCATTTTGTATCAACCGTAGTACAAATATTCATGCCTTATAAGTTAATGTACTATTAAATCTTTTAAATCTATAATGTATAAAAAAGAATATCAACCAAATGCTAACGGATCATATACTCGTATTTTATTTTAATATAAAGCGAGAGATGTTGACATCATTTTCTTAACTTCCATTGCAAAACTTGAGTTATGCATATATATAATACTACTATAGTAGCATTCTTAATACACGAATATCGAACAGTCATATATACCACTACCCTTTTCAATTGTTTTTTAACAAAATTCCTTCTTGTTTGTGCATTTAAACAAGGGGTGATATGATAAGCTTGTTTTGTTATCGATATTCTTGAGTCAATTGGATCTAATTATACATGTTTAAAACTCCTCCTTTGGATGCCTTTAATTTCAAATATAAACTATATTAAAACCGATTAAAATATAATTAAAATCAAAAAAATAAACAATTTTTATCCACAATTTCGAATACAAACCGGTCACGGACCGGGCTCATCTTTCACAAGGTAGGAAAATGGCGTCATCGGCGAGGAACATGTTGGTGTCGCTTTTCGGATGAAGTGAATGATGGCGTGATCTGCGATTTGGGTTTGGCGTGATTGTAGTTTGTTTGGCGTGATTGTCGTTAGATCCACATGAACAAGAAAGAGGTGGCTAGGGTTTTTTGAGATGGGAGAGAGATATGAAACTGAAAATGAAGATGGAGGTTACAGATATCACGGTTTATTGTGGAATGATTCTAAAAGAAAAAAATATGAAATGCCAATAATGCCCTTTAAGACTTAAATTAAAAAAATATTGATCTTTCCTTAATTCTGAAACTACCACATCCATTTATAGCCATTGATCAAAATATTTAATGGCTTATTTAGTTAATAACCCTACACTATATATATATATATATATATATATATATATATATATATATATAGTGTAGGGTTATTTTCGAACAAAAATCTTGAGAACCATCATTGTACTCCTAATAATGCATGATGTATACCATATTAATGCAAGGTGGCACTATTGAAGATATACGTATCTTATTTTGAAAGAAAAATTTAAATTAAGGGCAAATTAGGTATTTTCATTCTCTATAAAAATAGCATCTCATACCCTAATTATCCATCATTAACCACTCATCACCACATTCACACGTTTTTATCCCCTTCCTCTAGATCTAACCACCACCACTCTCCCCACACAAAAAAACCACCGTCAGCTACCCTTTCTATCCCATCTCCATGGCCTTGTTCTAGCGTCTACATCAACAATCGATGTATAAATGGCGATATCCGATTTAAGGTTCGTTTGTTCTTTGAGGTTCTAGATCGCTAACTTTATTGTGTCTTTTACTATTTTTATGTTTTGATTTTGATTAAATATTTTTGTTCTCGAAATTAATATCTACCATCAATTAATGATCATATTAAATAGATAATATTGGTGCAAAAGGTGAATCTAAAAAAAACATATGACGAAATCAGTTATAAATTTAATATTGTGTTGTGTTGAATTTTTGGATTATTTTTATATGTTCTTCTGATGATGCGTTGTGAGATGGAAATAAACACGAAGAGATTTTGGAAACCTTTTTGTTTCTTTCCTCCAAAACTGATTGAAAGGGAGGTTAAACTTTAAACCATTTTTTTTTTTTTTTTTTTTTCATATAGTAGATGGTTAATCTATAAAGCGGGGTGAACATTGAAATCTTGAAGATGTTTTGCACTTGTCTTTTGTCGGTCATGTTACTTACGATACTAGATGTGTGTTTATAGATGTTTTCGTCATGTTATTTGTTTATGTCCATGTGTATGTTCCGTACAACACTTACGTTTAGTTTTTCGTTGTTGCGTTTCCACTTGAGGTTTGTCCCTTATCAATGAACAAATCTGGAGCGTCTTCTTTGTACTTTATGGTCGCCTTTGGTTTTCAATTCGGGTCATTCATATATTTGTGTGTATTTTAGATACCCACTGGTATCGTTATAATTAAAGCGCTTGTTGGATCGATATACTTTAATCAAACTAACTTAACTACCTTGTTAAGGTTTAACAACCTCGGATAAATCCTAAGTTATTAACAAAGAAACACTGAGCAATCTTTATCAAGTACGCGGAATTTACTTAACAAAGCTAAGAAGAATAACTTTTATTATAAACTCTAAATCTGCTTATTATGCAGATACTCTAATACAACTCTAAGATAATCGAACTTCTCTCTAAAACACTAAATAACTTGTGAATTCGTAAACTCTAAAACTCATAAAACTCGTACATCTAATGCCAATCTAGGAGTCCTTTTATAGGCTCAAGGATATCCTAGTCGGTTTACAATTGATAACCTTGTACGACAAGTAATCTAAACATAGAATACAATACTTTCCATAAACAAATATAACAGTTCTTTTGTTCTTGCAGTACTTTGACTTCTAGGTGCAGTACTTTGACTTTGTCTTTAGCAGTACTTTGAATCTTTGACTTTTTCCGACTTGCTGCTTTACGGTACATTTATATCTTGATGACTTTCATGTCTTCAGCACTTTCATATCCCAACAATCCTCCCCTAACTTGAATTCTACTTGCTTGACTTCAAGTTCCTTTGTGAATATATCTTTAACAGCTTCATCTTTTAAGAACAGATTGTTTCATAGTTTTTGGATTGTATCTCTGTAGTGTCTGTGCTTGTCAAAGTATCTCTAGAATTATTCTTTCTCTGCAGTATCCAGCAAGCTCCATCTTTTCACAACCACAGAACATATGACAATTTGTACATTAATTCGAGTTTAAGTTGCATACTATTCTCATCACTTCCAGTGAATCATTGAAAATTTAATGGATTTTGATGTCTCTTTACCAAAGCCATTAACTCTGGGGTAGCCAAATGTTTTGGTGTGTAAGACCATGGTACATTGATAACCATATGATTTTTTTAGCAAATCATCGACTATCAATGATTTGATTTGTCTTTACCAAAAGCTGTACCCTTCTGGACTAGTTAGTTCTTCTATCTAATGGTGAACTAATTACCAATAATGGATTTTCCACAGCCTTTACCACAAACCATTTTCTTGTGGGCTAGCCAACTCTTCACATAAAATGATATGGTGAGTTGATTACCATACAACTTATTAGCAAGTTGTCAACTAAAAACGGATTTGAAATATCTTTACCAGAGCCGTTTGCTCATGGATTAGCCAATCCTTTTGTAACCATGGTGGATTGATGACCTATTTATGTTTCCATCTCAAAATCCATTTATTACATTTAACCTTTGTTTCAAAATATTTGTTACTTAACAAAAAGGTTTCTTTCAAAAATCACTTAGCGGTTAAAAAGCGCAAGCGTACTTTGATGAAAGTCTTGTTTGATCAGCGATACTTTGAATAAAGTCTTGATTTATCAAAAATAATTTATTCAATGAAATTCATACCGGTTTACTCATTATCTTCGACAATGATAGTCCGGTTGATAAACAAATTGATGAGCATGCAAGCGGTTTCATTATCCTCTTCTACTTCCAATCCATGCTCTAGCATTCTTCTCATGAGCTCAATTGTGAGAGGATATCTTCCGTTTACAAACATGTGTATCATTGTACCATTTTCGGCTCTAAAACATGAACTCCAGATTCTTCAAAGAATCTCCGGAAATAATTTCAGTTTTCTTGATTCTTCCATATATCATCATTGCTTTCTCTTCTGTTTCCCACATGGTTATGAGATCTCCAAGCAAAACTAGACCAATTCCTTCTGATGGATTATCTCCAAAATAAGCTTTCACCACATGATATAGATAGAATAGATCCACTCTATCTATAATGTGTAATAAATCCCATAGCCTATTGAAAACTTTGAAGCTTTCATCTTCTTTATGAAAAATCATATAATTTCCTTCTTTGGATTTCTACAACTTCAAAGCACTAATCGAGATCTGTTCATCTTCATGTTAGCCTCTTCTTTTGAATAATCAAAATCTACCACTCTGAGATAATTTCTCAATGCATCTCTAGTCTCAGATCTTAATTCAACTCTTTCTTTCTTTGAGAAGCGTCTATCATGTAACTTGGAGTTTTCCTTTTCTTTTTAAACTCTTCTTCCTTTCGGCAAAGGTCAAGTAGCTTTTCTCTAAAATCTTTGATGTCCGCAACACTCTTCTTATAAGCTTACGTCTCCGATTATCATAGAGTCTTTTCATATCAACATAATTCAAGAACGCAATCCTTTATATCCTCGACCTTTTAAATAAGCCATCATAGCATTCATGTCCTTAGCTAAATTAGGTCTTCTAGGCATATATCTAACGGGGAGTAGGTGGTAATGTAATGGTTCGCTGACCGGCATCTAATTCATCTTGTAACTTCTTAGCTGCTTCTCTACTTTGAGCTTCTTGAGCTTCCTGAGCTTCTCTATCTTTAGCATTTAACTCTTCTTGAAACTTTCTAGGCGGCTTCATTCCTAGCAACTTCAATTTCTCTAAGTTACCTTAAAGTAAGTTTCTTTTTCTTGGTTTCAACGAACACCTTTCCCTTTATCCTTAGGATCAATTGCGGTTGAGAAGTTCTTTTGTTGTTCTTCTTCTTGCACTTCTCGAATAGTAACACCACCTCTAGGTTGTGATAAATCTTCTAAAATTGTAGCAATGAACTCATCATCACTTGCAGAATGAATAGGTTTGAGTGTAGCTTCCTCCTCTTCTTGTATAACAGTTGTAGAAGGACCAACTTCCTCTTCAAAATTCAAAACTCTTGGAGTTATTACCTCTTGTCTAAAAGTACCTTGCAAAGCGGTACTTTGTTGTTCGATACCTTGATCATCGGATTACCTTGAACTTGAACTTGTTCCTCTTGTTCCTCAGTATCTTGAATGATCTTTTCATGTTCATCAGTACCTTCAGGTTCTTTCTCCTTCTCAACATCTTCTTTCAAATTTTCTTCTTCTAAATTCCTCCCCAATTGGATAGAAGATTGTTGGTGAACCTGTTGGCGTTTGCTTTTCCTAGACTGCCTTTGCGCCTTTTTCTTTGATTTAACCCAGATACGAAATTCTTGAACTAATGGCCACACAAAAATCTTTAGCCTTCTAAAGCTGCAGTTTAATTTCTTTATTTGTTTGGCTTGAGCCTCAGTAGTCTTTTTCAACTTAACCAACTCCCTTGTCAAAACATAATTATCAATGTAATTTCGGGAGGTATGGTATGTGAATCCTCGCCTTGAATAGGTGAATGTTCCTCTGATTGAGAAGCGAGAGCGGACCCTTGTGGAGATGGAGAAGGTGAAACTGCAACATCGTCTTGAAGTTCGATACTTGGAGAAGCGGTACCTTGTGGAGATCACGGTCCCTTCTTTTGATGCGGCTTGTGGAAGCGGTACTTGCGGTCAGATACTTGCGAGTGCGATACTTGCGGATCATACCTTGAGTTTCATCGACGGCGATCGACTCTAACCTGAACAACTTCCATCATAGAGGTAGTTAAGGGAGTATCCCTTCCAATGAATTTATCACTCTTCCTAGCCATAAAGGTGAAAATTTTCGATTGTTGAACAATAGGTGTAATAAATTTGTAGGTTTTGGCACATCGACAAGTTGCTTGTTTAAGAAAACCTATATAAACCTTGGGTACATTAGCCAAGTAGATCCATGTGAGATATGTGAGAGCATTCCATCCAATATTAGCCGTGAGAAGTTAAAAACTTCGACTCGTAGCTAAACCAACTATAGCATATGCTATATTTGACCCTAATCTTGCTCCCAAGAGGTACTCTTAGTACTTATGCAATGGAGCAACACATGAACCAAAAATTTCCAATGAGGACAAAATAGTTGTTTTCTAAGCGTTTGTTCATTCAAAGATCCTTCATAACCAATATGTCGAAAAGTATCCCATATCAATCGCTTCTCAAACCTTATAGCCCCATCTCGCATCATTGAACAATAAAGCTTCTCGATGGAGGCTTGATAATCTTAACAGTCCTTGAACATAATATTCATCATTCTCCATGTTATCCCTAGCATTAGCCCAAAATTCTTGAATCCGGGGCTCAATTATATCCGGCTCCACTAAAAGAGCATAAGCGATGGAAGCGATCCATTAAGATAATCAATTATATCATGAAAGAGTATATTCGCCTTGAGTCTTATCCAAATTAGCCACCATATTGTGCTTTGAAACGGTTGGACGATTAGCCATGGTTGAGTATGTAAGCACAATAAGAGTTGAAATCGAATAAAATAGAGATGATGAGAGAAATATGAAAAAGATTCTAAGTATCAATATAAGAGGGAAAATCGAGGAAGTAATAGTTATGTATAGGTGAGATTTGAAAAATCACGACCTAAAATAACAAAGTTACGTTTTAGCATTAATTACCCTCAATATAACCGTTGAAGCGATTACTTTGAATAAGACAAGCGTTACTTTCCACGTAAGCGGTACTTTCCCAAGCGATGTACTTTCCAAGCAAGTACTTCGGAAAAGCGATTACTTTTCCAAATTCTTACAGATAAACTAAGTATAACGTAAATATCCTCCCCAAGCAATACACGGGACTATACTAACACTAAATAGTCCTCCCCTTAAATGTAGCTCAATAGTTAATCATGCCAATGCTCACCACCAAGTGATTGAATCTTGAAATATCAAAACCTTTGGTGAGCAAGTCACTACATTATCATCTCTGTGAACCTTAACCACATTAATGAGCCTCGTTTCATAGCAATCTCTGATAAAGTGATGTCTAATCTGTATGTTTTTGGTCATGGAATGATAAACTGGATTCTTCACAATACATATGGTACTCTCATTATCAATGTTGATAGGAGTATTCTTGAAATTGAATCCATAGTCCAAGATCTGATTTTGCATCCAAAAACTTGTTCAACAGCCTTTGCAGCAGACTACATATTCAGCCTTCAAGAGGATGTTGTCTGCAATTGTTTGTTTCTTGCATTGCCAGGAAACTAATCTTCTGCCAAGATATTGACATCCTCCAAAGGAGAAAAATACCCAACTGAATCTACTGCAATCATCTGTTACAACTTACAACTAAGCAATACTTTTTCTTGTTTAAACTTGCCACAGAAACAGGTCCAAACAAATCCATATGTAATAGCTCCAATGGTTCTCTAATAGTTCTCTCCTCAAGCTTCTTGCAGAAGCTTTGTTTACCCTTCTTGCATGCCAAGCATGATTGATCATTCCTGTAAGTCTTTGAAGGTAAACCTCTAACTAGATTGCCTTTGACCAGTTTGTTGATATTTTTGAAGTTAACATGGCCCAATCTTCTATGCCATTGATGTGCCTCTTCTGATGTTGCTTTAGCCACCAAACATGTGGCTCTTCCATAAGAATGTAGACTCTTCATGTCTAAACTATACACATCATTTGTCCTTGGTACTCTAAGAACTAATAATTCATCATCAACAAGCTTAAAGTCAGAGGAAAGGATGAGACATTTTGTGATCTTCAATAGGTTGAACTTTAACTCCTTCACATATCTAACATTCTCAAAATCTATAAGCCCCGCTGATAGTTCCTTTTCCGGTAATCTTTCCTCCATTGGGATCATTCCCAAATGCAACTCTTCCTCCACTAATCTTCCTAAAATCAGACATGATCTCTTTGTCTCTCTGTCATACTTCGAGCAAACACTATCCACAATAAGATGATCTTTAAGCTCCTCTTATGTTGCCCCTGCATACCAAAGAAAGAGTTAGTGACTTTTAGGAACCCGCAGCCATATGACTTGTGTTCCCTTGTGGAGTTACAAACTCAAATTCTTTGAGTATGTAATGTCCACTATCTTTTAAATGATGATCCAGAATTATCTTTTGATCTTTAGAATGTGGTTTTTCAAAACTTTCCGGTTTTCAACACAAATCTCTTTTACAATTCTATCCCTTTTTTTGTATCACCAAAACATCCGATTCACTTTTTGTTGAAAGATCTTGTTGTCCTCTCTAGTGATTTCTTCCTCTTAACCCATTCGGTTTAACGTGGTCTCTGTGATCTAGATCCCTATGTGAATTGTAATACCTTCTAGGTTGATAGTAATGAGATCTCCTAGGGTTCCTATTCCAAGTAGTGTGTTCAAGACCTTGTTTTGAGCAAGATTACTTTGAGAAAGCATGGTCGAATTACAATACTTTGGAAAGTAATGGAGATAACTGGTTTTGAAAACGGTCTCTCTCGGTGTGGGTATCTATGATCCGTGAGAAATTCTCGTGATTGACCTGTTTGAATTATTCAGTTGGTTTGTGCCTCTAGGTTTCTCTGGCTGGACACGTTCTTTGGAAATTTTCTAAGGTATTCTGAGTGATGTTCACAATCCTTAATTAGATGAGTAGGACTAAAACATACAAAACACAGTTTTTGACCCATACTTCCAAAGTGACATCTTCTATGTCAATGCCAAAAATTATTTTGCCTTCTTGGTGAATGATTAAACCTGTTTTGACCAATCCCAAAAAGGTTTAGCAAGATTGTTTTGAAAAGGCTTTGAAGAAGTGCTTGCTAAAAGACTTTATTTGAATGTACGCTTGAGTTTGAACATTGTTTTCAACGAGGTTCTTTGGGTTTTCAGACCTAGATTGAGCAACTAGCTTTTTCCTAAACTCTAGACTGTCTACTCCAAAACGAGAAACATCGGGTCTAGGGGGTTGATGAATGCCGTGGGATGAGGAACGCATGATAATCATTAGCTTTCTTATATTCATCAGGTGAATCACTTATTGAACCCTCATTACTAGATGTATCTACATAATTAATGAGTTCTTCATCACTAGTAATTATATCCTTAAAATCACCTTCATCCTCGACAAGCTAGATTGGTTTTCTTCTAGTTTACTAAAATCCATCCCAAAACCTAATCCAGTTTTAAGGTAGGCTCTTTCTTTTTTGAACATAAGAAACATGTGAGTAACGGACTCTCCCATGCAACAAACTTAGCTAACAAATCATCTCTTTCCTTAGTTAATTTCTCAATTTCAGCAATTTTACACTTTAATTTCCATTCACTAAGTTTTAACTGGTAATCCTGTTGTTCATATTTTTCAACCCAAGCTACTTCATTAGTTTCATGTGCTAAGATTTTGGCTTCCATAGATTCTAAGGTTATTTGATAACCAACTACCTCAGACCTAGCCTTAACACAATTATCTCTCTTAATCACATAATCGCTAAGTAAGTAATTTATGATAAAAATCATAGCAGTTGAGCATACCTCGAGATAGGAGATGATTTGGTGAAGTAGCCACCATTGCAAGAAGAACAGGATCATCTTCACTTTCTTTGCTCCAATCAAATCTTCCAAAGCCATCATCGATTCCAAAGCGGAAAGATGTTCGTGTTCTTCATCAAAAGCGGTTGCTCCACCAATGCTTCCACGGATTCGTCAACTACTTCTTCCAATGCTACCATACAGAAGTCATGGTTCATCATCAAACTCTTCACTCCAGTCAACTTATGATAACTTCTCTTGAGCAACCAAAGCCTTTGTTTGATGAATTGGAATTTCTTTGAGCTCAAGTTTTGGCTTCTCAGATGTTCTGTTTGCTTGATACATAGCAAACCTGCACTCCCTTGCAAAGTGACCAGTCTTTTGACAATTGAAGCACTCAATTTTAGATTTGTCAAAAGTTATGCCCTGTTTTGGTTTGAAATCAATAGCTTTGCCTGTCTTCTTCATGTACTTTTTGATCCTTGCAGTGATCATAGCAACTTGCCACCCGATATCAATTTCTTCAAGTGCATCTTCTTCAATCTGTGCTAGATCTTCTTCATAAGTGACAAGTAAACTAGCTTGTTGTGCAAAGAATGAGCACAAACTTCATCCTGAGTGCATAGTGGTAGTTGGTGGGCCTCGGCTCAGCATATGAGGGGTGTAGAGGCAAAGATACTTTGAGAAACGAAGACTTTGAGGAGAAGCAAGTACTTTTGATTGAAAGTCTTGCCTTCTTTCAGATGATAGAAAAGCAATACTGTGAGACTTAGAATTTGTTTGACCACTCATCTCATGCTCATATACCTTCAATTGATGATAGAGATCATCAAAGTCCATGACATCCAAACCTTGTTGTCCTCTGATCATTGTAGCAATCACATGCCATGTAGATGGAAAACTCTTTAGAAACTTCAAATTAGCATCCTCAATGATACTTCGCCTTGTATAGCTCCAACATGTTGAGAAGATTCTGAAACCTATCATATGCAGCCTCAAGACTCTCTCTTTCACCAACTGTGAAAGTTTCAAACCTGTTGCTTCAGAAATTTTGCATCTTTTTAGAGGCTTCATTCCCTCCAAATCTGGTCTTGAGAGCGCCCAGAGTGCTTAGCATCTTTATCATCATGAAATTTGAGAAGATGACCATCCGGAATGGCGATAAAGAGAATATTGAGTGCCTTCTCTTGATTCCTTAACTTTGGTAAAAGCTGCCTTAGGTGCCTTGGGTTGTCCAGGAATATCAATGGGTAATGGAACAACTTCATTCCCATTCACAATTACATTCCATAGAGCATGGTCTGTAATGGCAATGTATTGCCTCATCTTCATGCACCAGAGATCATATTCTCCCTTCTTGATTATTGGAATTCTGAGTGAGGTTATTGAGGGTGGTGGAATGCTTCAAACTTCAGTCGACATCTTGAATATTGTTGTAGTAGGGTTTTTTCCTAGTCAGAGTTTCCACACAAGCTCGATACCACTTGTTGGATCGATATACTTTAATCAAACTAACTTAACTAGCTTGTTAAGGTTTAACAACCTCGGATAAATCCTAAGTTATTAACAAAGAAACACCGAGCAATCTTTATCAAGTATGCGGAATTTACTTAACAAAGCTAAGAAGAATAACTTTTATTATAAACTCTAAATCTGCTTATTATGCAGATACTCTAATACAACTCTAAGATAATCGAACTTTTCTCTAAAACACTAATTAACTTGTGAATTAAGTAAACTCTAAAACTCATAAAACTCGTACATCTAATGCCAATCTAGGAGTCCTTTTATAGGCTCAAGGATATCCTAGTCGGTTTACAATTGATAACCTTGTACGACAAGTAATCTAAACATAGAATACAATTCTTTTCCATAAACAAATATACGCTTCTTTTGTTCTTGCACATTTGACTTCTAGGTGCAAGACTTTGACTTTGTCTTTAGCGATTACTTTAACTCTTTGACTTTTCCGAAGATTTGCGACTTACAAGATTTCATATCTTCAAGTACTTTCATGTCTTGAGACTTTCATATCCCAATAAGCTAATTTGTGCTTTGTTGTTATTGTTACGGTTGAAAGCGGTGACCTTTTTACACAGTGGGTACGGCTCTCATTTAGATTTGCAACTCGTCCAATCTCACACGCCCACAGTGATGACCGAACGTAAGTTGTAGCAACCTCAATTTTTTGGCTTTTTTCTTTTCTTTTTCCCGAAATCACGATACTCACGACTATTGTTTCAGGTGACAACAAACCGTCTTTGACTCCAAATTGTCATGCGCCGAGTTCCGAGTCACCGCCGTCATGCTACTTATCAATGTATGTTGAATATTTCATGCCCATTGTTACATACTCATATTCTTCGGTTTAACCCTTTACGAACGCCAGTATGCTATCAATGTATGTGTTCGTATATAAGAAATTTGCGCCCTCTTGCATCTTGGTATTTTATAGACCCTATCAATTCAACAATATACTTCATTGGGGACCGTTTATAAAACACAACTACTAATATATGACAAAATGTTAAGGACCGTAGAATATTTAATCGATGCGCCTCGATTGGATATGGGCGCTTACTTCTATTGGTAGCAAAAAAGTTTCTCATTTTCTTTGATTTTCCTACCAACTGATGATCAACTTTAGCATAAGTTATAGTCTATATAACAACTATAAGAGATTAAGAGTAGTAATGAAGTGACGTAAACATATGTTCAATTCATTCATATTTGGACACATGAATATACAGTTTGTTACTCTTCATCTTTGCCATACAAATTTGTCCTTTGTCAACATATAAATGTTAGCCTTATTTCTAGCCTTGTGATTTTGGTCTACAAATATTATACACCGCCTAACTACGATAAGATTGTGTTTAGCATAAGAAAAAAAAGACTAAAGTCAATTTGTACTATACAATCTGTAATTTGGAGTTATTGGACTTAATTTGGAATATACAGTTTGTTACTCTTCATCTTTGCCATACAAATTTGTCATTTGTCAACATATCGTGAGTTTTTTTGGTTTGCGAATGATGGAATAGGTAAATGTTCAAATCTTACTTTTTATTGCTCTTATCGTGCTCGCGGTGCACATGTGTTTTTGAGTGTGCATATGTGTTTTTTGCTTGTGAATTTGAAACCATCTATACATATGTGTTTTACGGTTTCATGATCTTATTCTTTTGTTTAATTTTACTTGTTATGAAAGGATTGTGCATATATGTTTTGTTAGTTATTATGATTAAAGAATTCCTCTATTATTTGTTTGTGATGACAGGTTTGAGTATAATGAGCAATATGAAGAATGTACATACGTATATATAAGAGCATATGGATCGAACTCAAGCGAGTATGCATACAAAGAGATCGAGAGTGGCCAATGAGGAAAACACATGTGACAAGGATTAAAACACATGTGTAGATTTCATGGGTTTTGAACAAGACGAGGAATACATGCATCACTCCTAAAAGATGAACAAACTATTAAAGACATTGTATTATGCACATGTGCACGCTTCATATATTTGTAATAAAACATATTTATGTAATATTTTTAATAAAGTTTTGTTGTTTGTATAAAATTGCATAAATGTATTAATAAAGTTTTGTTGTTTGTATACATACTTATGTAATATTTTTAATAGATACATGTGTAAATACAAAACACCTATGCATAAACAGAAAATACAATTATCACATAATGCAAAACACATGTGCATACAACGTTAAAAAAAAATAAATAAAAAATAAAAAATCCTAGAATTACGGGAAATAAAAAAACGTTTTTTGTAAAAAAAAAATCAAATATAATTTTTTTTTACCATTATACCATTTTGAATTAAATAATAAAAATTAATATAAGAAAAAATCTGATTGGTTGATGCTGGTTCTCGCAGTTCTCGCATTTTTTTTGGTTCTGAAAATAACCCTTCCATATATATATATATATGGGAAAATATTAGTTATTAAATTAATTGTAGCCAATTACTACAATTTTGTAACAAAATGTGGGTCCCGATTATTTTTGTGGGTCCGATTCTTTCTCGTGGGTCCCCTGAATTATTCTTAGTGTATTTTTATGAAGGATTGTAGCCAATTGGTTCACAAAAATTGTAAGCCAAGTTATCCCTATATATATATATATATATATATATATATATATATATATATATATATATATATATATATATATATATATATATATATATATATATATATATATTAAAACTCATAATGGCTCACACAACTAGCAAGGTGGTTACTCATAATCATTTGATCAATCTTCTCATTCGGTGACTAGCAACCAACCGTTTAGGACATTGACAAGGGTTAAGCTAAGGTTTAAAGTGTAAAATCTTTTGTATTTTATGGATTTATCAAACGAAAAGGATGGCTCGAGAGGGTGTAACTAGGGTATCTAGCGCTAAAGATGAGCTACAAATGGAAAGTCCATGTAGGTGGTTAACTAACCGATGTGGCTAGCTAATATAACATAATATGAAAAATGGAAGGCCATTTGGGTTAAATCCTAAGGTGCCTCTTTATCATACGAATTTACTTATATATCATTGACGAATGCGATCTCATCTGATTCGGTAATGATTTACAAGCACACGTTCTAGAATAAATAAAATCACCAAAGACACTCATGCAAGCAAAAGATTCAAGCATAAAAGATGTATGCTTTATATAGAACAAAGCTCAAATCCTCATAATTTTAGTAGTAAGGGCTATAATTTGTGCTAGTAAATGTTTATCGATCCCAGAATGGATTGAAATATTAATGGAACACATCTCAAAGTTTCAAATATTACCGTTTACCAGTGGTTTGATCCAGTTATTCTAATATATTATCCTAAAAGCGTGAAAATAACTAGATCACAAGGGTTAAATTTTAAATTTGTGCTTGACATGCTTCACCGAAACGGGAATCTTCCAATTGTTGAACATTCTTTTACTTTTCTTTTCGTTTCCTCGCGACTTGGTTATAAACACTAGACAAACATCTTTTGATGCGATTAAACACTGAAATCATACAAATATAACCAAATAACATATACAAAAGCACACATAACGCCACTGAAAACATGTACAATCTGAGCGTTATCAAATTGGTTTATGAGTTTATCTACTATATCACATGAACACTTAAGCTAGTTATATTTCTAAAATACATCACATTAGTGGACATGTTTATCTAGAATTTGGTTTATCGAAGCTAACAAGATACAAACATTTAGAGTGATAGGTACCCATCGCCATAGGCACTAGTTATGTTAGAATTTGGGTGTGTGTGGGTGGTAATAATCTGATATGTTCTTCGAACCGTGTATAGATCACTATCATATTGAAGTATTTCTACCCTATATGCCTCGGGTATCACGAAATCCTCAATTGGATAAGACAGAGAACAACACTTTGTTTCTAAGGCACGAGAAATCAAAGCAATACATAGAAAGTTGTTATGTCTGTTATGATGTGTAAGAGATCAATAATATAATGAAAAACATAACCGAAAGTTAGTTAAAACGGTTAAGAGCGGTTGGCAGGCTTAGTGTGAGGAAGAGAAGGGCGCCGCCCACCCCTTCTTTGTTCATGGCGGCACCAAAGTAGTTAGAGAACGAAAAGTGTGCACTCCGACCTCCTAACTCGATTTGAACCGAACCCTGATTAAGCCCTTGATCTCAAGTAAATCACAATTACATAAAATATAAATGATGCCACTAAAATCACCAACAAGTTATAGGTTTTTTTTGCCATCTATGGCGGCGCTATGGGCACTGCAAAGTGGTGCCATCATTACCAAAAACATAAGACAATGTTTAAAAATTTGGCAATGTTTTGTTATAGGTGTTGGTTTTATGGATATAAATTAGTAGTCGTGAGTTAGGATCTAACTCGAGACCACGGGATTGCACACTTTACGTATGAGAATTAAAGTTAATAATTAAATTTAAAATGTTATATTTATTTATTACTTACACAAAATATATAACTGGACGTTAAGTTAATTAAGTGTAATGGACTAACGATCGTTAAATGTTAAATGGAAGGACTAAATAATAAAATAGAGACGGGAAGGTTCCTAAACCCTCTTGGTGATGCTCAACCGTCGGCCAAGGGTTCCCAGTGACAACCCATGCTTAAGCGTGGTAATCAAGTTATCTTGTGTATAAATACAAGGCCTAGGGTCTTTGTATTCCATCTCTTGTACTCATAATCAAAAACCTAAAACTTGTTTGTGTGTTTTTGTTCCATAATCGATCGATCGAACACCCAAGGGTGTCGATCCTTTGTTTTTTTCAAAACAAAATTATTTTGTGTTCTTAAAACTAGCATTACTTTAATTTGATTTGATGCGTTGTACAAGAACATGGTACTAACATACTTTTGTTAGTATATTTGATTGAATTACAAAATCGGTAAGGGGTAATTCATATAATCCTATAAACCCTAATTAGGGTTCATCACTTACTAGTTTAAAGGAATTGATTCTTGTTGGGCTAGAATCAAAAGATACATATCACGTTTATGTTAATTAGTTATTCATTAATTAAGTTTCTCGGCTTCCACATGTTTCTTTGATGTTTTATGTGTTTTATATATGATTGTCATGTTATATAATTCCAACAAGATAGCATCGAGTCTTGTTTAATGAGTAATTAATTACTAAACAAATAAAAGGATATTGTATTGTGTTTGATATGATTGTTCTAGGGTTTTAGTTTGATTATGTAAACCCTAATTTTAGGGTTAGGGCTTTTCCTAATTGGTTTTATTTTTTTTATAAAGTCAATCCCTAAATGTTTTTATGATCGATCCTAAAGTTTTTTTAGTTGAATTGTTTTAAAATTTTTTAATGTTTATAAAAATTGTTTTGTTAATTAGAGTATCTATAAACCTATGAATTATATATATATTCATTGAATTAATTTGTGAATAATTGTTATGTGACATGGACTTGTATGCGATCTTGTGATTTACTTGAATAATTGTTATGTTATATCCATGATGATACATGCATGTTCTTCATGGATGGTTGCTTGAATTTTTTAATTGTTAAGTTATTTTATCACATGTATGTTTTGATAAATCTTGAATTGGGGAAGACTCCAATATATATATTAATGAATCAATTATATGCAATTTGGTATAATTATGGCTTACGCAATCGATTCATCGATGTATGTGGCTCACTTTCAATTGTGCGAGTGAAAGCCCTAGTTAATATATACGTTAATTAACATAGATATTGATTATTAATAGGCTTTATCAAATAAGTTGCATGTGGCTACTTGTTTACGCATATTAATTGTTAGTTATGTGCGCATTGTTTTAGTTAATTAATTTTTATTGTTACTTGTTTGTTTATTATGTGTGACAAGTTTTAAGCAAAGAGTAATTTTGAATAGAAAAATAAATTGGACTAAACAATGGTGAGATTTGATTTGTTTTTGAAGAGTTAAATTTTCATTAAGTTTAATTGATTGATGAGTTTTGGTACAAATAGTGAGAACGACGCATCCGATTTTGACAGACTATAAGAGGGTTTAAGAGGAGCTCATTAAATTATGACCGAAGAAGGAGGTTAGTTGCTTCGCGCTGACAAAATTCTCCGCTACTTTGCGAGTCAAATTGGAGTTACCAAGTAGGCTATAAATGTACAAAATCTTCTTAAGGGCGAATTAGCTTTAATTTCATGCGCCACTTTTGTGGTAATTATCTGAAACACTAAGTCTTTATACTTATGCATAAGTACGATATAATGAACGATAATTAAAGGTAAATTCCTTGATTGGCAAAACCAATACCTCAATCAAAACTTTGATAATTTGATCTTTACGAATTGATTAATAAAAAGTTTTTTAATAAAATTTATGCTACAAGATGAATGTATGACATCTTTGTACATATTTGATTTGACACCATAAATCAAAACTAGTACACTTTTAAAATTAAGTTAGTGCCATCTAGCTAAAGGAACACTTGAAGTTGCAATTTACGTCATGTGAGAACTTGACGAGATTGTGATGAAAAGGTAAATCTTCATGTGAAGTCAGACCTTGCATGGACACATTTGCAGTTCTTTAAGTTAGACGACTTAAAAATGTACAAAACACACGTATAAGTGAAGTTACGTCTCCATGTCAATAAAAGGAATCGAGATACAACATTCTTTTAAGGAAAATGATTGTCATGCCTAAATGGCATGACTAATTTTGTACCTAATCCACACAAATTTTGACACATAAGATGTACATTTTCTCTTTCCACATCCTAACCTTTAATTTTTACATGTGTCACAAGATTTGTTATGCATGATGTAATTAAAGCATTTAAATCACTTCTCTTCTTTAAATAACATTTATCGGGGACCTTGCAAGGTTTTATTTTTTTCCGGACCGTTTTGAGCTACCCGACCCGGTTTAGACGATTTCATGCATCTGTCCAACAAATCTTCCACATACACCCGGGAATTCTTCCCATCTCTCTCTTTCATTTGCCAATTTCTTCCATTTTCTAGAACATCACAAAACACACACATGTTATCACACCTGAAATTCATTATCAACTCATAAGGCAAATTCGAGGTATGTTTCATATCTAAAGATCCCAACACAATTAAACCCAAGTCCAGAAAAACCTAATTCGATCATATGAAGATAGAGAAAAAGTTTACATGCGCCATGTTTTACTTAAGTCAAATAAGTTATGTAAGTTTATCAATCCTAATCAAATTTTCTATTTTTAAGTTTTGTTATATATTTTAAGGGTTTTTTGTTTTTATTTCAGTTTTCTGAATTAGTTGGAATTTTGTCAAAGATGACCACGGATGGATTTGTTGAGCAGGAAGAGAGTGTATATTATTTATTTGAATATATGTGTAATTTTATTATTTCATGTTATTATTTTTTAAGATCTTCTTAATTTTTGGTGTCAAATATGATTCGTGTTTTATTTGTTATTGCTGATTCATATAGTTGTTTTTCTTGCTGTTATGAAATTGAGATATGTTGTGGTGTATTTGGATGATGTAATTCGACCAAAATTGGTTTTAGAGGTTTAATATGAGGCATTTATTAATATAGATAAGGTGAATTATACCTTTGGTGTTAGTTTAATTAGAAATGGCAAAAATGGGTAGTTTGGGTTGGGTTGGGTTGTTTTTGTCTACAATTGCTTACTATTTCCGTTTATATGCTTATTTTGAGGTGAAAAAGCAGTTTCTGATAAGTGGGTAGAAAGCTACTTTTATTGTTGTATTTTGTTACTTAATGTATGCTTAAGGGGTGTTTGGGTTGAGCATATTATGAGTATACAAACGGCTCAGGGAAATTAATTTGATGCTTTTTGACAGGACGCCCAGAGCGTTATGGATTTCTGGTGTTTGAGACGACTAAACAAATACGCAATATCACTGAGATGATTGGAAGCTTATGTACAGCTAGACCACTGTGTATTGAGCCAGAGGTAAAAGTTAGCATTCTTTTTGGGTTGATGGTTTTCTATTTGAGTTTAATAGACATATGGCAGTCCATACTACATGCCTCCTGAGGTCCTGAAACGAAACTATAGTCTACAATGATCGCCAGTAATGATGATCGTCTGTCTAAATTAGGTGTATGGTACCTTCAGTAGACTATGCACGTTTTAAGGATGCTTTATGCTTTATGTGTAAATAGTTAGGTAACTAATTTGTAACCTTATGAAATGGTTGTGTGCAGAACGTAATAACATTTAAGAATGTCAAAGGTCGTGATGATGCCAAGCAGGAGCTCTAGGAAGTGGTAATACTATTTGACCCCGTTTGGACTAGATGTGCACAACTGGACTCAAGCCTGAGCGCGCTCCTACACCAAACCTGGAAAAGGCCTCCTAACATGGTAATTCTTATTCATAAAGGTCTATTCGGAAAACTTCAATTTTTTTCTTCAAATTTTTTTATTTTCTATGTGGTGGCATTTTGCAGGTGCTACCTGAATTTTGGCCATTGTATATGTCACTGGTTGTTAGTGAAGTGGATGAGGTTGCGGCTGCGGATTGGTAGCTGCGGGTTGCGGGTTTGCAGTCTGCCATTGACGGGGTGCAGAATTTACGGGGTATAATTGGTGAGCCATAGGATGTTATGATATGTTGGTGGGTTGAATAATGGTATTAAAATCTCTTATTAGTCAATGATAAATTCTGAATTTATTACAGTTTAATACAGTAGATACGCAATTTTGATGGTGTTATGGATTTTTTTATATGATTTGCTTATTTGAATATTTTCTGGGTGAAATAAGCTGTTTGAAATATCTGGTTGGTAGTTGCATTTGTCGAACTCCATATCTGATTATAAATAAGAATACAGGCAGTTTTAATGAACCATCCCTTACACCTCGAAATCTTCCCCATTTTTGCAGCGTTAGTGGTCGTTAAGACATGCTTCGAGGCTTGGTAATCCAATTAAGCTTATAATTTACTGTTTACATACCACACAAGGTCTACATTTTAAATTTTTATGACAAAGATTTATATCACTCTTGGATTAAAATCAATACATATATTTTTTGCTGTGATCGTTGTAATCAGTAACTATGTAACTTCAACTTCAAACTAAGCGTCAGGTAGGTTGGTTCAAGGCTCAAAATGGGTAAAATTATTGTGTAGGTCAATATGCGGTCGGATGAGGTTGGCTTGATACATCAACACTTTATGTCTAATTTTAAATTTTTGTGTATAGTTAATGTATTAAGGAAGATTTTGAAATTTATGTAAGTAAAATAATTAGCAGATAAAATTAATGATCTTAATGGAATAAAAGTTGTGGAGGTTGCATCAGGGTCAAAACACTTTGTCCTTACCACAGCCAAGTGTTCTTCTTTAGATATTTTCCATCGTCAAAAGAATGTTTTAAAGGGGCTGTTTGGGTAACCTTATTTCAAGCACTTAATAGCTTATTTTAGTTTTGAAAAGAAATTAAGCACTTTCAAGGTATTTGGTAAAACTTATGTTAAACCCATAAGCTACTTATTGAACATTAGCTTATTTCAACTAAGAATTTTGAACTGACATCTTCGTATCTGCTTCCTTATTTACTGAAAACGCTTATTCTGCCCCCTACAAGCACAAAATGGACACACCAAATGCAATTAAAAGATATCTAAAACCAGTTGAGGAATTCACGATACTCATCAGTGAATGGTGAGTGTGTAATCACATGGTTTGTAGTCTCCAGCAGCAAATTAGGCGGTGTATATATTTTAGACACTGATGGTCTGCTCATTAACAGACTTCCTTCCTCAACGTCTTTTACTACTCTAGGAGGTTACTAATCCACTGATGAATTCATGTTTAAATTACGTTTAACTAATTCCTATTTGTTTTTGGTTTTTAAGTCTAATATTTATCTAAGAGAAGAAACCTATATATGTAAGATTATTAGTACTGAATAAAAATAGTATACTGAACAAGTACTTCTTGATTCTGCAGTGGCAACAAGCCAACAATGCATGAGATTATCCAAGTTCTGGATTACAGTGACGAATATCAAGAACAGGCCTAAACATTGTTAATTAATTCAACGACAAGAAACGGTACAAATCATTTACGTGAATGCTTCTTACAGTGGCTTACATATACATTTTTTTTGCGCGCAAAACCAATTAACCATATAGTTTACTTCCACTCTCGCTACAGGTAATCTTCATTCTCTACATTTTAAAATGTTTGGTTCGATAATTTAATATATAGACTAATACTAGAAAACTAATGATTAGTTAGCCATGAGTTTATACTTATATTTATATGTAAAACTAAGCATATGGTTTCAACTATCCAACTCGGTTTTAAAACTCATATGTGACCTTTCATTATCATTTAGGCTATACCCTTTTATCATTGGACGTATTATCTGTTGTGTTGCTATGTGCTGTACTTTCAACATCATCCACTTTGAAAACCGTATTTCTTTTAGTTATCTATGTATTTCAGCAGAAAAGTAAAGATCAGCAGCCAGAATTTTGATAAAATAGCTAGATTCAAGAATTGGAGGTTGAGGTGTATAGATATTTATGATGCTTATAATGATGTTATGCCAAAGTGAGTGACTGTTTGGTGAAATTCGAACAATTTGGCAACTCTTAGTGGAGATTAGAGGTTTTTTTTTTTCTTTTTTTTTTCTCTCAAGAAATTAGTCAAAATTTGTGTGTCTGTATTGCGGTTGTGAATTTTCGGAGACAAAGAAATTTCAGTAACGAACTTTGTATTTAGGCAACAGATAAGTATTCAAATAAGTAGTTCCAAACGTCTTTTTAAATTATTGCAATATTTAACAATCACTCACTTAAATGCTTGATTAACAGGGCAAGCAAGATGGGAACAGAGATGATGTTATTAGTTTTACATAAAACTGTTTCTAATCTGCTGCAAGGAATATGTGATTAACTAAGGGTGCATTGGATCTGCTTATTTTGTGCTCAAAAGAGTGAGTCAAAAGGGTGCATTGGTTGCTGATTTTTCTGCACAAACGGGTGCGTTTTGCTGCTGATTTTCCTAGACAAAAGGGTACATTTGGTTGCTGATTTTTCTGCACAAAAGGGTGCGTTTTGTTTTCTTATTTTTCTGCACAAAAGGGGTGTTTGGTGCTGCATGTTTTCAGCCATCAGAGGCGTTTGGTTCACCTTATTTTCAGCCCATCAAGGGCGTTTGGTTTGCGTGTTTTTCTGCCCCGAAAGGGTGTTTGATGGTACAAATTGTGTCGTTTGGAACTTACCTATTTGGTCCGGTTCATTTAATGAGCCGAGATAATATATATGATATACTTATTTAAAGTACAACTAAGATTGTTTGATTTGATATTCTTGAAACTTGCGGATATTTTACATTGACTTTGGTATAGTGCAATTTTGGGATTTTGAAAACCAAAAGGGGTGTCATTGATGTATCAAGCCAACCTATTTTCAACCAATTGCTCCATCCATCTTTAACAAACATATCGCAAGCAACGCGGCTCTCCACCTCGTAGTAATTAAGTGGAGAGAATATCTAATCATAATATTTAAGAAAAATAGAAAGATTTGTATGATTACCTCGCAAAAGCAATCAACCCCAACATTTGAACAATTTTGCATTGACCAGTAGGCACATGATTGACTCCTTTAGATAGCGGAGATAATTTGAACACCAGCCTCGCTCCTATTTCTTGATTTGCACTTTGCTAATATTCCCAGTAATTTAATGATTCTATATTAGTGTTTCCATGGTTGGAATATATACAGGTCATCTATCTGTATTAAAGGTAATAACTTCTATAAACTTTGCTTCAATAATATAAAAATCTTAAAAAGGTTTCTATTGGCAAGGTCATGAGTGTTATCATGTGTGGCAACTGTAAAACGAAGGTTAATGTATTTCATTAACAAATATCTTGTAAATTTTATATAAAAAAATCCCTTTACCCTTTTCAGTGTGGTTATATGATACTAATAGCCTGATCGTTTCTGATTCTGCAACTTCTAGTAATCGTCGTTGTCCATTCAGCATTGATAGACTTATTGCAATTTTACACTTGTGTTTGTGTGGCTTATTTTGAGTTGTTTAGTAACTGTGATTAGTATGCGTAACATGATAAAACCACCGCCATGTGTAAGCCTAAATTCAACAAAGTTTCTTACATCACATGGGTCAATCTGTTTTTTTAAATCCCGACCAACTAAAATATATCAATTGCCTTTGAAAATTCCGCAAGCCTAGTAAGTCGTTGGGTACCATAGAAAGTATTTTAACTTAGACTCTAAAAAGTATACGAATCAATAATTATTCTACCTCCGACTCCAGGAATTACAATCTGATATGAGCTTGATGGTAATCAGTCAAAGCTCCACCCTTTCCAAATCAGCTGAGATACACTAAAACCCACATCAAACATTGACTATTTTTCATATGGGCACTAACAAAATCACCAAATAATTCTTACAATATTAACAAAAAACCAGAAAAAGCATACCAATGATTTCACTAATCGAGTTCCTGAACCCATCTGCTATCTCTTGTGCCCAATTATATAATGATGCAAATAAAAAAGAAACCTAGTTAACAAAAGTTTCAAATAAATTAAGTTAATTAGCACACCATGAATCTTCAAAATCAACGTACTTGATTCAGGATATATCGAATTAGGCTTATACTAATCCAGATGCTTACAACTACAAACTTTCAATTCTACCGAAAACTAATTCGGTTATCGACAGGGACTACATTATAACAACTCACAACATAGTGATCAACAAAATATCCACGTCCTAGAAACAGCAAAGAGTACAAACACCAAATCTACTCATTAATCAACTCACAATTCAATTCAATTCAAATTAAATAAACTATCATTACCAAAACATATATCTCAGCATAAACTACAATAGAAACTCTTACCATTCCGACCGTCTGATTTTCGGACTGCTATAACCCTCATCGTCACCTCTAAACCGCTTCATACCTTCAAAACTTAAACAATTCAAATAATTATTAATTACACCAAATAATTACCAACTTATAACAATAACTAACAAATTCTACTATTAAACACATGTGGACAGATCACCGTTAAACAAAATATTTCATCAACGTGACAGTTAAACACTTAACTAAGAGTTAAATTAACTAACCGTATGTACGAACTTCAGTTCTTCAAGCTCGCTTCAAATATATATAATTCAACATTCTAGTTGTGTTACATTGTTGTTGATTGTGTAACAGGGGAGGGCATCACACCTTTTGCAAAACATAAGCTTGTTTGGGTCACCATTTTTTTGGCATACCTGGGTTAAAAAGAAAAAAAAAAGCGCATATTCATAACAGCAGAATGATGATAAAAGATTGCAAACTAATAAAAAAAATGAAGAAAATATTATCATTGGGCATTAAAAGTACCTCGTATGAACGACATGAAGGGCAGGTCCAAGAACTCCAGTGAAACAGATTTGAAAAGAAAAGCCAGGTTTCCAATTTTTTTAAGATTTAAAAAAATACTACGGCCATTATTTAGCTAGAATTTATTTATTTATTTATTTTTTTTTTATTTTATTTTTTTTATGAAACTCTTATATACAACAGCGGGGGGCAACTCCCCCACACCAGGGTGGTACACACGGGTGAAAACCCATGCAGCATGCTACTGTTTTTGATTCCCGAGTCGCTAGCTTGACTCGATCCCCGCATTCATTGGTTCATGGGGAAAGTTTGTAGATCTGGGACAACCACAGGAGGAATGTCCTCTCCAAAATAATGCTTCAACCTATGACCATTCACTTTAAAGTTTGGACCATCGGGTTGAGATAACTCAATGGTTCCATATGGGAATACTTTAATGATGGTGAATGGTCCGACCAACGGACTTAAGCTTTCCCGAGAAAATCTTCAATCTTGAATTGAAAAGAAGGACTCGATCACCGACGTTGAAAACGCGGTTTTGATCTTTGAGTCATGAATCTTCTTTGTCTTTTCTTTATAGATCAAAGAGTTCTCGTATGCTTGATCACGGAGTTCACTTAATTCATTCATTTGAACTTTCCGGTGATCACCAGTATGCGAATATCGAAGTTGGCATGCTTCAAGGCCCAAGTATGCCTTGTGCTCGCTCAACCGTTAGATGACACGCCTTTCAGTACACAAGCTTGTATGGAGTACACCCGATGGGTGTTTTATAAGCTGTTCGGAAGGCCCAGAGTGCGTCATCTAGCTTATCCGACCAAGAGGCACGGTTTTCGCCAACGTCCTCCGAAATTCTTTTTAATCCCGGTTGGAAACTTCCACTTGCCCACTTGTTTCGGGGTGGTGCAGTAGAGAGAGACGGTGAGTTACACCATACCTTTGCATGACTTTATCAAACTGGTCATTGCAGAAATGCGTCAATTTATCATCGATTATAGCTCGTGGAGTTCCAAACCTAGCAAAAAGAGATTTTAAGAATTTCACAACAACCCGGGCATCGTTGGTAGGCAAAGCCTTAGCTTCAACCCATTTTGACAAATAGTCAACGGCCACGAGTATGTATTTGTTACCGCGAGAAGAAGGAAATGGCCCCATAAAGTCAATGCCCCGGATGTCAAAAATCTCACATACTTGAATGGCGTTTTGCGGCATTTCATTTCTTTGTGAGATATTCCCGTGACGTTGACAAGCATCACAGGCTTTGACAAATTCGTGGGCATCCTTGTAAATTGTGGGCCAATAAAACCCGTAATCAAACACCTTTTTGGCGGTGTAGTTTGGACTATGATGGCCCCCTTGGGTCCAAAGCATGGCAAGCTTTTAGAATGTCCATAGCTTTGTCCATAAAACACATCGCCGATGACTTGATCCGCGCAAATTTTGAACAAGTAGGGTCGCCCCGAGTAATGTTTCACATCTTTAAAGAATTTATTTTTCCGTTGGGGCGATTATCCCTTTCACCACAAAGTTACCCGCATGGTAATTTGCAAAGTCAGCAAACCATGGGGTAGAAGAGTCTCCACGAAAAGAAACCGCATTGAGTGTTTCGAGAGGAAATGTTTCATTTATTTCCTTTTTCTCGAAAACATCTTGGTGAGGGTTTTCTAGACGGGACAGATGATCAGCAGCAAGGTTCTCAGCCTTTTTATCACGTATAATGATATCAAATTCTTGCAGGAGAGAACCAACGGAGCGCCTCGGCTTTGCATCTTGTTTTGCAAAGAGATATTTGAGAGCCGAGTGATCCGTATACACCACGCATTTGGTCAAGATAAGGTATGGCCGAAACTTCTCAAACGCATACACCACAACTAATAATTCTTTTTTTGTAGTGGTGTAATGGGTTTGAGCCACGTCATAGTCTTTACTCGCGTAGTGGATAGGCTGAAAATGCTTGGTTTTCGTTGCCCCAAGACTGCACCGATAGCAAAATCACTTGCATCGCACATGAGCTCAAAGGGTATATCCCAGTCGGGGGCATTAGAATGTAGTGCTTCCGTAAGCTTTTTCTTTAATGTTTCAAAAGCTTCGATGCGCTCAGGTGAGAAGATAAAAGGAGCATCTTTTTCAAGAAGATGGGTCATAGGCTGGGCGATTTAGAAAAATCTTGTATGAATCGCTGATAAAACCAAAGCATGACCTAGAAAACTCCTAATACCTTTGACGGTAGTAGGATGAGGTAGTTTAGCAATAACATCGACTTTTGCTCTATCGACCTCAATCCCGCTTTTTGAAATCTTATGGCCAAGGACTATGCCTTCTTTGACCATAAAGTGGCTTTTCTCCCAATTTAGACAAAGATTGGTGTCTTCACACCGTTTGAGCATTTTATCTAAATGGGAGAGACATGTTTGAAATGAATCCCCAATGACCGCGAAGTCATCCATAAACACCTCCATTGTTTCCCCGATCATGTCGTGGAATATGGCCATCATACAACGTTGGAACGTGCCTGGAGCGTTACATAAGCCAAAAAGGCATACGCCTAGGCAAAAGTTCCGTATGGGCAGTGAATGTGGTCTTTTTCTTGATCCAGTATGGATCAATGGGGATCTGAAGTAACCGAGAAACCATCAAGGAAACAATAGTATTCGTTCCCTGCTAATCTCAAGCATCTGATCCATGAAGGGTAGAGGAAAATGGTCTTTACGGGTGGCTTCGTTTAACTTGCGATAGTCAATGCACACACGCCATCCCGTAACCAATCGAGTTGGAATTAACTCGTTTTCTTCTGATGCGCGCCAAACAGTCAAGCTAAATCACACAAACCCGCCACTTGTGAATGGCGGACCGTAACCAGCTTAAAACTGCTCAAGCACGAAATCAATGAAGATCAGGGGAGTATAGAGTCTCCCCGGGTCGTTATGTCCCAGCGAGCTATGCAATGGATCAATCAACGAGTAGTGATCGAGAAGTTTGAACGAAAAGGGAATATGATTTGATTATTATAACTACAGAAATATCAAACAAACACAAAGGCTAAAATGCAAATGAGAGGAAATTAAAAAGATAAAACCTATTAAATAAACGCTATCACTAAAATTAAAATGATGTTTTTGTTTTTATGTTTTACGAAACTGAAATTAAAATCTACGCGACGTACAACTAAAAACGTGAAACTAAATCAATGTTAACCCTAAAAATATGAAAATGATGTTTTTACAATCCTAATGATATAAGAAAATATTCAGAAAAAAGAAAATTATTTTTATGACTAATTATTTAATTAAAAACTATTTTTAACTATTAATTAATTACCTAAAATGCAAGAAAATAGGAAATTAGGCTAGAAAGATAAGATTAAGACTTAGAAAAATCTAAAATATCAAAATAGAATTTTCAAAACTATTTTTGTATTTTTCTGATTATTTTTCTATTTTCTATGAATTTTAAACTATTAAAAACTAATTTAATTACTAAAAATTACCAAATAAACTATGAAAAATCTGGAAAATTACTTTTTTCACTACTTATATTTATCTAAACCTAAGAAAATTGAAAGATTATTTTTTGAAGCTTTTCTGAATTTTTTGTATTTAATGCTATTTAAAAAGTGCTAAAAACTAATTAAAATCAAGAAAAATAGCAAAACAGCTAGGAAAAATCTGAAAATTTCAGAGAAACTCTAAAATAATATTAAGAAGCTATGAAAATTGGAAAAACAAGTGCTTGTGTACAAGATTATGGAACTGATGTGAGAGTGCTTATTGAAATAAGCACTAAATAAGCCAAATGATTAAGACAAGCCACCAACTGTTAACAGAAGTTAAGATACACTAAATATGACCAAATGAAGCTTAAACAAACAGGCTACAATCACTGATTAACAAGATAGAACAGATTTGGTGATTTTGATTTTAAGCTAAAAAGCTTTTGGTACCAACTTTAAGCCAATAAATAAGTACTCAAATAAGCTATAAACTAAAAACTAATGATTGAGTTCTAAACTATACCTAAGTGACTGCTTATAACCAAAACCCTAGACCTTACAAAGCTTATACAAGCTCAGTGCAAGCTTGTTCAAAATCTGAGAAACCACTCAGTATTAGCTGAGTGGGAGCAGGGCAACTGAGGCTCACTTTAAGCCCCTGCACAAGCTTATCCACAGGGCTTGAGCTAAAAAGAGTTATGAGAGCTTAAAGACAACCCAGTAAACTACTTGTATCCCAAAAATCAAGACCTCAAAAGCTTTAATGAATCCTATGGATCAGCTGCAAGATCTGCACAAATCCACTTTTTGCATGTTTTGACTTTTTGAAATAAGTGCACAGTTGACTAAAATGAAACTTGAATCCACTTTTGATGACTGAAATTGATGTTATAAGGTACAATAAGTGTAATGCAAGCAAGGTTTAAGATTTCCAAACACAAGACAAAGATTTCCAAATCCAAATCCACAACAGTTTTAACAAAGAAGACAGTGTGAATAATGTTTGACTATTTGAACTAATAGGCACAAGATTTTGACTCCAAAGAGTCACTTAGAGTTAACTAGGCTTGAACCAACAAGTAAACTACCTCTGCATACAATTTTGGGACAGTTTAACAAAGAAAACAAACACCCCTTTATAAACTGATTTAGTAACAGAACAGATCCAAACTTAGAACCAACTGATAATTATGATCAAATTAAGTTTAAATCCCCTAAACACTATTATTAAGACAGATTTGAGCAAAGTTAATACTACAAAAATGATTATGCATAAAACTTGAGAATTGCTTACAAATTGTCCAATGGCCACTATGGCCTGCCAATCAATGAAACAAGGACACTAGCCTAATAAATCCAACCCAATGCTTGCTTTTCACCCCATTTCCAATCTTGAATCAACCCATATCATTTCGTACCCATTTTGCTCCAACTTTGACTTTTGTTGACCAAAGGTCAAGTAGTGTTCCAATCTTAAACACAAGCTTATGAAAAGCTATTATAAGCTAACATAAGCTTGTTTCAACTTATAAAGAAGCTTATTGAAGCTTGGGATTCAGATTTAAATTTTGCAAATTCAACAGTAAGCATAAAAATGGAAACTGCACTTGAACTGAAATTGATGCTTAAATTAAGTTTGAAATACGCTTGAGTAGCTAAATTGAGTACAAATAAACTTTAAAACATAAGTGAAAACTAGTCAAGATGTTACAAGCTAAAAAAAACGAAATACAATTTTAAAAAACTAAAAACTAACTATCTTCTCTTGCTTCCATCTTGGTCTTTTTATAATCCCAAGCTTCTTTCTCACTCCTCTGAGCATTTCCCAGCTGCAATTTCCACCCTTGATTGGCTAGAATCAATCTTGGCCCTTAATCCAGTTTTGGCGCCATTTTTCTGTTTTGATATGAGAGACAGGGAAAGAGAAGCATTTAATGCATTGGTGTGGGTAGGTGAGGTTGGGGGGACAAAGGGTGAGGTAGAGTGGCTATGGAAGGTGGCTGGAGGAGGGGGGAGACAAACATTTTGGTCGGGGTTGACAGGGCTTAGGGGCGGGTTGATTATTTAAATGTTGGGTTGTTGGGTTGGTCGGGTCAAGGTTTTTGGGCCGGGGTTGTTTGGTTGGGCTTGGGTAATAAATTAGGTCCGTTTGGTTTGTATTAGTAATAACATAGGGACCAAAATGTAAAACTGAAATTCCCAGGGACCAAACATGTAACTTATGAAAAGTAGTCAAAGGGTTGGTTTTGCCAACTTAAATAATCCCAGGGTCTAGTTTGACATTTTTGAAAATTTCCAAGGACTAAATTTGACCATTTTGGATTTTCAGGGACTAAACTGTAATTTTCTCAAAACTTTTAGATTTCCCACCAAAGGACTAAATATGACAATTTATGATTTTAAAAAGACCTTTGGTGACTTTTCTTTTGAAATTTTGGCTCAGGGACTATTTTTGACAATTTTTGAAACTTGGAGGACTAAAACTGCAATTTTTGCAAATTTGATATGTTTTTCATCTGATTTTGATATTTTTGCATTTAAAACACATAAAACACTGATTTGTGATATTTTGATCATTTTGATGTGTTTCCGAGTGTTTTCAGATGATTTTGCAGTTTATTTTGTACAAAAATGATGAGTATTTACACACTCATCAATCCCCCACACTGAGATATTGCTAGTCCCTAGCAATGATTTGAGAAAACATAATGGATTTGCGTCTCTTTACCAAAAGCCATTACTTCTGGAGTAGCCAAATGTTTCAGTTCAAGCAAGAACCATGGTACACCGATAACCATCTGATTTATTGGCAAATCATAAACCATATAACGGATTTGATGTGTCTTTACAAGAAGCCGTACCCTTTCTCGGACTAGCCAACTCTTAGATAAATTATCAGAATTATCTTTGGTGAGCTGAATACCAATTATGGTTTTCCACTGCCTTTACCACAAGCCATAACCTTGCGGGCTAGCCAACTCTTCACTTTTTAGGATATGGTGAGTTGAATACCATACAATTTTGGGCAAATTGCAAGCCGCCAACGGATTTGAGAAATCTTTACCAAGAGCCGTTTGCTCCTGGATTAGCCAATCCTTTTGTCTACGACATGGCGGATGATAACCAAATGAGTAAGTGTAAAACACTTACTCCAAAAAAAAAATTTGGCCAAAAACGGGGGAATTAGGCGGATAATTACATGATAAAATTCGTGAGAATCCCCCCACACTAGAGATGAATATTGCCCTCAATATTCAAAGTACCGGCGGTTATGCCGAAACAAAGAACGTGAAAGGGAAATACTACGGCCATTAATTAGAAAGAAGATTTTTTGGAAATGTTTATACACAACATGTGGGGCAACCCCCCCCACACTAGGGTGGTAGAAAATAGAAAGAAGTCAGAAATATGGGTGAAAACCCATACAGTGTGCTACTGTTTTTGATTACCGAGTCGCTAGCTTGACTCGATCCCCGCATTCATTGGTTCATGGGAAAAGTTTGTAAGTCCGACAACCACGGGGGAATGTCCTCTCCAAAGTAATGCTTCACTCGATGACCATTCACTTTAAAATTAGGACCATCGGGTTGAGATAACTCAATGGTGCCATAAGGATAAACCTTAGCGATGGTAAATGGTCCGCACAGGCGGATTTGAGCTTTCCCGAGAAAATCTTCAATCTTGAGTTGAAAAGAAGGACTCGATCACCGACGTTGAAAACGCGGTTTTTGATTTTTGAGTCATGAATCTTCTTTGTCTTTTGTTTATAGATCAAAGAGTTCTCGTAGGCTTGATCACGGAGTTCATTTAATTCATTCATTTGAACTTTCCGGTGATCACCGTGTCGAATATCAAAGTTAGCATGCTTCAAGGCCCAGTATGCCTTGTGCTCGAGCTCTACCGGTAGATGGCACGCCTTCCGTACACCGGCTTGTATGGAGTGCACCCATGGGTGTTTTGTAAGTATGCGGAAGGCCCAGAGTGCGTCATCTAGCTTATCCGACCAAGAGGCACGGTTTTCGCCGACCGTCCTCTCCAGAATTCTTTTAATCCCCCTGTTAGAAACTTCCACTTGCCCACTTGTTTGTGGGTGGTACGCAGTAGAGGTACGGTGAGTTACACCATACTTTTGCATGACTCTTGCAAATTGGTCATTGCAGAAATGCGTACCACGATCACTGATGATGGCTCGTGGAGTTCCAAACCTAGCAAAGAGAGACTTCAAGAATTTCACAACAACTCGGGCATCGTTGGTGGGTAAAGCCTTAGCTTCAACCCATTTCGACAAGTAGTCAACGGCCACGAGAATGTATTTGTTACCATGGGAAGAAGGAAATGGCCCCATAAAGTCAATACCCCAGATGTCAAAAATCTCACACCCTTGAATGGCGTTTTGCGGCATTTCATTTCTTTGTGAGATATTCCCGTGACGTTGACAAGCGTCCGCAGTTTTGACGAATTCATGGGCATCCTTGTAGATCGTGGGCCAATAGAATCCCGAATCAAACACCTTCTTGGCGGTGTAGTTGGGGCTATGATGTCCCCCGGTAGGTCCAGAATGGCAAGCCTTGAGAATGTCAACAGCTTCCTGACCATATACACATCGCCGGATGACTTGATCCGCACAGATTTTAAACAAGTAGGGTCGTCCCGAAATAATGTTTCACATCTTTAAAGAATTTATTTTTCTGTTGGGACGACATCCCTTTCACCACAAAGTTACCCGCATGGTAATTTGCAAAGTCAGCAAACCATGGGGTAGAAGAGTCTCCACGAAAAGAAACCACGTTGAGTGTTTCGAGAGGAAACGTTTCATTGATTTCCTTTTTCTCAACATATCCGGTGAGGGTTCTCTAATCGGGACAGATGATCGCAGGTTCTCAGCTCCTTTTTATCACGAATAATGATATCAAACTCTTGTAGGAGGAGAACCCAACGGAGCAATCTCCGCTTTGCATCTTGTTTTGCAAAGAGATATTTGAGAGCCGAGTGATCCGTATACACCACGCATTTGGTCAAGATAAGGTATGGCCGAAACTTTTCAAACGCATACACCACAGCTAACAATTCTTTTTCTGTAGTGGTGTAATGGGTCTGAGCTTCAGTCATCGTTTTGCTTGCGTAGTGGATTGGCTGAAAATGCTTGGTTTTGCGTTGCCCCAAGACTGCACCGATAGCAAAATCACTTGCATCGCACATGAGCTCAAAGGTAAATCCCAGTCGGGGGCAACTAGAATGGGTGCTTCCGTAAGCTTTTTCTTAAGTGTTTCAAAAGCTTCGATGCACTCAGGAGAAAAGATAAAAGGAGCATCTTTTTCGAGAAGATGGGTCATAGGCCGAGCGATTTTAGAGAAATCTTGAATGAATCGACGATAAAACCGGCATGACCTAAAAAGCTCCTAATACCTTTGACGGTAGTAGGATGAGGTAGTTTAGCAATTACATCAACTTTTGCTCTATCAACCTCAATCCCATTCTTAGAAATCTTATGGCCAAGGACTATGCCTTCTTTGACCATAAAGTGGCTTTTCTCCCAGGTTAGACATAGATTGGTGTCTTCACACCTTTTAAGCATTTTGTCTAAGTGGGAGAGACATGTATGAAATGAGTCCCCAATGACCGAGAAGTCATCCATAAACACCTCCATAGTTTCCCCGATCATGTCGTGGAAAATGGCCATCATACATCTTTGGAACGTGCCAGGAGCATTACATAAGCCAAAAGGCATACGTCTATAGGCAAACGTCCCGTATGGGCAGGTGAATGTGGGTTTCTCTTGATCCAGCGGATCAATGGGGATCTGAAAGTAACCCGAGAAACCATCAAGGAAACAATAGTACTCGTTCCCTGCTAATCTCTCAAGCATCTGGTCCATGAAGGGTAGAGGAAAATGGTCTTTACGGGTGGCTTCGTTTAACTTTCGATAGTCAATGCACACACGCCAACCCGTAACCAATCGAGTCGGAATCAACTCGTTTTCTTCATTCGTGACAACAGTAATGCCACCCTTTTTAGGAACGCAATGGATTGGGCTAACCCAAGGACTGTCAGAGATCGGGTAAATCAGGCCGGCATCAAGAAGTTTGAGAACCTCTTGTTTAATAACCTCGTGAATCTTAGGATTCACCCTTCTCTGACTCTGGATTGCTGGTTTGAAGTCATCCTCCATTAAGATTTTGTGAGTACAAACTCGGGTTGATACCCTTAATATCGGAGAGTTTCCAAGCAATTGCTTGCTTGTGTGACTGCAAGACCTTTATGAGAGCCTTTTCTCCTCATCAAGTCTTTAGCAATAATGACGGGTAATTTATCATCACCCTCCAAGAATGCATACTCAAGATGAGGAGGTAGGTCCTTTAGTTCAACCTCGGGAAATTCTTCAGTGGATGATTGCACTGATTTGATTTCCTCAATTGTGATTTCTTTCGGAGGGAGTGAAGATAATGGATCTTCATTAAGCAATTGCTCAAGATAGAGAATATCCCCTTCCGAATCATACACACCATCAATTCCAGGCGGAATTGATTCATCAAGAGCCAGAAATTCATCGATCTCTTCCAGAAGGAAGTCACCTCCCTCAAACGGAGTGAGAGAGGGGGAAGAGTCGGCAATAATAGGATGAGAAGATGTGGTGGGATTGGAATTCCCACTCACAGAATTATGAAGATAACCAAGAAACTCTTGAGAGTACTCCTCTGAAGCAATGTCAATTAAATCGACTCGATTAATTGATTCAGTATCATAATTTGAGGAGTACCTCGAAGTTTGATCGAGGTTAAAGGTAACAGCTTCATTACCCACACGTAAAGTGATCTCTTGCTCAAACACATCTATAAGAGCACGGCCCGTCCTCAGGAATCCCCGCCCAACAATGAGGGGAACTCGAGGGTCAGCATCGAAATCAACGACCACAAAGTCAGCTGGGAAATGGAACTTTCCTACTTTCACGAAAACATCCTCGGCGATGCCAAGGGGACGCGATATAGATCGATCTGCAAGCTCAAGAGTCATGCAGGTAGGAATGAGTTCCGGAAGAGAAAGTTTCTTCCATACCGAATACGGCATCAGATTGATGCTTGCACCAAGATCGGCAAGAGCAAAGCATTCAATCATCCCAGGAAAAACACAAGGAAGAAGGATTTTTCCGGGATCTCCTAGCTTCTCGGGAAGCTTCTTTAACAAGACTGGCTGAGCAATTTCGCTCAAAGGAGTTTTAGCCATTTCGAAACAGCTTCTTTGTTGCTCAACATATGTTTCAGAGTAGATGCAAACTTGGGCATTAACATGATGGCATCCGCGAAGCTTATGTCAAAGTGTAGCTCTTGGAAAATTTGAAAGAATTTTTCCATCTGATGACTAGCTTTCTCGCGGAGCTTTTGCTCATGTAAACGTGAGGGGTAAGGAATAGAAGTTTTGGATTTAGGGTCAACAACTGGAGGTTCAAAAACAACTCCAGGATTGGTTTTGGGGACAACCTGAGGATGGACATTATTGGCACTTCCGTTATTAGTAGGAAGTTCCTTGTCCTTTGTCGCCTCAGGTTCGCTTTCCACTACCTTCGGGAGAGAGGAAGAAGAGGTAGTAGGAACAGCGGGTCCAGAATAAGAAGCACCACTTCGGGTTGTGATCGCCTTTGCATCGCCCCTCGGATTAGCGATCGTGTTGCTAGGTAGAGTACCTGAGCCCGAGGGTCGATCATTTAAAGACTTCTTGATGTCAGCAATCTGGCTAACCAACAACCGATTCATTTCTTCTTGGGATTTCATGAATTGTTTCAACAACTCATCAGATGATGGTCCAGTTGGAACAATGGCTTGATTTTGCACAGGGAAATTCTGGCCTCTATTGTTAGGATTAGGGCCTTGATTCTGAAAATTCCCTTGATTATTGCCATGAAAATACCCTTGGTTGAAATTTCCCTGACCTGGGTTTCTATTGTAATTTCCTTGATGTTGGAAATTTTGATTCTGATTTTGAAAACCGTTGTTTTGATTGAAATGACCTTGGTTTTGAAAACCTTGGTTTGGTCTGTTTTGATTCTGATTACGGTTTTGGTTTTGATTGAAACCGGGAGGTCCAGAGTAGTGGTTGGGACGGTGGTTCGGGTCTACAGGAGCACGATATTGATTGCCTCCTTGATTAGACATCCCGCCCACAGCATTGGCTTCAAAGGGATTACCATCGGTGGCCATACAGTTATAGTAAGCATGGGGCCACCACAAGTAACACAGACTTCCACTTTCTTAACTTCAGCAGGAGATGAAGTTTGTGGAAAAGAGACTTTCTTTTGATTGGAGAGAATCAAAGCTTGGATAGCTTCCGTGAGTTTATCAATCTTAGCATCGGTGCTAGACTGACTCACGGGTGATGAAGAAGAAGAAGGACCAACACTGACTTGGGAAACAACCGGCTTGCTTCGTGCAGTGCGGACTTTAGACTTGTTTTCGATTATCGCTAAAGCTTCTTTGACAGTTTTGCTCAAGAAGTTTCCTCCCGCGGAGGAATTGAGAGAATCTTGGTCAGATTGACTCACTCCATTGTAGAAAGTGTCGAGTTGCATCAACTCGGAGAAACCGTGGTGAGGACATTTGCGAAGCAATTCCTTGAAACGATCCCACGATTCACTGAAGGATTCATCAAACTTCTGAGTGAACTTGATGATTTCATTTTTAAGACTCGTGGTCTTGGAAGGTGGATAGAATTCATTCACAAATTTCTTCACCAGATCTTCCCATGTCTCTATTGATTGAGGGGGTTGTTTTTCAAGCCAAATCCGGGCTTGCCCCTCAAGAGAAAACGGGAAAAGAAGAAGCTTAACAGATCGTGGGGACATTCTTATACTTGATGGTAGATGCAATCTTGTTAAACCATCGAATATGAGCATGAGGATCGTCCCGCTCAAAATCGAAGAATTGATTAGAGGTTACAAGATTCAGTAACCCGGTCTTGAGTTCAAAGTTTTCAGCCACGATGGCTGGCACAACGATAGCATCTCCATACCCGTCGATGGGTGCCTGGAGAAGCTCGCACATAGGAATCTCATCCGCCATGACAACGGGAGTAGTGCGAACAGTCCGGATCTCAGATCCGACTGCTGGAGCAGAAAGTCTACGAACACGCCTTCTTGGAATCTTGACAAGCTCACGAAATGGGCTCACAGATCTAGAAGAGCGAGTGCGCATAAACTAGAGTTAACTCTAAGGAAACTCAGAGTTAAGGAGAGAAATGGAATTATGAAATTCTTTCAGATGAGAATGAGAATTATGAAGACGTTTTATAAAAATGGGGTGAGAAGAATCTTTATGGGTTTTCTGGTTCTGAGACGTCGATATCACAACAAAATCAATTAACACAAAATCGAGGCAAAACAACAGTGAACTTAACCAATAATCCAAGATGAATGGCTTCTTTGAAAAAGGTACACCAATCACAAGGACACAAAGGCAAGTTTTATATCTTTAGTTCGGGAACTTATTATGGTCGCACCCCCAGTTAGGTAGTGCACTGCCTTGGTTTGCGGTGGTAATCTTTTAAGTTGTTTATTATTAAAAAAGACGAATCTTTTGTATTTTTATTTTGATACATATATAGAAACAAAAGGAAAAATATTTTTGTTTTTATAATTTTGCTGTTTTTGGGTTTTTGGATTTTTTAGAAGAAAATATGGATATATATATACAGAGATGGATGATATAAACAAAGAGTGAGGATTCAAACAACTAATCTGCTAAAACGGAAGATAGATCAGCACAGCTCCCCGGCAGCGGCGCCAAAAATTTGATTGCGCGCCAAACAGTCAAGCTAAATCACACAAACCCGCCACTTGTGAATGGCGGACCGTAACCAGCTTAAAACTGCTCAAGCACGAAATCAATGAAGATCAGGGGAGTATAGGGTCTCCCCGGGTCGTTATGTCCCAGCGAGCTATGCAATGGATCAATCAACGAGTAGTGATCGAGAAGTTTGAACGAAAAGGGAATATGATTTGATTATTATAACTACAGAAATATCAAACAAACACAAAGGCTAAAATGCAAATGAGAGGAAATTAAAAAGATAAAACCTATTAAATAAACGCTATCACTAAAATTAAAATGATGTTTTTTGTTTTTATGTTTTTCTGGCCCTGAAATTAAAATCTACGCGACGTACAACTAAAAACGTGAAACTAAATCAATATTAACCCTAAAAATATGAAAATGATGTTTTTACAATCCTAATGATATAAGAAAATATTCAGAAAAAAGAAAATTATTTTTATGACTAATTATTTAATTAAAAACTATTTTTAACTATTAATTAATTACCTAAAATGCAAGAAAATAGGAAATTAGGCTAGAAAGATAAGATTAAGACTTAGAAAAATCTAAAATATCAAAATAGAATTTTCAAAACTATTTTTGTATTTTTCTGATTATTTTTCTATTTTCTATGAATTTTAAACTATTAAAAACTAATTTAATTACTAAAAATTACCAAATAAACTATGAAAAATCTGGAAAATTACTTTTTTCACTACTTATATTTATCTAAACCTAAGAAAATTGAAAGATTATTTTTTTGAAGCTTTTCTAAATTTTTTGTATTTAATGCTATTTAAATAGTGCTAAAAACTAATTAAAATCAAGAAAAATAGCAAAACAGCTAGGAAAAATCTGAAAATTTCAGAGAAACTCTAAAATAATATTAAGAAGCTATGAAAATTGGAAAAACAAGTGCTTGTGTACAAGATTATGGAACTGATGTGAGAGTGCTTATTGAAATAAGCACTAAATAAGCCAAATGATTAAGACAAGCCACCAACTGTTAACAGAAGTTAAGATACACTAAATATGACCAAATGAAGCTTAAAAAAACAGGCTACAATCACTGATTAACAAGATAGAACAGATTTGGTGATTTTGATTTTAAGCTAAAAACAGTTTTGGTACCAACTTTAAGCCAATAAATAAGTACTCAAATAAGCTATAAACTAAAAACTAATGATTGAGTTCTAAACTATACCTAAGTGACTGCTTATAACCAAAACCCTAGACCTTACAAAGCTTATACAAGCTCAGTGCAAGCTTGTTCAAAATCTGAGAAACCACTCAGTATTAGCTGAGTGGGAGCAGGGCAACTGAGGCTCACTTTAAGCCCCTGCACAAGCTTATCCACAGGGCTTGAGCTAAAAAGAGTTATGAGAGCTTAAAGACAACCCAGTAAACTACTTGTATCCCAAAAATCAAGACCTCAAAAGCTTTAATGAATCCTATGGATCAGCTGCAAGATCTGCACAAATCCACTTTTTGCATGTTTTGACTTTTTGAAATAAGTGCACGGTTGACTAAAATGAAACTTGAATCCACTTTTGATGACTGAAATTGATGTTATAAGGTACAATAAGTGTAATGCAAGCAAGGTTTAAGATTTCCAAACACAAGACAAAGATTTCCAAATCCAAATCCACAACAGTTTTAACAGTAAGACAGTGTGAATAATGTTTGACTATTTGAACTAATAGGCACAAGATTTTGACTCCAAAGAGTTACTTAGAGTTAACTAGGCTTGAACCAACAAGTAAACTACCTCTGCATACAATTTTGGGACAGTTTGACAGCAAAACAAACACCCCTTTATAAACTGATTTAGTAACAGAACAGATCCAAACTTAGAACCAACTGATAATTATGATCAAATTAAGTTTAAATCCCCTAAACACTATTATTAAGACAGATTTGAGCAGGTTAATACTACAAAAAATGATTATGCATAAAACTTGAGAATTGCTTACAAATTGTCCAATGGCCACTATGGCATGCCAATCAATGAAACAAGGACACTAGCCTAATAAATCCAACCCAATGCTTGCTTTTCACCCCATTTCCAATACTGAATCAACCCATATCATTTCTGTACCCATTTTGCTCCAACTTTGACTTTTGTTGACCAGTGTCAAGTAGTGTTCCAATCTTAAACACAAGCTTATGAAAAGCTATTATAAGCTAACATAAGCTTGTTTCAACTTATAAAGAAGCTTATTGAAGCTTGGGATTCAGATTTAAATTTTGCAAATTCAACAGTAAGCATAAAAATGGAAACTGCACTTGAACTGAAATTGATGCTTAAATTAAGTTTGAAATACACTTGAGTAGCTAAATTGAGTACAAATAAACTTTAAAACATAAGTGAAAACTAGTCAAGATGTTACAAGCTAAAAAACGAAATACAATTTTAAAAAACTAAAAACTAACTATCTTCTCTTGCTTCCATCTTGGTCTTTTTATAATCCCAAGCTTCTTTCTCACTCCTCTGAGCATTTCCCAGCTGCAATTTCCACCCTTGATTGGCTAGAATCAATCTTGGCCCTTAATCCAGTTTTGGCCATTTTTTCGTTTTGATATGAGAGACAGGGAAAGAGAAGCATTTAATGCATTGGTGTGGGTAGGTGAGGTTGGGGGGACAAAGGGTGAGGTAGAGTGGCTATGGAAGGTGGCTGGAGGAGGGGGGAGACAAACATTTGGTCGGGTTGACAGGGCTTAGGGGCGGTTCGATTATTTAAATGTTTGGGTTGTTGGGTTGGTCGGGTCAAGGTTTTTGGGCCGGGGTTGTTTGGATGGGCTTGGGTAATAAATTAGGTCCGTTTGGTTTGTATTAGTAATAACATAGGGACCAAAATGTAAAACTGAATTCCAAGGACCAAACATGTAACTTATGAAAAGTAGTCAAAGGGTTGGTTTTGCCAACTTAAATAATCCCAGGGTCTAGTTTGACATTTTTGAAAATTTCCAAGGACTAAATTTGACCATTTTGGATTTTCGTGGACTAAACTGTAATTTTCTCAAAACTTTTAGATTTTCCACCAAAGGACTAAATATGACAATTTATGATTTTAAAAAGACCTTTGGTGACTTTTCTTTTGAAATTTTGGCTCAGGGACTATTTTTGACAATTTTTGAAACTTGGGGGACTAAAACTGCAATTTTGCAAATTTGATATGTTTTTCATCTGATTTTGATATTTTTGCATTTAAAACACATAAAACACTGATTTGTGATATTTTGATCATTTTGATGTGTTTCTGAGTGTTTTCAGATGATTTTGCAGTTTATTTGGTACAAAAATGATGAGTATTTACACACTCATCATCTTCATTTGTGACAACAGCTATGCCACCCTTTTTTGGAACACAATGAATTGGGCTAACCCAAGGACTATCTGAGATTGGGTAAATTAAACCGCATCAAGTTTGAGAACCTCTTGTTTGATAACCTCATGAATCTTAGGATTCACCCTTCTCGATGTTGATCGCCTGGTTTGAAGTCATCCTCCATCAAGATTTTGTGAGTACAAAATTCCGGGTTGATACCCTTAATGTCGGAGAGTTTCCAAGCAATTGCTTGCTTGTGTGACTTCAAGATCTTTATGAGAGCAGTATTTTCATCTTTACTCAAATCTCGTAAGAATAATGACGGGTAATTTATCATCACCCTCAAGAAATTCATACTCAAGATGAGGTGGTAAGTCCTTAAGTTCGACTTCGTGAAATTCTTCAGCTTTTCTAACTGACTTGACTTCCTTGTTATGAAGCTCGACGGGGAGGAGTGGAGGAGAAGTGTCCCATTTAACAACTTCTCAAGAATAAGAATATCTCCTCCAATTAATCTCATGGTGATTAATCTCTTCGGAATTGCATCACTAGTGTGAGGGTTGATGAGTGATCATCTTTAAGCAATTTCTCAATGAGAAGTATGTCCCCCTCAATGTCAATTGGAGCGTGATCAATTTCCCAGGCGAACGTAATCACTAGCCAAGTATGCTTCAATCTCTTCCAAGATGAAGTCCCTTCCCCTCAAGGAGTGATAGAAGGAGTAGAATTGGCTATGATAGGTTGAGAAGATGTGGTGGGATCCCCACTCACAGAATTATGAGAATAACCAAGAACTTCTTGAGAGTACTCTTCAGAAGCAACATCAATGATATCTATTCGGTTAACCGACTCGGAATCATAGTTTGCGGAGTACCTCGAAGTTTGATCAAGGTTAAAGGTGACAGCTTCATTACCAACACGTAATGTGATTTCTTGCTCAAATACATCAATGAGAGCACGGCCCGTTCTCGGGAATCCTCTTCCAACAATGAGAGGAACCCGTGGATCAAAGATCGAAATCAACAACTACAAAGTCACCGAAAATGGAACTTTCCTACTTTCACAAATACGCCCCTCGGAAATTCCAAGAGGACGGATATTGTACGATCCGCAAGCTCAAGAGTCATGCATGTAGGAGTAAGGTCCGGAAGAGAAAGTTTCTTCCATATTGAATGAGGCATTAGATTGATGCTTGCACCAAGATCTGCTAAGGCAAAGCATTCAACCATTCTTGGAAATACACAAGGTAAGAGAAATTTTCGAGGATCTCCAAGCTTTTACGAAGTTTCTTCGGATAATCGCTACAGAGCAGCTTCTCGTCTTGAGGAGTTTTAGCCATTTCAAACAGCTTTTCCTTGTTGCTTAACATGTGTTTGAGAGTTGATGCAAATTTGGGCATCAGCATGATAGCATCCACAAAGCTTATGTCAAAATGTAGTTCTTGGAAAATTTGAAAAATTTGTCCATTTGATGACTGGCTTTTCGCGGAGCTTTTGCTCATTCAAACGTGATGGGTAAGGAATAGAAGATTTGGATTTGGTATTTTCAATGGGAGATACAGGAGGTTCAAAACAACTCACTGGATTGGATTTGGGTTTCGGGACAACCCGAGGATGGACATTGCTGGTACTTCCGTTATTAGTAGGAAGTTCCTTGTCCTTTGTCGCCTCAGGTTCACTTTCCACTACCTTCGGGAGAGAAGAAGAAGAAGTAGTAGTAGGAATAGCGGGTCCATTGTATGAAACACCACTTCTGGTTGTGATCGCCTTTGCATCGCCCCTCTGGTTAGCGATCGTGTTGCTCGGTAAAGTACCTGAGCTCGAGGGTCGATCATTTAAAGATTTCTTTAGATCAGCGACCGATCGTGACCAACAAACATTCATTTCATCTTGGGATTTCATGAACGCTTCAATAACTCATCGATGATGGTAATGGAGGTGGGAGGGAAATTTTGAGGTCGGATGTTTTGATTATGACCTTGTTGTTGAAAATTTCCTTGGTTAGGATTTACATTTCCTTGAAATTGATTCCCTCGATTGAAATTGTTTTGATTAAGATTTCCTTGATGTTGGAAACCTTGATTAGGTCCGGAATAGAAATTACCTTGGTTTTGATAACCTTGGTTCATTCTAGGTTGATTCGATCCGGTTTTGCATGTTATGATTCCGGTTAAAACCGGTGGTGCTCGATTAGTGTTAGCACGGTAGTGTGGTTCATTTTGAGGACGGTATTGATTACCTCCTTGATGTGAAGTACCGACTAGAGCATTGGCTTCAAATGGACTACCATCGGGGCAGTGTACAATTGTAGTATGCATGAGGACCACCACAAGTAACACAAACTTCAACTTTCTTCACTTCACCATGTGATGGTGTCCGTGTGAAAGTGACTTTCTTTTGGTTAGCAAGAACCAAAGCCTGAACAATATCCGTGAGTTTGTCAATCTTAGCATCGGTGCTAGATGTACCCACTGGAGATGAAGTAGAAGGTCCAGCATTAGACTGAGATTGATATGTCTTTGCTCGGAAAGGCGGACCTGGGACTTGTTTTCAATTATTTGCAAGGCTTCTTTTGTGGTCTTGCTCAGGAAATTACCTCCCGCGGAGGCATTTAAAGAGTCTTGGTCACCTTGGTGCAGACCATTGTAGAAAGTATCCATTTGCATTAACTCGGTAAAACCATGATGCGGACACTTACGGAGCAATTCTTTGTAACGATCCCATGCCTCCCCGAATGATTCATCAAATCTTTGAGAGAATTTCATTATCTCATTCTTAAGACTTGTAGTTCGGGATGGAGGATAGAATTCGTTAACAAACTTGGTAACTAGATCCTCCCATGTCTCAATGGAACGAGGGGGTTGTTTCTCAAGCCAATTCCGGGCTTGTCCCTCTAGAGAAAATGGGAACAGAAGAAGCTTAATTGCTTCATGTAGGACATTCTTGTATTTGATGGTACATGCAATCTTGTTAAACCATCGAATGTGTGCATGAGGATCATCCCGCTCAAAACCATAGAATTGGCTTTGGGTTACCAGATTAAGCAACCCGGTTTTGAGATCAAAGGTATCACTCCACGATGGTGGAACACCAATAGCATCTCCGTAACCCTCGATGGGTGCTTGGAGAAGCTCATTCATCGGCTTATCTTCGCCATTACGACGGGTGGTGGTGGTGGTAGACGTTCTTCAGCCACGGCTGAAGGAGCGTAACGCCCTCTACGCTTCTACGAGGAATCTTGCCAAGTTCGAAAGTGGACTTGTAGAGTTGGAAGAACGAAAGCGCATGCACTAAGTTTAAAAATCAATTTTCAAAACAAATGTGAGGCAAAACGACAAGTGAACTTAACCAATAATCACAAATGAAATTGCTTCTTTGAAAAAGGTACACCAAATCACAAGGACACAAAGGCAAGTTTTAAATCATTGTTCGGAACTTATTATGGTCACACCCAGCTTGGTAGGTGTCCTGCCTTGATTTGCGGTGGTTGATTTTTATGTATATATTAAGTACCACTGAAAAGACGTAGGTATGATTTGTGCAAAGGGTTTAAAACTTTTGGAAAATATTTTTGGAATCGTCTCGTTTAACCAAATCGTATCTCTTTAAGAATCACCTTAAAGGAAACACAAGCTAGAAAACGTTCCGATTGTTTTGTTGTTTTATATTATTTTTGGTGTTTTTAACACTTTAGGAAAAGTGTTAATGAACTTTTTGATATATATTAACTTTACAGAAAACTGTTTACAAACGGTGGTATATGTGCAAGTACGGGTCTGAAAATGCTTAAAATACGCTTACAGCCTCCCCGGCAGCGGCGCCAAAATTTGATTGGTGCAAAACCGTCAAGTTATCTCACACAAGCTAGCCACTTGTGAATGGCTAACCGTAAGAAACTTAAAACAGTTCAAACAATAATGCAATTAAGATCGAGGAATATAGGGATTCCCGGTCGCTAAGTCCCACCGGAGGATGAATTGGTGTTAAACAACTTCAGATGTCTAATAATCACTAAGGATAGTGATCAATAAGGATTTTGATGAATAATTATACCTAAAGAAAAGATTTATAAATTACAGGGGCTTAAATGCAAATTAAAGAAAATTAAAAAGTTAAAATATATTAAATAAACGCTATCACTATTTTTACAATGATGTTTTTGTGATTTTATAAAACAAAATGACTTAAATAAACTATTTTAACTAAAATGTAAACTTAAATTATCTAAAAACTAGATTTAAAATGAAAACGTACGTTATTTATAAAAATTACGCGAGTGCGCAAGCAAAAACGTAAAATTTATGAAATAAAAGACCTACAAGTGCAAAAACAATTTTATTACGTAGTATATGACAAAAGAAAATTTTAGAAAAAAGATTTATATTTTTTAGACTTTTATATTTTTTATTATGAATTAAATAAGATTTTACACTAATTAAATGTTTAAAAATACTAAAACTATTTAGAAAAATCTGAAACTTTTTTATAAAATACTTAATACTAATACAAACTAAAGAAAAATACAAAGGATGAAAAAGCTAGTTTGAATAAGCTAGAAATAAGCTAAAATAAACGTATAAGCTTAAATTAACAAAGAGGACTTAAGTAATAGATTGTGCAAGATATGACCAAGACAAGACCCAAGGGCGACTGGCATACAGGTACACACTATCACTCTTCAAGGGTGGGAGGTCTCAGGTTCGAGAGCTTCTCCCACCTTTTGCAAAACATTTTATTTTTTTGATTTTTCTTTTTGAAACTTATTAAGTAAATGATTTTACGCAACTTTTATAACTAAAACTTTTTATAAAAACTACAAATAAGCTCAGATTTGAGCTTATAAACACAACAGTTTAAGCTTATGAGCTTATTTTGGTGAAATAAGCTCAAACAAGCTTACAAATTGGAAACAAAGGTGGAATAAGCTAAAACAAGCTACAAGCTACTAATTTTAAGCTAGAAAACACGATAAGCATACCGATAAGCTAGGAATAAGCAATAAGCACTTATGACTAAACTACTCAACCAAACAGTCCTGAGGACTTTTTCAAGGCCAATTTAAGCTAGGTGAATAAGCTCACAAGCTCAAAACAAGCCTTGAATCAACAAGCTGGCCAGGTTGGCTTTCCAAAAAAAAAAAAAAATCAAACACTAGGGACAACTAGAGAGCTTGTGGTGAGCTTATGAAAATGGTACCGGATCACCGCTATGCTTTTACATAGAAATGGGACAAAGAACAAGCTTGATGCAGCCCCATTAAATAAGCTCCAAAGTACAAAATTAAGCTTGGACTAAAGAAATGGGTAGATAAGCTTTCTAAAAAACCAAGGTTCACAAACTGAGGCCAACTAATAAGCTATTTGTGAGCTTATGAAAGTGGGTATCTCAACTGTGCACAGGGCACCTATTTGAAAAGGGTTTCAAAATAAGCTAAGCAAAAAGCAGTTAAACAAGCTATTTGGAAAATATGAAAAATACTAGGATAAAGATAAGCAACTAAATTTTAATATCCTAAAAGCTCAAGTATTGAATACTAATATTAAGCCCTATATAAATTAGTCTATTTTATTCAAAAACGACCAAATGGAAATTTTGACTTTTAATATTAACTAAAATGTTGACTTAAGTGAACTTTAATTTGATCCTAAGCACTGATTATGATGTATTAAGGTATAATAAGATAATAATAAGCTATATTACCAAGTTCTAAACAGCTATGATGAGTTTTACCTATTAAATCCTAACAGTTAACTAATTGAGGTGATATTACAAAAGATTTTGACTTTTTACCAAATGAGAACTGATTTTTCTTGTCTATATGAACTAATAAGACCTAATGAAACATGCACCAAACAAGATCAATGGCTAGAACAACCTATAACACAGTTTAATAAACAAATCCAAACACCCTTTTAAGTAGACTGTTTTGATGTTTTTCAAAGTAAAACACTGATTAGACCATATTATCTATTGAAATACTTATACTAACTATATTGAGACAGATTCAAACCGAAATTAACATCATTTAAATACTTAAACTAAAAATTGCAAATTATGAGAAAGTAGCTTACAATTTGAATCCAAGTACAAAACAGAGAACCATAAGCCAAATTACCCTTCCTATAGCTTCCTAAGAAGCTCTATACCAAGGCCATCCAATATAAACCCTGCTCCAGCTTTCTTGTATCTTTCACCATGGATTTTTTATTTTTAAACTATTTATTTGTATTTTTGGTGATTTTTACTTTTTGCTTCTAAACTGACTTTTAATGTTTCTAAAAGCTTGAATAAGCTTTATAGGAGCTTATGTGGCTTATTCAATCCTTACTAACAACTGAAAACAACATTTGAATACTTTGAGAATTCGAACTTGAAAATTTCAAAAACTTGAAATGAGATCTAACACTGAAATTGAAACCGATAATAAGTTTAAATTACACTGAAATTTGATTACAAAACAATTGAAATCTAAGAAATACATGGAAAACTTAAAAGCTTAAAACGACATTAGTAAAACTAAATTACACTAGATATTGCTTCACATTGCTTCCTCTCTCTCTTTTATGCACCAAAAAGCTTCCACGTGTCCTTCTGAGCAAATCCCACTAATAATCTTGGCCAATGGATGAGTTTTGAGTGATCTAGGGTCCACGCGCGGGAAAAACTGGTTTGACTTGTAGGCTCGGGATTTTTGCAACTAGGGGTGGGGTGGCATTTATTGTGGTGGGAAAGGTGGGTAGAGGTGATGATGGGAGATGTTGAGTGTTGCAGGCAACTTGTGGGAGAGATAAACAGGAGGTGGCGGGAAGAGGATAATGTTTGACTGGTGTTTGACCTGGCAGTCCAAAAATGATAATGACAGGGGGGTCATAATGCTAAATGGCAGGGGATCAAAATACAAAAGGGGTCAAAGGTTAGTATTTAAATAACAAGGACCAATTTGTAATTTTCTGATTCTTGAAGGACCATTTCTGCCAAAATTCCAAAGTTCTCACAAGGGTCACTTTTGACAAGTTTCAATAGTGCAAGTACCATTTTTGACATTTTCAAATTTCCAGGGACCAAACTTGACATTTTTGAAAGTTTAGGGACCTAAGTTGTAAATTTGCAATTTTAAATCTCAAGGATCAATTTTGACAACTCAAGAATCCCTAGGGACTTGAAAATGATATTTTTCTTTATTTAGATTTATCAGGGACTGTTTTTGACAACTTTTGAAACTTGGGGGACTAAAACTGCCAATTATGCAAACTTGATACGTTTTTCATCCGATTTTGATATTTTTGCATTTAAAACACATAAAACACTTATTTGTGATATTTTTATCATTTTGATGCATTTCTGAGTGTTTTCAGATGTTTTTGCAGTTTAATTGGTACAAAAATGATGAGTATTTAGACACTCATCAACAATTAATACTGTTATTAAAACACGCATAACATAATAAATACAAATTATCAAGCATATTGTACAACCAAATTAAACATAATTCCTACATTAAATGTCATTAATACAAATAATATTAAACAAATAATATTCAAGCCCGTACGGGCAACATGCCAAATGGGCTTAAGCCCGAACGGGCGCAGGCCAAACGGGCTCGAGACCGAACGGGCACGGGCTAAACAAAATTCTTGAAATCCGTAAATTTATTGTCAAAAAGAAGATAATAAACTAAAATACATGATTCACTTGAAAATTTGATTTCAAGGTACCTGCCGTCGCAACGTGCGGGTACTCTGCATTAAATGTCACTAATAAAAATATAAAGCACATTATACAAATATTAAAGCCCGAACAGGCAACGGGCAAAATGGGCTTGAGCATGAACAGGCACGGGCAAAACGGGCTCGAGCCCGAACGGGCACGGGCCAACGGGCTCGAACCCGAAAAGGCACGGGCTAAATGAAATTTTTGATATCCGTAAATTTATTGTCAAAAAGAACTTAATAAACTAAAATACATGATTCACTGAAAAAATTTATTTTAAGGTACCCGCCACCACAACGCGCGGGTACTCTGCTAGTATCCCACAATAGAATAGTATCTAATTACTAGTAATTAATAATTATAAGATAGTCCTGGCCTCCTAGGTGTCACTTTTAACTAGCTATCAAATTTTGCTAGCTTAGTAAAACCTTTTACATCTAAAAGGGTACTAAAAGTGACTATTGGAAGTAATTTTATTTTTTTTTCTAAAGAAAAAAAAGCTAACTATAACTGACCATTGGGAATGCTTTTAAAGTTCCTAAAAATAAATCAATTACTCTTTGAAAATATAGGAAAACATACCTATAAACTCAATCATAATAAATATATATTGTATTTTTAAGAGTAATATCAAGAGTAGAAGTATTATATATATATATATATACTAATAGCCAAAATTTAACGGGGTCAAGAGTAAAATTTTACGGAGCCCGTTATGCATTAATAAGCCTTCTTATTGGTCCATTATTAATAATTTACGAATTACAAGGCCCAACAATTAATTCCTAGATATGTTGGCAAATTTTGATTGGTCTAAGTGTGGTGGGGGATCAACTATTCACAAACCGTTTAACGTAATGACTCCGTAACACACCTAAACTTTTGTACGATACCATGAGAAGGATAACAAGTGTATACGGTTTCTTCTCCAAATTTCTAGACAAAACCCCTTACTAGAAAATTCCACCGCCTCTATCTTTCTCATCATTTTCTTCCCACCAAACAAAAGTCAAAAGCAAAAAATCAGACATCATCTTTGAGAAGCTCTCTAAAAAAAAGGCGAAAATGGTTTAATGAAGATGATTAGTGTCGTTAATGGTGAAAATGATGAAGAGTCTAAGAAGGGTATTGTTGTAATGGATATTCTTAAAAGAACTCATATTGCAACTCCTTTATTTATTTGAGGTAAATTATTCTGGGCTTTTATTTTTATATAAAAACTATTGAATTAAAGATTATGTTTTAGTGATAGGTTTTGAAAAAATTTCAGTGATTTTTGTTGGTTTTTAAAAGTGTGTTTGAATGTTTAATCTTTTTGTTGATTAATTTTGTTTTGAGTTTGATTTTATCGATTTTGTGTTTTTAGGGTTTTCGTTAAGATTTTGGGATTAAATTACTAGGTTATATGATATAGTGACGCATTGAGTTGGGAATCAGATTGTACGCCGAGAAAGTGTTTTGGATTGCTTATATTATCTGTTTCGCTCCTTAGTAGCTTATTTAATTGCAGATTTTATAATGAGCGGAACAGCAGCCCCATTGATAATGCTACTATTTGTTGCAGGTATGTTTATTTTTAAAGGCATCTTCATGGGTTCAGTTCTTTCAGCGAAGTATATAAGGTAAACGATTAAGTTGGCGTGTTAAAGGTTTAACCATTACCGGAATAATTCAAATTCGAAAATTGTCCTAAGGTGTGACCAAATGCATATTATAAATAAGTGTTGTAGTAACAATTTACCCTTATAAATTACCTATTTTGACACATTGTATTTAACAACAACAATAACATAGGCTGAAGGTAAGAGCTGTACAATCTTATGCCTGAATAGTCTAAGAGATTATCGTCTGTTTGACGTGGTGGTCATGCTTTGTTTCTTTCATATATATTCAGAACAACAACATTGAGTTTTGGAGAAATTTTTTGGCCGATTACTTTTTGCTCATAATAGCAGGAAGAAATGATATGTCTTTATATGGTAACGGACGCCAACAGTTGCCATACTAAAAGAATTTTTCCACAGGTGAGTTGCTAGGGATGTTTTTTGGTTGTGTTATTTCATTGTCTTACTAACGCGTGGGTGTGTACGCAATTGCATAAACTGATTTTTATATTGGCGCCAAATTTGTTTTATGAAAATAGTAATAAATAATATCTCTATCCGCACAATTTCATAAATGTTTGGTTTTTATGTTATCAAATGTGATTTTTAGGACGTGTTAATAATTATATTCACCAATCTCTAAATTGTTGCTAATTGCAGTTGGGGGACAGGTGCGTGTTTGACGTTTACATTTTCAGCATGAATAAGAGATTTATTCATAGACCGACAACCAAAAGAAAAGTATTACCAAGTCGAGGGAGGCGGTTATGGTTAGCTGCAACTAGAGCTGATACAAAAGTGACCACACGAGGTAATACTTCCCTCTAAGCTAAATCTGTAATAAAACAAAACTTCCAGCAAGTGTCGCTGGTCAGTTTAATAAATGCTTGAAACTTGCATCATGTTTACCCTATGTGAACCAACGTCCATCCACACCTAATGTCACACAATGCCAAGATGCTGCATATAAATTTAAGAAAAATATATAAAAGTTAAGATAATATAGAGGTCAACAAGGTATATAACAATTCATTTTTTAAGTTAACGGGCCTTTTGGTTTAGCTTATTAGTTTTTTTTTTTCAGTAAACAAGCCATTTTTACGTCGTTCTGTCAGTATACAAGCAAGTACACAATTGTTTGTTGCACAGGTTGGGCCTATCGAACTTGCTGTTGTCTCAGTTGAGTAAGTTAGGCGTTCATGTCACGTAACAGAAAAGCACATACAAATGAACGAGATCTTTTCTAGATGAAGACTTTCTGTGATATTGTATAAGTTGCAGTTAGAAATAGTATATGGAAAAACAACTTGTACGGATGGTATGTGTTACAACAGTAATTTATTGGATTTGATTAAAAGCTTTTTGGGACTGTTGTTTGGATCGGACCCTTTTTATGCTGTTATATCGTATAAGAAATTTTAAACCTATATATGAATGATTAATAATTGAGTTATATTTGAGCTGTTTATGTAAGAATTTCAAAGAGTTTCATTAACCTATGGTTTGCAAAATATCGCCACTTGATTTTATCTATTGTCATAGTGGTGGATAATATTTGTGACTCATGATTACTATGGATGGTTTTAGCAATAGAACATAGATTGTGGTTTAGGATAATCGTATAAAATTTGTGACTATGGTTACTATGGGATCGTTTTAGCAATAGTTGAAACCAATGGCGCATGTATATATCCAACAAGTCAACACAGTAATCACAAATTGATTGGTGTTACTATTTGAATAAATTTGGTGATTAATATAAACTTTTTGTGTTGGGTTGGATTAGTATAAGGATTTTGATGGGAAGTTTGTTGGATAAGTTACATGGAATATGCGAAGATATGTTGGAATATTTGCGTCGCGGGTTTCGAGGCTGAAATTGGTGGGTTTGCGAGGCTAAAATCGGTGGTTTAGTTGGCGTGGGGGGAAAAGGGTGGATTTGGGTGTTGAAATGGGGCTGAAGCGTCGCGTTTGGATTACGAAATGGGACTCACATGGGCGCGTTTGGAGGCTGAAATGGGTGGGTTTAGGTGTTTAAACGGGGGCTGGAATCTGCACGTTTGGGTGCTGAAACGTGTGGGTTAAGGAGCTGAAAGAGTTTAAAGAAAACATCTGGTAGCAAAAAGAGTTTAAAGATATCATTCATGAGAAAGTTTTTAGTAAAAAAGATCTGGGAGCTAAGGTAAATTCTGATTAAAATTAGCCAATACTTCTTGATAATGTCATGTTAGCATATTTGATAGTCAAAAGTTACGATTCTTTATATATATTGTAGGTGACATGGAAAGGAAAAAAACGCTCATTGAAGGTGACTAAATTGATTCAAAAGCAGCATCCCGTGATCCACATACATCAACAGACCCACTTGAAAACCTTCATGCTAAACAACCAATGTAAGTAGTGAATCTTGCTGCAACTTTTACTTTTAGTTTTGGGTTTGATGTTGTCGGAACAAAATGCTTCGTCAGTTTATGGTAATAAGTGGGAGGTAAATAATATTTTGCTTTTTGGGACTCCTTAACTGATTGGAAGTAACTAAATTTGTCCATGTTATATCACTATAAATTTTTTTATCTTTATTGATTTTCAGGTGATAGTAAAAGTTAAGACATGCAAAAGAATATACCATAAATCTGCTTGGAAATAACTAAATTTGTCCATGTTTTATCTTTATTGGAAGTAACTAAATCTGTCCAATTGTTATGTATATTCTTTTGCATGTCTTAACTTACTTGCGATCACTTTGTTAACTCTATTGCAAGGTTGATAAGAAACTTTTTTTTCCATACAACTTGCGTAAGTTATGAGTACTATTAAGTTATTTAATTTGTAAAAGCATGATGTATTTTTTTGTCAACAACTTGCAGCCACTGCTATTAATATACAAGCTACTGTTCTGGATGCATCGGATTTGGGTGACAAGCTCATTGAGCAGAAGTAAGAACTATTGGGAAGGATATGTGGTTAATTATCTTTTTATTTCGTATTGGATCTTTAATTTGAAAACTAAATCTTCATAAGATTATGTTGTTTATAAGCTTAAGCCTGTGAAAGTTGGATTATTAAATAAGTTTGTTATTATATTTTCGGTTTTGTCTTAGCAATGGCGTTGTCTTTGTTTACGTTGTGTGGAACTACAACTTTATTTCACACAAATAAATAACTGTATGATCTCTTGACTATGCTTGGGTAAAATATGAATTACTAAGCAAAATGGTCGACTTTTGATCGAGTCTTCGAGGTAAGCCTTAATTGAATTGGACAACTTTCAACTATTTTGTATTCAAGTTTGAACTCTGGATCAAAAACTTCGCTAGGATAGTGAGAAGACTTGATAACTGATAGAGATGGTAAGACTGAACATGAATCATTTAACTATTTGTTCGCACTACCAAAGGACTTAAAAAAATTAAACTACAAGTTTTTTGTTTAAACAGGTTGAAGTTGAACTATTAGTTCTTGCGCATTGGGTGTTTCTGTTTTCAGAGAGAACATCATGTGTCCTCTTACATGTACTCATGTATAGTTTGGCCTAAAGGAAGGTTTGTAGAGCTTGAACAATATGTCTATCAGGTAAAATTGACAAATTTCAAATACTTGCAAAGTTGTAGAGTTTTTGTAACTTTATTTGTATAGTGGAGTACTGAATTTATGGCATATATTACATCTCGCAAGTGTTCAACTTTGCATATACTATTCAAAAAAACTTAAGCCCCGCAGCAACGCGCGGGCTAACCTGCTCGTTATATGACTAATGGATATAAAACATCAAATATTATGTGACTAGTAAAAATGATTTTTTTTTAACTTCCCTCCATTTTCAAAATATTTCAGATATTCACCAAGTTTCGATATTTTTCTTGTATTTTTCACTTCCTTCTTGCATATATATTTTCTTATTTATATAAACTTATTATAGTATAATATACTATAGAAAAGGCACTTTTAGCTAAAATATGTATAATTTTTTTAAATCTATAGTTGGCTACCTACATATTAACTACCTTATACTCTTACAAGGACTATTTTTTTTAAAGAAATTTGTAGACTTAAACCCCCTGTTAATACAAATAAATCATAAAAACGCTTACTTATATTTTCCGATCTTTCCATGTTTGTCAATAACAATCGTAAAATTATCTCAAGTAGAAATTAAAGATCACAAGTTTTTAAACTACTCATCACAATTATTTTGTTACTAGACTATACATTATTCACTAGTTGCTTATACATTTGTTTTTAGTAAATACTTAAGTAAATATATTATTTACCTCATGCATGACATTATATACCATATCTTGCCAAGATAATTTGAAGATTTGCAAGATCACACAAGATTTGTTGGATATTTGTAACCCAAAATCTTCAAAATCCGAATTGTATGATCCAGATAGCCGGATCACTCCGACTAGGCTGGCGAATCCTTTATGTAAGGGATCCGCCGGATCCGGCGGGTCAGACATATTTTTGCCTATAAATAGAATGTCATTTCTTCATTGTTTCTCACTCATCTCTTGCATAACTCTTTTTACATTCTTATATCTCTCTAACCTCATATCTCATATCATTCTTGTAGTTCACTTTACTCTTAGCGATTCTCTCTAAGTTCTTCGTAAAAGACGAGATCACAATTTTGCATATAAGACTTGCAAGCTTCAAGAGAAGTGTTGTTAACCTTTATCATTATTACAAGATCACTGATTTGATACTTGTATTTCGTTCATCACATTGTACCATAAACTTGTAGTGTTAGTTTGTATTGTTGGGTTGGTTCTTCCATTGTAAAGAACTCAGTATTTAGCTTTGTACCAGATAAAGTGTAAGCGACGTTGTGAGGCTTCTCCGTCCGATAAGGAGCTTGTTGACATAGTGTTATGATCTCTCGAGTTGGGTACTCGAGGATTGGAATAGGGCAAGGAATGTGCCTCATGTAGCCGAACCACTATAAATACTTGTGTCACGATTTTATCTCTTATTTACTTTACCTTATCGTATTTGTTTCATTATTTATATTCTTTCATTATCAATACCTCACTATCCAAAAGGTTTCACATATACTTGATCTAACATTTTTAAAACGAAATTTTAAATCGGTAAAACTATTCAACCCCCATTCTAGTTTTTCACACTCCTATGCTGGAGCTACAGGTTTAAGGGATGATCAGCCTAGAGGTGATACTAATTTTCGTCCCTTGGTTGCCGAACCTGTATTTGAAGGTGTTAACATCTCTATTCCCCGCAAAGTGGTTGAAAAAGTTAGTTCTCGTTTAGAACATACTTTATATGGCTATTTTATGGGAAAGAAGATGTCGTTTCCAGTTGTTGAATACTATGCTAGGAATAATCACGAAACATGGCCTAAAAAGGATTATGATGAATTCCAAAGGCTTCTTTTTCTTCAAATTTGATACATTGGGTGGTGTGGAAGTCTGTTTAGGAAGGTGGTCCTTAGATGATGCATAAATCTCCAATTATTCTCAAGAAATGGTCTATGGATACTTGTTTGCGTAAAGAAGAATTGACTAGCATTCCGGTATGGGTTAAACTGCATGATGTTCCTCTTCAAGTTTTTGAAGAGGATGGTATTAGTTTGATTGCTACTTTTATTGGTAAACCTGTATATGTCGAAAAAAAATTGGAAAAAGAATTTCGGAAAAAAATTGGAGTAAAAATTTTTCAAAATTTTTATGTCGAAAAATTTTTCAAATTTTTTTTTTTGAAATTTTATGTCAAAAAAATTTTATGACGAAAACGTTAAAAAACAGAAGAAAACGTAGAAAACGGACGAAAACGTATAAAAACGGACCAAAATGTAAAAAAAATGTAAGCAAACTTAAAAACGTATAAAAAAACGGACGAAAAACGTAAGAAAATGTATAAAAAAGTACCTAATGTCGAAAAACTTTAACTTATAAACGACCGTTATGATAATGGACTGACAAGGTAACGACCTTCAACCAAAAGGGCTAAAAATGTAAATTATAACGGAGCTTACTTAACGCCAGTTAAATAAGAGACCACAGGTGTTATTCTTTTCAGAGATAGGGACTATCCATGCAACTTTAAACTTTCAGGGACTGTGAGTGAAACTTTGGACAAACCTTAGGGACCATCCGTGTAATTTACTCTTTTATTAAATCAAATTCTTTAAAGGGGACAAAAAATTAGGTTGTGATCACCATATGATACAAAAAAAACACATCTTTTTTAAATGGTCATGTGCGAATTTGCGACTCTACTATTTTGTTGACACATGTCCAGACAAGAAGTACATTTTCAATTATTTGCAAGTACAATCACTACCAAAGTGTTGTTTGACTTTTGTAAACAAATGTGTGAACGGTGAATGTGCGAATGGCGACTACCCATGTGATACTTTATCGGGAAGAGACAAAAATATTATTTTTCAGAAATAAAATCTATTTTTCTGATTTATTGGAAAGGAACATATCTACTTTTTGTTATCTTGATTTGAATTAATTTAAGGTTTTTTTTTTTTTTTTTTTTTTACTTTAACAAGTTTGATAATTCGAATTAAAGGCAGATGGTTTACATATACAGAATTACAATTTCCTTAAAAAGACTGGTCAAATAAAAAACTTTGTTATAAATGATAATGATTATTTATAATGATTGGTCCATCATAGGGTGGCCAAATAATAAAAAGGGTGCTACTAATCTCACCGGAATTTTCTTTAGTCAAAATAATTAACACATTGGGAGTATAACTACTTTTTGTTGTCAGCTTCATTAATTAAGGGTCATACGTTTGTAGTCCATCAAATACTCTCATTAATTGTATTTATAAAAAAGCTTGTAAAATAGTAAATTAAAAAGTAACACTTTCTTTTCACACACACATTTTTTTCATTTTTTCTCCTCACTTTTCTATCTATCTAATCCAAACTAGTGTGACATTTAAATTATGAACAAGTTAATTCTAACATTTTAATATCTTTTAAAAACGCCACATATAAAATGTCTCTTCATTGAACAAAACCAAACTTAAGGAAGCGAAATAAATGATCAAATTCAGACTCATATATTGATATTTTTATTCAAATAAAGTTGTTACATTAATTTTGCGGCCGATCACTTTAAAATGTATTTACGTTTTATTCAAATAAAGTTGTTACATTAATTTTGCGGCCAATCACTTTAAAGTTGTATTATTTGTTCACTTATAAGTACGTATATGTATTTGACATAAGTAAAAAATAATTATATGTATATGTAAAAAAAAAACAAAACTAAACAAAAAAAAAAAAAAAAAAAAAAAAAATTGAGAAAGAATGTACATTAATTAAAGTAATCACATTGAATGTTTATTTTGGCTCATTAATGTACATTAATGAAAGTAATCATGTGCCTAGAATTATTTTATAAAAAAGTAAATGATTGGCTCAACATGTTGGTGAATTAATTTATAAAAAAGTCAATGATTGGGTCATCATATTGGTGTATTTAGATGACCCCTAATAAAAATAATTAAATTGATAACCATGATTGTTTAATGATTGAGTTATGTTATAAAAAGTTTTTTTTTATTGAACTATAGTCATTTTAAAATTTATTTAACAAAATATAGTACTTTAAAATTTATTTAACAAAAGATAGTACTTTTACATAAACCATGATTTTTATGCATTCGATTACTGTCGCGTTTCATATAAATCCAAGTACCATTTGAGCTTTATTAGTCTTCTTTTTTTTTTTTTTTTTTTTTTGACTTACAAAGTGAGTAGATGTAAAAATAATTAACATATTACATAATCTCCTTTTCTTAAATAATCATTGATCAAGAGCTACCAATAGAAAGCACACTCCTAAAACTGCAGCAGGGATGTTCGTCCTATTAGACCATTGTCGCCCATCGTCATCGCCATCGACATCAATCTTATAGCCTAACTATGTTTGCTTATCTTTATGTGAATCTTGAGATATGCTACACATTAGAACCGTTCAACTTTTTGATTTGAAAACCTTAAATAAGCAATTCATTATTCTGTGGATGTTTATGCTAAAAATCTTGTTTTGTTCATAATCTGTGGGTTTCATTAGCAGAATCTGTTGCCACAAGGCTCGAACAATCACAACTTAACATAGTTACGAGTAGCTCTTTGTATCTTCTTATTGTTGTTAATTTAATATGAAACCTAAAAACTAATCGGTAGGCTTTTTAGTTGCCTTGTCCTTGTTTGATCTTTATGTTAACATCATTTTTATTGGCAATACAAAAATGACTTGACCGCAAATCATATAACCGACCTGTTGTTGTGTTCACCAATCAATGGTTTTGTCCATTGTTCAATGTTCATTGTTTTTATTCTTACTAAAAAAAACTCAAAAAAACCATGGTTTATGTAAAAGTAATATCTTTTGTTAAATAAATTTTAAACTACTATCATTTATTAAATAAATTTTAAAAAGACTATGGTCAAATAAAAAACTCTGTTATAAATGATAATGATTATTTAAAATGATTAGTCCATGATGGGGTGGCTCTCCTAAGTTAATAGGGTAGAAATACACAATGCCTTTCCTTAATGTCTTCTTGTCAGGTCTTAGCACGCTCATAGTGTAGTATTTCAATTTATCCGACTGATGTTTAATAATGGTCAAACTTAGTAAGTCATTCTTTTTTCGGAATTTTTTCATACTTTCTCTTCGTTAGATTCTAGTTTCTGGGCATGCAATTTTGTTGGAATGTTTCTTACTTGCATACGTATATACTAGTACTTATTTTTTGGTTATGATATGTAATATTTTTTCAAGAAAGCGTTAAGTCTAGTGTTTGATTGTAACTTAGCACTATTAAATTCTTATAGCCTTTTTTTTTTTTCACTTCACATTGTATATTTGGTACTAGTTTAGTTTTGCAGATTTGTTAATGGTTCAAAGGTAACTTTTGATCATCATTTTTTGAGTTTAAGTTTACAGTTCCGCTTCGAAGTTTACAAAGCGCATAATCATTGACAACTTCATACTTGAAAGGCATAAATATTTCAACTGTACAAAATGGACGATACCCAACAAATATGAAGTAGTAAAATTTAAAGTTTACAAATTTAGTGTTAAAACCAAAAAAACAAAAAGTCAAATATTTGTTAAACCAAAAAATAAATAAATAAAAAAAAAAAAATAATAAAATTAATGTAACAAAAAGTAGATTTGTCTCTTCCCAATAAAGTATTACATAGGGTAGCCTCCGTTCGCACATTCACACATCCGTCGTTCGCACATTTGTTTATAAAAGTCAAACATCATAAAGTACCACCTTGATAGTGATTGTACTTGCAAATGATTGAAAATGTACTTCTTGTCTGGACACGTGTCAACAAAATAATCAAGTCGCACATCTACATAACCATTTAAGAAAGATGTGTTTTTTTTATACTATATGGTGACCACAACTTAATTTTTTTTCCTCTTTAGAGAATTTGCTCATATTTTAATTGGAAATTTGTTTGTTCCCTTCGTGTCTCACATGTTTTAAACAACTCGTCATCTTGCTATCCAATCAAAAAATGACTTACTTTCTACGAATTATCCCTATCTTGAGATGATTAGTGAATTATCCCTATCTTGAGAAATAATGCATAATCTTATATATCGATTTGTTTATGAGAATGGATTGTGGAAGATGAGCTTATTATCTTATGATGAAGGTTTACTCTTTGAATTTGTCTGTCTATATCTATTCCTTTGAAGTTTGTGGGTGTCTTCTCAGGCAAACCCGAGACTATAAGTCATCCTATTAGGGGAATCTAATATCCATATAATAAATAAATATACGACCGAAAATACGTGAACCTATTGAGGCACACACGTATACACAGAGGATACGTTTATTAACGTAATTAATATATTTATTAATTATATTAAGATAAAAGATCATTTGAGGACAAAAGATTATTTACATATCAAGGGATCAATCTCCACACTCCATTTTTATTTGATCTAATGGATGAGATTAATCCTAACAATTTAAAAACCCACTTTCATCATTTTTTTTCAAATATTAATATTTCAAACCGTTAATGCGTTAAAAAAAAATAAAAATATGACGCGAGCATTTAATTATCTTTCTATATGATATAAGACTTTGATATACTTTCGACAATTTTTTTTTTCGTATTTTTCACCTTTTTTTAAGTTTTTCGTTTTTTACGCTATGAAATTTGCATTGAAAAATCATATATGATAAAACACTAATTTGAATATCATATGTGATATTAGTGTAATATCATATATGATATGTAATATCACATGTGATATTAGTGTAATATCATATATGATATTATATATAATATCACATGTGATATTACATATCATATATGATTTAACACTAATATCACATGTGATATTCAATTTAGTGTTTTATCATATATGATTTTTTATGTAAATTTCATTACGTAAAAAACGAAAAATAACGAAAACGAAAACGAAGTTTTTTTTTTTCGAAAGTATATCAAAATGCCCGCCTATAGAAAGATAATTAAATGCTCGCCGCGATGGTGTAAATATTTTCACTTAACGATTAACGGTTTAAGAGATATTTAAATTATAAAAAATAGATGAAATAATAAAACGCTTTAATCTCTCAACCATCATTTTTTAAATGGATGGTGAAAATGAGTCCCTTGGTATGTATGAAAAGTTTTATATGTAAAATAACTCTCCTCTTATATTAATATGTTTTACGAAATAATAAACGGTCGTATCAAACCAAACCCAAGAGGTGTGGTTGTTGTGTGGCGGCCGACTAAAAGAGAACAAGGGTGGAGAGTGTCGTTTTGTAGAAATTTAAGGAGGTGGTAGCTTAACTTGTTGGACAAGTTAGAAGGCTATATAAACACCCCTTAATTCACATATTCAGAGTACACACGATGATCGACATATACAACCCTAATGTCAGACATACACTTGTTGACTTGTAAAATCCTTAACACATAATCATATTCGAATATAACCGTATTGCATGCAAATATATTGTCATGCATATGGATATTGGGTCATACTATACAAACCCCCTTTAGAATGTCAAATCACGAGGGTTTTGTACTTTTATTTCTTTTCGTTCCTTTTTGTTTTTCAAGCATTTTTTGCTTCGCCTGCATTTTCGGCGCTTTTAAACGATTAACTTATTAAACTTTATATTTTCTGTTCCATACTTTCAGGTTTATATTTTTTTGATATAAACAAAATTATAAAAATAAAATAAAAATAAAAAAATCACAAAAAAGGAAGGGGTGCCTTTTGTAGAAAAAAAAGGGGTTGTATAACTTACCCCATGGTTATTATATACATGCATGGCTGCATGCATACTGTATGTATGAATGGGAAACATTCAAGTACCCTCAAATTTAATGTGTTTTGTCAGTTTTTAATAAACTCATAATACAGTGGTATAAATGTTATTATTCAAAAATATGACTATGAATGGGTGACAGTGTGACACTTATCATAGCAAGTCGATGCAGCCTGGTTAGTATAGTAGAGATTGGTTTCAACTAGCCCAACTTGATTTCTGGAAAACACATTATTTGCATTTGGGTGGGTCCAACACCCCATAGGGGTGTTTGTACTTTCTCCTGGCTAAATTCTGTTGTGGAGTGGCGTGGGGTGGGGAAATGTTTTTCCTCGATTTTGCGTGCCAAATTTTTGTTATAAGTTTTTTTATTACTAGTTTTTTGGTTTTTTTTTAACAAGATTTGTGTTTTACAAGTTTTCTTGTTATAACTTTTTGCAAAATTTTTCTTTTTACAAGTTTGTTTTTTTTTGTTTTATAATTTTTTACAAATTTTTGTTTTGTTTCAGTTTTATAAGTTTTTACAAGTTTCTACAAGTTTTTTTTGTTTCAGTTTTGTGTTTATACATGTTTTTGTTTTATAATTAAAAAAAAAAAACGAATCGAAAAATTTGAGGCGCCAGATTCGAAGGTTGCAAAGTGAGATTTTATCTTACTTTACCGTCCATTCGGTTTCGGTTATCATTATCGCCTCGGAAAATTTTAAGGCTCAAATTGGGTTGCAAAGTGGGACGGATAAAGATCATTGGATTACTACGCTGCGTGATTGATCTTAGTTTCTAGTTATATTTTGATTTTGTGAACCATGTATCAACTATTAATTTATAACAAGCTTGGTTATTTATGTATTCGAAGCTTGTAATTTTATGAACCATGATATTACTGATTTATGTTGCAAATAATTATACAAATTTTTGGCCGGATGCAACAAAAAATCATTTCTTGAGTCGTTGTGAACGGGGACTTATAATTGAAAGAACATCCCAAAAGCCCAAAAGTTATGGTCAGAAGTATTATGCATGTCCTTTGTCAAAGGTAAATAATTATACGTTTGCTTATTTACGTAAAATATCAATAACTTGTTAGTTAAGAATACATTTCTTATAATTGTTTCACCATGTAACAGCCAGGGACAAAAGACTATGGGTGTCGATACTTTATGTGGAAGGATGTATTTCAACAAAAAGTACTTTAGTCAAGGCGCTTCTTCAACGCAAAGGCTCAAACTGCGAAACTAAAGATAATACGATCAACATGCTTGAAACAAGAAACCAGATGTTATTGTCTCAAAAGAATATGTTGAAGGCAAGAATAAAGACGTTGGAGGCATCACCTGAATTGGCAGAAATCCCGTTGATCATGATGCCGTTGAGTGGAATACTTTATGACCTTATTGATAACATTAATAATCTTCATGTGGAGTAGATTTCGTTGTAGTAGTAGTAAAGATTGTTGTTGACTTGTTTAATATATTAATGTTTAATGTTTTATTATTATTGCTAAATTAAATGGAAATAATACACAATAAAAAAACATAACGTAAAAAACTATACAAATATATTTTACACAAATAAATATACACACATATAAAAACACTACACAAATAAATATACTTTACATATAAAAACACTACACAAATAAATACACTATACATATAAATATACTACACAAATTAAATATACTATAAAAACACTACACAATTTAAAAACACTACACAAAAAGAAAAAGGTAAAATCCGGTACACCCTATATTGGGTGTGTGAGAAGCATTTAATGGGGTGCCTCATTAGACTACCCCTTTTAAAAATTATTAATGAATTGACCATAGAATAAAACGTTTTCATAAAAGATAAAAGAAGGAGGTACAAATGTACAATAATTTTCTCATAAAAAACAAAAGATGGTACAATAATGGGGTAACTTTGAGATTCGCCCAGTCGTCATTGTGCGGGTTTTTTAGACCACTTTGGTTGATTGAAATGGACTGCCGACTGAATTTAATACAAATGCGACATGTGGCACTAAAAAGTCGCTACTAATCCTTTGTTTTAGACTAAAATACACCTTGGCCCCTAAACTTGATCCAGCATCACATTAGGACAAACCTTGCCTTTTCATCGTTGGGAGTTCAAAACTTGAGTTTTATACTCTAGACAAGTCCCTTGACCAATTTTCTCGTTAGTAACGCTCAGCATTTCCCATGTGCTGCAGCATGAGGGCAAAATGGTCATTTAATTGTTTTGGTTAATTATTTTGGTGGTAAGACTGGTACAACCTGGGACTAACTAGCGATTTAATCAATAAAATTATACCATCACCACCACCACCCTCCCTTTATCTCTTTTTCTCCCCTAAATTCTCTAAATTCTCTCTAAAATTAACACCATCACTATTCTCAAATCTCATAAACTCCTCCACAAAAAAATATAATCTCAATCAAACACCATCACCATTCTCTCTCTAAAATTAACATCATCACCATTTTCAAATCATGTAGGTTAGATTAAAGACATAGCAAAGGTATAAATATTTATAACACCAACCAAGTATAAATAACTTTTAGAAACTATTGATTAATATATATTTATGACATACTAGGAAGAGAGTGATTACCACGATTCACTAACCCTCAAACAGACTTTTCCATAAGTTTGACAAATTAATCCTACTTGTGAAAGGAAGTTTGCTGTACTTTGGCAAAGCATCAGAAGCTATGACTTATTTTTCATCGATAGGATGTTCTCCTTTAATTACCATGAACCCAACGGAGTTCTTGTTAGATCTTGCAAATGGGAATTTGAACGATGTTTCTGTTCCACACGAATTAGAGGACAAGGTAGACCTCGGAAATTCAGGAAGAGAAACAAGAAATGGGAAACCATCTCCAGCCATTGTGCACGAGGTAAACTAAAACAAAGAAATTCAAAACATTTTAAGAATATTGAAATTTTTCTTTAAATAAATTTAAAAACTATATCTTTCACTTATATTATTTAGTGGAGGCCTGCGTTGCAAATGTATCAAAAGAAATGAAAAAGAAGCTCACTGTTCGTTCATCAATCGATCTAGAAATTAAGTCAAGCGCACAGTCAGTGAAACGAGATTGGGGTACAAGCTGGACAAAGCAGTACTCCATATTGTTCCGGAGAGGGATTAAAGAAAGGAAACATGATTATTTAAGTTGGTTGAGAATCACACAAATCGTGGCGACTGCGATTATCTTGGGACTTCTTTGGTGGCGATCAAATGTTCATAGCCCCAAAGATCTGCAAAAGCAGGTATAAAATGTTTCCATTAAAAAAAACTAAAATGCCAAAATAATTAATTACAATGTAAATTTTCCATTGTTGTACCTAAGCTTATATGCTCATTTGCAGGCGTGACTGGTTTTCTTCATTGCTGTTTTTTGGGATTTTTTCCTAGTTTTTACAGCAATTTTTACATTCCATCAAGAACGAGCAATGCTGAAAAAAGAGAGAGCCGCAGACATGTATAGGCTTAGTGCATATTTTATTGCGAGGAAACCAAGTGATCTTCCCCCAAATCATCACATCGAACAAATTACATAGTCAGATTCACTCAATACAAACACGCCAATGATCACAAGCACTACTTGATCACTCAATTGAAAAACGATTCGTTAAAGAACTAGGATTGGGTCTTTAATAGAAGTTAATTTTTTAGGTCTCTAATCTAACCTACATGATTTGAAAATGGTGATGATGTTAATTTTAGAGAGAAAATGGTGATAGTGTTTGATTGAGATTATGTTTTTTTGTGGAGGAGTTTATGAGATTTGAGAATAGTGATGTATATTTTGAGGAGTAAATTTGTATATATAAAGAAAGCGAAAAAAGAGATGCGAAAGGGTGTGTGGTGATGGTATAATTTTATTAATTAAATACACCGTTAGTCCCTGTTGTACCGCCTTACCACCAAAATAATTAACCAAAAAAATGAAATGACCATTTTGCCCTCATGTGCAAGGCACATGAAAAATTAATGTGACGTGACTAACGAAAATTGGTCAAGGGACTTGTCTAGAGTATAAAATCCAAGTTTTTGACTCCCAACAATGAAAAGGGTAAGGTTTTGTCCCAATGTGACGCAGGACAAGTTTAGGGACCAACTACAGATTTTAGTCTTTGTTTTAAGGCACAATTAGGGTACCTTTTGAGCTACTTATCACTAGTTGACTTTAAAAGTTTGAAATAACTTCTATTTTGTCTGTCCGAATAGTCAAACTTCTAATAATATTATTTTAATCTTTTTGCTTTTTCCCAATGTTGAGCAACTTAGCTAATAATTTTTAGCGATCTAGCAACATTTCACCTTTTTGTACTTTACCCATACCTCAATAAACACAAACACAATAAACCAATACCACATTCTTGTCATCAAATTAACTCGTCGAAATTGTGACCTAAGAATGGTTGTTGCTACCAGATCTTATTCTAGTAGTTTTAATGTTTGTTTAATCTGTTGTAGATTTAATAATTTAATGTTTTTGAATTTTAGGCTTCTCATTGTTGTTGTTGTTGCTATTGCAGATTGATTTTGGAGATGGAGTTGGTTGACTTCAGTTTTTAGATCTTGTATTATTTTTTCATTCTTTAAATTGTAGAACAATAATATGATGCTTAAATGTGGTTATTCTTAATGAAAAATTTAAATGTATTTCATATTTAGTGGGTTTTGTTGTTGCATTCACAGATCAAGTTAGTTATAAGTTTATAAGTACTTTGTGGAGATCTTTCTTGTTTACAAGTTAAATGACTTAAATCCAGATGAACTTTGATACTTTTAGAGAATGAACAGTACTTTGTTGAATATTGGTCAACTTAAAGATAAAAGACCCATCTATAATACTATAAAGTTGAACCCCTTAATTTAATGTGCAAGAGGGTTTGTGCACAAAATCATGTACGGTACAACCTATCTAAAGCCACACAAAATTACATCCATTTATCAATATGGTGAATTGAATGCATGCGCATGAAAGGTCTCATTCAATGGAGGCACACGAAAGGGCTATGGTTTTAATGGGAGGTATGCAAAGAAACATGAAGTTATTAGAACTTTTGGATGACTCTTAATAGTGATCTTATTTATTGTCAATTGTAAAAGTTCATGTATAAATACCATGCATGTGGATATGCCATATAATTGGTGGTGCTGGAGGCAAAGGTGGTGTGGCTCAGCTAAAGGTGGAGGTGGCGATGGCGGGGAAGGTTCGAGTTCCATGAAATGCGATCTTACACTGCATTGCTACACTGAACCACCACCACTCGACAATCCTACACCGCATTGCTTATCATATTAAAAAAAGAGTACGCTCTTTTTCTCAAACTTTAATGAAACTATGTTATTTTTATTTTGTGTATTGTTTTTTTTCAGGTTGGTCGTCATCTTCTTTGTTTTGTTTAAAGGTATATGTTTTTTTTCTTTCTAAAAACCCTAATTAAGTTGTGTTATTTTTGTGATTTTATGTATCTGTATGTGTATGTTTGTTTTCTCAAAACCCTTAACGAGAATGGTTTTTTTGAATTCGTGCATGCATATGTTGGGTTTTTTTCCATGTTGATCATCTTCTTTGTTTTGTTTAAATGTATATGTTTATTTATAAAAACCCTAATGAAACTGTTTTTTCAGATTTGAATGATCAACTTGCTCATTATTATCTGATTTGTAAAATGTATTGGAAAACTATTGGATGAATATGAAATCCTAGATTCAATGGATGTTCTGTTATTTAGTATCTCCATAATTAGCTGATAATTAGCGGTTTGTCACCCAATATATTATAAAATTGGAGCAGGTGGATTTGGAGGTGTTTATTAAATTGTGAAATGATAACTTTGTTTTTGTTTGTGGAAGTTTGAGGGAGATTGGTAAAGGAGATGAGATTGCATGGTTTGCGGAAGGTGATTATTCCATACAGAACGAGTCTAATTCGTCTATTGCTTACAGAATAGTTGATGCACATAAAGGACATGCTTCCTAACTTGGTTGCCTGGTCTGCCTTACCTAGCATTGGAGTACTTAAATCCACAGGTAGCTTCATAGCAACAACTATCACTGTGAGAGAAGCAGCATTCAAACTGAAGTATTTACAAGGAACCAATAGCCCTATATATATGGATTTTATAGTACGTATAAAATCAGCTAGCATTGCTAGGATGCAAATCAAAGATGCTACAGCTATATACATACCAATCCATGGCATAGGTTTGCTGTATTCAGTTTCCCATTCTGAGTTCCTTAATAACTAATTCAGGAAACTTTTATTTTCCAAGGATAGGTTGCTGAAAGAAAATATTTCCATAGAAATATTGTAGTACATGGAGTTGGCATCCATAGGTTGGCCCATCCTTCTCGAGAAAACAAAATGGCAATCTGTGATAAATTAAATATATAGTGTATAACAGGTGTAGGATTTGTTTTTAGAAAGACTTTTAATTGGTGGTAATAATATGAATGATTCACAAGGAGCTGAGTATTTTCGTGACTTATGGAATGGTTTAGGCAATGGAGAAGAACATGAATGGCATGCAATATTACAAAATCCTGTTCTTAAAGGTTGTAAAAGTTATCAAAGGAAACTTCGAGTAACTTCTCTACAACATTTGGATATGAAGACTGTGTGACTAAAAAACACTACTATAATTCAAAGGTAACTTCTTAAAGGTTGTAAAAGTGATCAAAGGAAACTTCAAGTAACTTTCCTAATACATAGGCTTTGTAAGTATAATGCACTATAATTCATTTATCATTTGGCCCACCGTGAAATGTTTCATTATTTGGGAAACATATCATTACAAATAGTCTCGAATGCACTTAGTGATTGCATGCTAAGGCTAGGCGTAATAATGATAGTAGTAACCTAATTAGTATCATAAAATAAACGTTTGATATGAAAATGAAAAATGATATATATTGCAAAAAAAATTATATTTTCGTATCATGTTTGACAATGAAGGCTTTTAACCTCTCACTCTTTCCATCTTTTCCACTGAACATCTAAACCCACGATCCTACAAACTTGAGACAAATCCGATCCAATTAAACACCACCATCTTCTTACCCACCTTACACCGATCAATTGGGTACCAGTCACATCGTCGCCGGAAACCTCACGCGCCTCCACGCACCACCCGCTACGTCGCCGGAATTTTATTTTCCGGCGATCTCAAGCAATTAAGCCCGACACCCTCTTTGCCGGCGTGTTTTTTGGGCTTTTCCTGACTGACCGGAGCCATACCACTTTTCCGGCTGAGTTTCTTCCGGCAAAGGCTCCGGCATATTTTATTTTTATTTGTATTTTTGTTTCTTGCTTGTTCTTTTCTTTTGCAGGTTGTTTGGGGACCCGTGGGACTTACCTCAGCCACCATCATCGTTAACGCCGCAAGCGTACCGCCGTTACATCACCGCTGACCGATTTTATTCCGCACAGCCGAGTGTTTGTTTTTCTTAGCCCTCTTTTACTTGTATTTACTCTTATTTTATTTTTACTCGTATTTCTTTGCCTTGCCGCTGGGGTTTAGGGTTGGTGTGTTTTCTCGTTGTGTGTGCCTTCTGTCTTTGTTTTGGGCCTCTTGTCTGTAGGGTAGAGTCGTTGAGCTTCCTATTGCTTTGTTTGAGGTAGGATAGATGTTTGGTTAGCGATGCTCTCCCGAGGTCATGTTCACGATTTGGGGTAGAAGTGGTAGGCGCGTGGTAGATGGGGGAGGTGGGGTAGCGATGTTGATGGGGTAGGCGGTAGATGAGGAGATGGGGTCGTGGCAGCGGGGGGTGGGGGTAGGCGGGGTTGATGGGGTAGGCAGGGTAGATGGGGTAGGCAGGGTAGATGGGGGAGGCGGGGTAGATGGGGGAGGTGGGGTAGGCGGGGTGAGCGGGGTAGATGATTTAGTAGGGGCTCGAGGGTTTAGGGGGGGTAGGGGCGTCGCTAGAGTTGCGTCATCTCGTAGGATTAGGGTGGGTACTTGGAATGTGGGGTCCTTGACCGGTAAGCTTTTCGAGCTTGCGGATGTGCTGAGGAGGCATAAGGTGGACATCATGTGCGTGGAGGAGACTAGATGGAAGGGCTCCAGCTCGAGAGAGGGTAACGGCTTCAAGCTTTGGTACTCGGGATCCAAGACAGCGAGAAACGGAGTTGGTATTATTTTGGCAGCGGGCCTAAAGGATAATGTAGTGCAAGTGATCCGGAGGAGCGATAGGATCATGGCGGTTACGTTGGTCATCGAAGAGGAAACCGTTAACGTAATTAGCGCATATGCACCTCAGGTGGGTCGGAGCGAAGCAGAGAAGAAGACCTTTTGGGACTCCCTCGACGAGCTTGTTAGGGAGTGCCCCTCGGACCAACGTTTGTTTATAGGAGGGGACTTGAATGGCCACGTAGGAGCTACCTCGGATGGCTACGCGGGGGTCCATGGTGGTTTTGGCCTTGGAGTTAGGAATGATGAAGGTCGATCTATTTTAGAGTTTTCCTTGGCCCACGACTTGGCTGTAGTGAACTCTTTCTTCAAGAAGAAAGATGTGCACTTGATCACCTTTCAGAGTGGGGGTCACAACACTCAGATTGACTATCTGTTGGTGCGAAGAGGAAACCTTAGAGCATGTAGGGATGCAGGGTTTTCCTGGCAGACATGCTCATCCCAACACAAATTGTTAGTCTTGGATTTGTTTTTCGTGAGGCAACAATCTAGGAGAGCTGTGACCTGTGCGCGAGGATCCTATGGAAGAATCATGTGGTGGCGCAGAGTCTTCGGAACGAAAGTCTATGAGGGACTTTCAACTCGGGCGACGGACTTGACTGCTAGAGATGCGGACCAGTTGTGGACCGTTCTGGCCGACGTCATTAAAGACGCGGCTAAAGAGTCACCTCGGGTGGCTAGGGGGACAGCCGGGACCCAACCACCCAACATGGAATCTTGGTGGTTTAGTGAGGAGGTGCAAGCCAAAGTTGCAATGAAACAATCTAGATTCAGAGAACTTCTTCTGTCGAGGGTCACCAAGTGACATTACTACCGCGGAGGAGAGGTATAAGGTAGCAAAAGAGAAGTAAAAAGCGCAAGGTCTCAGCGAAAGCACAAGCGTACGAAGATTTGTACAAGAAACTGGACTCCAAAGAGGGGGCAAACGATATTTTCAGGATTGCTAAAGCCCGAGAGAGAAGGAGGAGGGATCTAGGAAACGTCAAATATATCAAAGATGATGGCGGACGAACCATTGTGGTTGAAGAAGATATTAGGAAAAGATGGGGAGAGTATTTCTCCTCACTTTTCAACGGAGGAAGCACCGAAGGTAGTGGGGAAGAAGAGAACACTAATATAAGACCCGAATGCTACTATTCGAGGATCAGTCAACCAGAAGTGAAGGTTGCACGTAAGATGGGAAGAAACAAAGCGGTAGGGCCGACCAAATCCCCTTAGAAGCGGAGATGCTCGGGCCGGGAGGGGTAGAATGGCTGACTCGTCTCTTCAACAAGATCTTCTCCGGTGCTAAGATGCCAGAGGAATGGAGACTCAGCGAAGTCATCCCCATCTTCAAGAACAAGGGGGATGTGCAAGTGTGTAGCAACTATAGGGGCATCAAGCTCCTTAGCCACACCATGAAGCTTTGGGAGAGAGTTATTGGAGGAGTGAGGGGAGATGAGGGTGTCTGAGAACCAATTTGGCTTTATGCCAGGAAGGTCTTCTATTGAGGCTATTCACCTTCTCAGGAGCCTCATGGAGAAGTACAGAGAGAGACAAAAGGACCTGATATGGCTTTCTAGACCTTGAAAAGGCATACGATAATATCCCTCGAGAGTTGATTTGGAGAACTCTTCTTGAAGGGAACCCCGGAGGTATGTGAGAGTCATTAAGGATATGTACGAGGGGCCAAGACCCGTCTGACGGTCCACCGTGGGGATCTCGTGAGTTTTTCCCGTGAGAGTTGGGCTCCACCAGGGATCTGCTTTAAGTCCCTACCTCTTTGCCTTGATCCTGGATGACTTATCTCGAGGGATTCAAGAAGGCATCCCGTGAGCATGATCTTGCTGACGACATTGTATTGGTAGCAGAATCACCGAAGGGTTAAACATCGCTCGAGCGCTGGAGGGAGGCTCGGAAGACAACGGCCTCGGGTGAGCAGAGATAAGACCAATACCTGAGATGTGCTTGGGAGAAGCAAGCCAGCCACTCGAGGATATTCGATCGGCGACCGATCCCGCCACCCGGAGTCTTTTAGATATCTAGGCCTTGATTCACAAATCGGGGAGGATAGATGAGGACGTAACCCACCGGATCGTGAGCGTTGGTTGGCCTGATGGAAGCGGTGACGGAGTCCTTTGTGACGGAACGTCCCATTAAAGCTAAAGGGGAAATTCTATAGAGTGGCGATTAGACCGGCTATGCTGTACGGATCCGAGTGTTTGCCCATCTCCAAGGCCTATGCTAATGTAGGGTAGGGCGGAACTGAGAATGCTAAGATGGACTTGCGGTAAAACCTTGCTTGACATGATCCCGAACGGAGTTTTCAGAGAAAAACTTGGAGTCGGAAATATTATCTCGAAGATGAGAGAAGGTAGGTTGAGGTGGTTCGCCATGTCGAGGAGACCACAAATAGCGCCGGTTAGAAGGGTCGAGGCGCTAGTAGTAGATGGAGTGAGAAGAAGGGGCGACCCAATCTCGTGGGAAGATAGACTTAAGCTTGATATGTAGGAGCTTCTCGGAGGACATGACCTCAGATAGGAAGAGGTGGAGAGATAGGATTAGGATTTGCGGCTAAATTTGGCTAGGGTCCTTAGGGGTTTTAGGTGGTTTTGTGTGTTAGGCTTTTAGGCGTCTCTTGGTCACTTGCCCCGGCGTTTTAGCGTTCGCCCCCTTTGCTCTCCAGATCTAGGCCCCGTGCGTTGCCTTTGCTTTAGCTTGGTCTTTCTTAGGTTTGCATGCTTTTCTTGCCCTGTTTTCGTTTTTGGTGCCTTGTTTCTTTGCTCTGCCTTTCCTTTAGATTTTGGTGCCTTTTTTGTGTGCCTATGCTGCTCCTTTTGGTCTGCTTGCTTTCTTAGGGCTTTGTTCCTTTGTTTTTGTTTGTTCTTGTTTGTGTGCCTTTGCATGTGCTCTCCCCTGTGCCCCGTCACCTTGTTTTTGTTTTCGTTTATGCTTGTGCTTGTTACTTTTTTGTCTTATGCTTTCTTCTCTTCTCCTATCTCTCTCACCCGACACCTGACTTGCCGGAGGTCTCGTTGGAAGCAGTCTCTCTACCCCCGGATTTATCCTGGGGCAGGGGTAGGATCTGTCTACATTTTACCTCCCCCATACCCCGCCCCGGCGGGATTTTGGGTTTGTTGTTGTTGTTGTTTGTTGTTGTGTTTGACAATGAAGCTCGATTGATATCTCAATAGTCCATAAGGGTCATATATTTTCCTTCCATTCAACTTATTCACATTAAATGGTTCATATTAATTTTAATGGTTCATTGATTGTTTGCTATTAGTGGTTCGTAGGAATGTTAATATATGATCGTTAAGTATTTAGTATGAGTTTCCATGCTTTGTTGATAATTATAATTAAATGAATAATTGTTTAACAATTAGTTTGCACTTCATCTTGGTAATATGTGTAAATATTTTCGGTGCACATGATATCGATGAAAGAAGTATGATGTAGAGAATTCGTAAACACAGGAAGAGGTTTCAAAGGTTCTTATGTATAATATATAATAGAGTTAATTGCAGAAATCGTCCTTAAGGTTGGGCTGGGTTGCGGGCATCCCAAATAGTTTGAAAGTGCATAAATCGTTGCCAAATCAAACCTTTTTGCAAATTTTGGTCCCTGACTTTAACTGCCGTTAAGTGAATTTCGTTAGAATTAACACGTTAGCCCTTTTGGCCAAAAACTCTTGCAGAGTTCATCCTTGGCCAAAAACTCTTGCAGAGTTCATCCTTTGGCCAAAACTTTTAAGGCGTTCATCCTTTGGCCAAAAACTCTTTGTAGCGTTCATCTTTTTATAAATTTTATATGTTTTAATCGTCTTCATCCATTTTATGCTTGTCCCGTTTATAATTTTTTTTCATTTTAATACGCTTCGTTGCTTTTATAACGTTTTCATCCGTTTTTATGGTTTTTGTTCGTTTTTAACCGTTTTTGTACTATCTCAACATATTGAGATTTTTTTTAAAAAAGAACAAAATTTTGAAAATAAAAAATTTGGAATGTTTTCATAAATTTTGAAAAAAAAAATTCCAAAAAATTTTGAATAAGAAAATTGGAAAAAAAAATCCGAAAAAAGAAAAAAAATTCCAATTTTTTTTTTTTTCGTAAATACTTCTTTTTTTCAATTTCTTTTTGAAAAAGAAAATTGGAGAAAAAGATTCTAAAAAATTTGAAAAGAAAATTGGAAAAAAAATACGAAAAAATTTGGAAAAACAAATTCCAATTTTTTTTTCGTAAATACTTTTTTTTTTCAAAAAGAATTTCGAAAAAAACAATTTAGAAAAAAAATTCCAATTTCTTTTTTTTGAAAAAAAAAAGTATTTATTTTTTTCCAAATTTTTTTTTCGGATTTTTTTTTCCAATTTTATTTTCAAAATTTTGGAATCTTTTTCCAATTTTCTTTTTCAAAAAGAAATTGAAAAAAAAAAGTATTTACGAAAAAATATTGATTTTTTCTTTTCTTTTTTTTCCAATTTTCTTTTTCAAAATTTTTTGGAATTTTTTTTTTCAAATTTGCGAAAAAATTCCAATTTTTTTATTTTCAAAATTTTTTTCTTCTTGAAAAAAATTTCAATATGTTGAGATAGTACAAAAACGGTTAAAAACGAACAAAAACGCATAAAAACGTATGAAAACGTATAAAACGCACGAAAGCGTATTAAAACGAACAAAACGTATAAACCGGACAAAAAGCATAAAATGGATGAAGAGGATTAAAAACACATGAAAATGTATAAAAGGATGAACGCTACAAGAGTTTTTGGCCAAAATATGAACTCGCAAAGTTTTTGGCCAAAAGGATGAACTCGCAAAGTTTTGGCCAAAAGGATGAACTCTGCAAAAGTTTTTGACCAAAAGGATGAATTCTGCAAAAGTTTTTGGCCAAAAGGATGAACTCTGCAAAAGTTTTGGCCAAAAGGATGAACTATGCAAGAGTTTTTGGCCGATGAACTGCAGTGAGAGTTTTTGGCCAAAAGGGCTAACGTGTTAATTCTAACGAAATTCACTTAACGGTAGTTAAAGCCAGGGACCAAAATTTGCAAAAAGGTTTGATTTGGGGACGACTTATGCACTTTCAAACTATTTGGGACGAAACCTGCAATTTGGCCAAACCTTAGGGACGATTTCTGCAATTAACTCTATATAATATAATTCATCATCGTTGCCAAGTGCATTTTATTTACCTATTTTACTCACTATATATTGATATGATTTCTCAGTTTATTAAGATAGATCCTTCGGCTACCTCAGCAAGTGCCAGAGTTTGATGATGACGTTGAAGTGAAGACATTCGAGTGCATGAAACCTTGCTTTAAAGATCCATGATTATATATGTCTTGATGGTTACACACTGACTTTGGTTGATTGATTTTTAGTCATTTATGTTCAATGAATCTTTATCATTTATGTTACTTCGAACTATTATTATGTTAACAATGTTTTAAAATATGTAGTTACACTAGCAATCGAGTTTTTGCACCAAACATTGATCGGAAATATCATATCTTTGTAATTGAAATTTATATAATTTGCCATCACCGCCGACCGAATAGTTTAATTTATTTACTTATTTTATTTAATTTCGTATTTTTCATTTTGTAATTTTTTTATGTGAATGTAATTGTTGAAGGCAAAATTTGTAAATTATAATTATAAAAAAAGTGAGTCCAAAAAAGTGGTGTTATTTGGTGTTAAATAACTATCTTAAATAGTTTATGTAAATAGGAAAAAAAATAATTTATGTAACTAAAATAATAGGAACCTAATGACCAAACATTTAGTTATGAAAAATTAGTTAATTATTAGACCAATAGCACGCTGTATCGTATAAAGGCATGTTGTAAAAATACAAAAAAAATAACACAAAACAAAACCAAAAAAAAAAAACAATTTTGAGAATACATCATCTTCACGTGCCTATTGCACAAACCATAAACGCATAAAATCGTGCAATTTATAAGATAAAAAACCATAACAAAAGTGACAAATAAATATAGAAAATAACGAATATATACATAATTATTAAAATATTAAGTAAACTACTTTAAATATAAAACTTATGATAACATCAATTGCAATACCTTACATGTAACTACTGTGATACAATATTACGAAAAACACGTATATATTCAACCCTTAACCAATCAGTAAGTAACGCGACGTTTTGTAAGCCTCGTTTGTATAAAATGAAAAATAATTCAATATAATGTGTTTTTTTTTTTCCTTTCTAAAATATGTTCCGATTGTTTAAACGGTTCACTCGATAACCGTTTCAAAAAGACTTGCTAACTTTTAATGTGGGGTTATTCATACGGTACACTATAATTTTAGATGAACGGGTCTACCCTTTAGATGGGTCACCCTTGTCCTCTCTCTTCCACATGGGTCCCCCTTTGTCCCCTCCCTTTTTTTTTTTTTTTTTTTTTTTTTATTTTATTTAATTGTGTATAGTTTATTTTGTGTGGTATATTTAATTTGTGTAGTGTTTTTATATGTATAGTGTATTTATTTGTGATTATATATTATTTGTGTAGTGTTTTATTATGTATACAGTGTATTTATTTGTGTAGTGTGTTTTATATTGAGTATTTATTTGTGTATTGTTTCCATTTAATTAAACAATAACAATAAAACATTTTATAAACTTTTTTTACGTTACTTTTTATAAACTTTTTTTATAAACTTTTTATAAACTTTTTTTATAAATTTTTTATAAACTTTTTTTATAAACTTTTTATAAACTTTTTATAAACTTTTTTTATAAACTTTTTTTATAAATTTTTTATAAACTTTTTATAAACTTTTTTTATAAACTTTTTATAAACTTTTTTATAAAAAGTTTATAAAATGTTTTATTGTTATTGTTTAATTAAATGGAAACAATACATAAATAAATACTCTACATATAAAAACACTACACAGATAAATACACTATATACATATAAAAACACTACACAAATTAAATATAACACACAAAATAAACTATCACAAATCAAATCAAATAAAAAAACAAAAAATAAAAAAAATAAAAAAAATAGGTACAACTGCATGTGGGGAGGACCCACAACCGGAGAGAGAGTGAGGACAAAGGGGGACCACGCCTATGTGTTTGGCAGGGATAGACCCCGTATGAATAAGAGGCCCCATTTGTATGTCAGTTTTATAACGGTTTTAACGGTTCAAAACCGTTAGTAAAAAAATCACCCCATTATTATTTAGTACGCTCTATAACTAAAATTAAATGCGATTAAAACAAGCATTTCCTAATGTTGGGCAATCTAAAAAACATCTCTTAAATATTGAAATGTCAGTTCAAATATTTATATCAATTCGCTTAGGGATGAGCACTTCGAACCGAATCCCAAAACGGGAACCGAACCGCACCGAAACGGTACCGACTTCAAAAAAGACGGACGGTACTTTGGACTACGAAATAAGGTGAAAAAAATCGGGACCACTAATTCGACGGAACCGGTACCAAATCGGAAATTCCCAAAAAGCGGGAAAACCCGATTTCTACGGTATTCCAGAGCAGCGAATCCCGTCTCGTATCTGTACGGTACCACTAATTTATGCTCGGAAAAATCGTAATTACCATTTGGTACGCAGAGCGATTTACCGGGACTGCCGTGCTCATCCCTAAATTCGCTCGATAATTTGAATTAAAAAAGTGTTTAGAAAGTATTTTTAAACGAATTTTTAAATTAAAATACTTTGTAAAAGTACTTAATAAGGTGATGGATAAAGTACAAAAATGTGACATGTTGCTAAGTCGCTTAAAGTTTTTCGCTAGGTTGCTCAAGCCTTGGAAGGGGCAAAAAGATTAAAATAATATTATTCGAAGTTTGATTATTTCGGAACTAAAAGACAAAATAAAAGTTCGCTCAAACTTTTAAAAGTCGCTAGTGATAAGTAGATCAAAAGGAACCCCTGCTTGTGCCTTACACATCTATGACACAAAATGATTAGGCGCTACTTTTTAGTGACACATGTCGCATTTGTATTAAATTCGCTAATCGCTTGATCCATTTCAAGAAACTAACCAAAGTGGATATAAAAAAGAGAAAATTTTTGAAATAAACACTTTCGTCTAGTACTTTACGCATATAAACCTCGCCCATAAAATTTTCAAAAATGAACTTTTCAATATTACACGTTAGATTTCAGAAAGAATCGTTTTAAACCGTACACGCTGTTAACCAAATTCTCCTGGCGTGGCCCAGCGGAAGTTTGGGCGTGATGCGTGTCCGGGCGCGTTCTAGGCGGAGGAGTGACCTGCGGTGGCATGAGCGTACTGGGCGGTAATTTCGCCTTGGCGTGGAGCATGAGAAAGTACCATAGTGAGCTGGGCGTGCCCTACGCGTGCCCTAGGCATGCCCTGGGCGTGGCATGGCTAGGCGTGGAGATGTCTTGGGCGTGGAACATGTGGCCTAGGCGTGGAGCTGAAGATTTTGTGAAAATTTTGAAAAGAGAGTAGACAAAGCAAGCTTCTTTACCAAAAAAGGATATAAGGTCATATGGTCATTGGTAATCACCAGGCCCATTTTTATAACTAATTATCAATTTATCATAATTGGTAAATGTCAACACCCTAATCACGTGCCAAAATATAAGTTGGTAATAGTAAGAAAAAAAAAAAGTATCAATAGTTTTTCAAGCAAAGTCATAATACACTGATTATTTGGGTATTTGAGGTTATAAAGATACATTTATAGAAATATAATTATTGTATTACATCTTAATTTCTTATAAATGTAATGTACATTTTAATAGCTAACCAGTAAGTTACACAGTCTTGTTCAAAAAAAAAGTAAGTTATGCAGAAAAGGTATGATTGTGACAGAAAATAGAAAGAGAAGAAAAGGTATGATTGTGACACAAAATGGTCATTTCCGTAAAACTTAGAAAAAAGGTTGAGTTTGGTATAATCAATATCTATACGGTTTCTTTTCGTAATTTGCTTTATAAAAAAACCTGCACACCTTGTCGACCGGGCCATTTGTAGACTTGTCCCTACAATAATTCTCAAATTACATGGTCCAGCCATTGTGTTATCTATAGTTAAAAAAAATAAAAAAAAAAAAATTAAAAAAAAAAAAAAAAAAAAAAATCATTGTCTAATCTATTCGATTAACCAACATTTATCGAATTTGAAAAAGAGTCAGAAGAGATGGTTCGATCCTCTTATTTTTTTTTCTCGAACCGAGAGATTAATGAATCGGGATCCTGATGCATATAGATACAAATGGTCCACTGGGAGCAATAATTTCCAGGAACATTTGGAACATTTCTTTTCTGAGCAGAAGAGCCTTTTCAAGAAAGTGTCGACATCGATTACGATAATCCATATTCATTGATTGGTTCGAGGTTATCGACAAAAAAGATTTGTTCGCTTACCGTTTCTTTTGTCCAAGCTTTTTTGTCTAACTCACTTCCTTTTTCCCGTGCAAACACCAGCGCAGGTGGCCATTGCATGTTTTTATTCAGAAGATATTTTTAATTTCTTGTCTTAGAAATTGAATGTTTTTATTCAGAATATATTTTTAATTTCTTGTCTTAGAAATTGAATGTTTTTATTCAGAAGATATTTTAATTGGAAATTTGTTTGTTCCCCTGGTGTGTCACATGTTTTAAACAACTCGCCATCTTCATATCCAATCAAAAAATGACTTACTTTCTACGAATTAGCTAGTTCATGTTTAAAAGCTAATTCTGGCATAATTTTCATTCGACCTTTTATAATTGAAGTACCGAGGCAAATAACAAAAGTGACTTAATTTATAACATGTTGTTTATTTCAACTAACAATGATTACAATGTATAGACTATTAGTCAAAAGTAATTACATAATAGATGTACAGATCTATTAGCAAGCTTGGGCAGCCAAGAAGATAAATTATGTATTTCGACTGGCCCTCATCTTGAACTCTAGGAAAAATTTATTATCCAAGATGCTTCGGGTCTTTTTAACCCTAGAATGTAAATTGGGTATTTTTTTTTTTTTTTTTTTTCTGCCAACACTCATAATACTCTAACATCCTTCACCAAGAATTTGGCAAAGTACCAAACCAAAGGCTAAATCAATACATGGCTAAAACATCCAACTAAACCAAGCAACAAAATTTTCGATAAAATACCTTTACATGCTAAGTCAACACAGAGCTCCACGCAATTGACCCTAGCAATAAAATTTTGTCCACACAAGCCATCCAACAGCAACAATAAAAAATGTAATCGTATTACCAAACTGATCGCTAGCAACACAAACCAAAACATAACAAAAACTTAAATCAAAGTAGTGTATTCAATATAATGTGTCATTCTTTTTGTTCAAGATAAGTCCCTTTGGTTATGTGTTTATTACCCAACAAGTGTTTATTACCTCTTTAAATTACGTGCAGAAACTTGTATCAACAATCAGCGGTTGACGTATTTCGAACCCACAACCTTTCCACTTTGTAAGAGAGATGCAACCATTGAGCCACAGACTCATTCGCTTATTACCCAACAAGTTACGTAGTACTATAGTTGATTCTTAATTGCATTCTAATCTGCAGTTGTGATTGTTAGTACTTAGGATATACTTTCGTTTGTTTTGAAGGTAATTTGGCATGGCCTGAGTTGGATCAAACATTCTTGCAGATTAAGTTGTACATTGAAG
>OU343223.1:81300844-81428242 GCA_910596185.1 Chrysanthemum makinoi
TTCTTTTGTGCACCATGTTACACGTAACCTGATTATCCTTGATCGTTTTTGCATATAATGCACTGCGTGTAAAAGTTTCGTCGTATCACATGTACCATGCACAACGTACGTCTTCAAGCGTTGATTATCTTGATCGTTTTTCATATAAAAACATATGTGCACAATGCACAATTAGAATTCACATGTACATTATTCATCCTTGATTATCTTGATATCAACTATAAAAACATATGTGCACAGTTATCACCTCCCTCGTATTGAATAATCTGTTTCAACATCATTAAAAATAATAATTACACGATAGCCAAATACATTGCCAGCCTCTAGAACATGTGTGTTCCAAAACTAAAGAACTAGGTTAAAGGACAAACATGCACATGTATGTTTCTAATAACACTAGACTCGAACCAAGTTAAAGGACAAACATTCATACAATTATGCACATGAATTTTTCTAAACTCTACATAATTAATTACGAACAAAAGTCTTAAGAAACACAAATCGACTATCATGCCATTTGTATTTTTTCTTTACCGAACCATAATTATATTTTGTACAATACATTTAACTATAATTTCCAATTTCCAAATACCATTTATATATTAAAATAAAACTACATATAGCCAATCGAAAAAAACGTGTGCACAAAATAAAACATATGTGCACAAAAGCAAGCAAAGATAACGAAAGACAATCTGAACTATGCAACTACCAAACACATATGCGCAATCAAAACACGTGTGCACAAAATAAAATATATGTGCACAAAAGCAAGCAAAGATATCGAAATACACTACTATCTGGTAGTAAGTTAGATCATTGCTTAAGAATGAAAAACAAATTACATCTAGCAGGTAAGATTACTCTTTTTCACCAAGCTTAACTTTAGTCCCACCATACTCGGAGTGTCACCATTTGTAACGCCAACAATATCTTGTTGCTAGTTTTTATCAAATATCCCAAGTACCAAAACAACTAAAAAAACCACAACCAATTAATAAACGAGTTATTTAATCATAACATCTAAAAAAACACATATGCATAATGTATTTCTTACTTGTTCACAAAAGACCATTTTGAGAAATTAGTACAACCTTAAAACACAAAACACAAGTGCAACCTTAAATAAGAACTGTAAAAACACATATGCACAAAAGACATCAAATTCACCAGAAACTATGAAAACACATATGCACTCTCAATATACATACGCACAGAAAACATCAAATTCACCAGAAACTATGAAAACACATATGCAATCTCAATACACATATGCAGACTCCTTTTATTGATATTGTATCTGCCATAAAACACATACACACCATTTTTTTCATTTTGTATCAACCGTAGTAAAAATATTCATGCCTTATAAGTTAATGTACTATTAAATCTTTTAAATCTATAATGTATAAAAAAGAATATCAACCAAATGCTAACCAGATCATATACTCGTATTTTATTTTAATATAAAGGCAGAGATGTTGACATCATTTTCTTAACTTCCATTGCAAAACTTGAGTTATGCATATATATAATACTACTATAGTAGCATTCTTAATACACGAATATCGAACAGTCATATATACCACTACCCTTTTCAATTGTTTTTTAACAAAATTCCTTACTGTTTGTGCATTTAAACAAGGGGTGATATAATAAGCTTGTTTTGTTATCGATATTCTTCAGGTCAATTGGATCTAATTATACATGTTTAAAACTCCTCACTGGATGCCTTTAATTTCAAATATAAACTATATTAAAACCGATTAAAATATAATTAAAATCAAAAAAATAAACAATTTTTATCCACAATTTCGAATACAAACCTTCAGATCTGGACCAGGCTCATCTTTCACAACCGGTTGGAAAATGACGTCATCGAGCAGGAACATGTTCGGTGTCGCTTTTCCGGATGAGAAGTGAATGATGACATGATTGCAGTTTGGGTTTGGCGTGATTGTAGTTTGTTTGGCGTGATTGTCGTTAGATCCACAGGAACAAGAAAGAGGTGGCTAGGGTTTTTTGAGATGGGAGAGAGATATGAAACTGAAAATGAAGATGGAGGTTACAGATATCACGGTTTATTGTGGAATGATTCTAAAAGAAAAAAATATGAAAAGCCAATAATGCCCTTTAAGACTTAAATTAAAAAATATTGATCTTTCACTTAATTACGAAACTACCACATCCATTTATAGCCATTGATCAAAATATTTAATGGCTGAGATCGGTTCTCGCAGTTCTCGCATTTTTTTTAGTTCTGAAAATAACCCTACACTATATATATATATATATATATATATATATATATATATATATATATATATATATATATATATATATATATATATATATATATATATATATATATATATATATATAGACAAGCGTTCAAATGAGAAGGCATATTTTTGTGAGAACTGATGATATCATTAAAAAAATTATTTTACCACTATAAAATAAAATACACACAGATGTCACAAATAAAAGTGTGAAACTATCAATTCTCTCCCAAAAGTTACCTGTTATTACCACCTACCTTCACCACTACTACTGTGTTCATCATCGACCAACACCACCGCAACTACCACCGCTCACCGCCATTCACCGCCATCAATCACTACCTTCATCATTAAAAACAATAAATCTCATAATTAAGAGCTCTAATTGTAAAGTCGCATAATTACAACTTTGAGATTCGATTTTGGTAAAATCGATGATTATGATGAAGAAAGTAGAATCAGGTGCAATCAGTGATGATCATTCAACCTAGAACATGAAGAAGATGAAGTATACAAAAGCTATCAAACAGAGATACAATGTAAGTGTGAATCAAGTTTTTGGTTAATAAATATTTTTGATTCATTTATTCAGATTAAGTTATATTCAGTGTTCATATTCTTTTTAGGAATTAATTAGCTTGATGAATAATTTAGATGATTATTGATATGTTGATGAAGAATGTGAAGGTATAGTTAAAGAAGGCTTCTAATTTGTCGGTGGTTTGTCATTGCATACCACGTGTTCGATGAAATGTCGTCGTAAATGATCTAGCTTTTTTATAAAATTATTTTGCATATCAACACCTTCTAGATGGTGTTAACAGGAAAGTGGTCATTAGTTATGTGATCTAGCAAATATGAAATGATATACGCCGTTAAGTGGTCATTAGTTATGTGATCTAGCAAATATGAAATGATATACGCCGTTTCTGAATTTCAATAGAATAGTAGATTTGCTTAAAACTCGTTTGTGTCGATGGCTTTCAATAAGGTATTGATATTTGAGAGGCTTTATATAATGTATCAAATACCCTCACATGTGAAGAAATATGATATCGAATATCTTCACATGTGAAGAAATATGGTTTCGAATATCTTCACATGTGAAGAAATTTGCTTAAAACTCGTTTGTGTCGATGGCTTTCAATAAGGTATTAATATTTAAGAGGCTTTATATAATGTATCAAATACCCTCACATGTGAAGAAATATGGTATCGAATATCTTCACATGTGAAGAAATTTGCTTAAAACTCAATGTCTTTCTGTATTATTATGATCTCTTTTATTTTGCCTTCGTGGCCTATTGTTTTGCTAGTCAAAGAATACAGATTTTCTGATTGAACATATGTATAATTTTGGTCGGACAGCATGCTGATGGTTTCATAGCAAGAAAGCTTGAAGATCTACTCAAGCTGATGTTTAAAGTGATGCATTCATGTCATTTTTCAGCCAAGCGGCACAGACTTGACTGTTTATATTTTCTGATCGTTCATGTCTCGAAGGTAACAGAAACACATTAGTTCAAAAATTCTAGTACGTTCGCTTAAACTAGAAACCAGAAGCATTTAAGAGGCTTCTTTTGCAGGATGAATCAGAACAAATGAAGCGCGAGATTGTTGCCTCTTTCTTGACTGAAATTGTACTTGGACTTAAAGAGGTACTATCTAAGTCATGCTGGAATTCGTTGCTATTAAATTGCTTTTGTATTCACCATTGAAAATTTGAAGTAAAATTTACATGCTTGAGTTTACAACTGATTCTACTTCTCGTTTGTTGTTTATATGAAAACCTCTCTGAAAGTTTGTGAAGAAATGCTTCTCGTTTTTGAAATGCTTGTGAAGAAATGTGGTCTTGAGGCTGTTAAGGAAGTTATGCCAGAAGAGCATATGAAGCTGCTCACGAATATAAGAAAGGTTTGTTGTGGATCAGTTTCTTTATACAATCAGCTTGAACTTAATAATATAGGTTGCTAACGGTGGCTGTTGAAATGCAGAAAAAAGAACGGAAAGAACGAAAATATGCTGCTAACACCGAGGAAACTAAATCTCGTCTTTCAAAAGCGACTACCTCCAGGTTATTCATCTATTAAACATAATAATGCAGTCAGCACATTCTAGAAATCTTTTTGAACTCACATTCCGGTTACATAAAGTGTAAACCTAATTCTATACCTCAAAAAGCGTTAATTGGCTATTTTGTCTGCTTTATGTCTCTTAACCAAATTCACCATCATCACATCTAAGAAATATTTTTGATATCACATTAGCATCATTGATTGATAATTACATTCTTCTTTTCTCTATAGGCTGAGCAGGTGGAATCATGCAAAAATATTCTCTGATTTTGGTGATGAAGAAACTGACAATGGCAATTCTGATGATATGGATACCAAGACTTTTGCTGGTCGACATAGCTTGCCCAATTCCAAAAGATCTCTACATAGGTTTGTGTTTTTTTATCTTAGAGAACGTATTCAAATGTGGCATTTACCATCATCGTGAAAGCGCTATGAAACTAATCATTTTATCTATTCAAGTGTTGATGATTTTGTGTTAATAAAAATCCTTTTTCTGTTTTCAAATACAAAAGAAAGAAAAGAAAAACGTATTCAAAGCACTGCTTGTTCTGCTTATGCCAAAATGTCAGTTAAAACATGTATGCTGCTGTTGAAGCTCTTGTTGTGACTTTTATTGAAGTACATAAATGTTTATTTGCAGATCTAAGCGAGCAGGGAAGAGTTTGCTAGAAGATACATATGAGCAGTTAGATGATGAACCACTTGACTTGCTTGACCGTCAAAAGATACGACAATCTCTTAGATCATCTGATCATCTAAAGAGGAAGCTACGTCGACGAAGAGCCGAAATAGATGCCGATGGACGGCTTATAATTCGGGAGGATGGGACAACTCTGAAAAGAACTGCGCCTGCAGAACCTGATTTTGACGCAAGGAGTCAAGCAGACAGTAACCGATCAGTTAACTCACGTAAAGCATAAAAGCGTAGAAAAACGACCGAGACTGGTTGGGCCTACACGGGTTCTGAATACTCAAGCAAGAAGGCAGGTGGAGATTTGAAGAGGAAGGGTAAGCTTGAGCCATATGCTTATTGGCCACTGAATCGCAAGATGGTTAGCCGAGGCCGAGCATCGGGCAGCGGCAAGGAAGGGCATGTCAAGTGTGGTAAAGCTGTCAAAGAGGCTCGAGGGGCAGACCGTCTCCAATGCATTGTCAATGAAGGGGTTGAAATTGAAAAGAGGAGGCAAAAAGAAGACCAGCCAGAAGAAACATGGTTAAAGTATGAGTGTATTTTAGAAGGGTAGAAGCAAGGCTCATTTTTGTGATGAAATATTACTTTTGAATGTATACAAATATATTCAGTTTTATAAAAGATATATCAACCAATTTGCTTGTGAGAAATAACGTGGTTTCTTTCTGCATTTACATGCTGATCTTATTGTTTTGGTTGCATCAAATTGGTCATTAATGCATAGCTTCCTTTTTTTATATTGTTTTTAAACGGTTGAGGAACATTCTCACACATAGGGTACCATTTGAACTCAAATTGTTAAGCATATGGTCATCTTTGGTTGTTAAACTTGAGCTCATTTATGTGTAAACGCAGCATCTATACATATATATTTCTTAGGCTCGTTTAAGCTCACGAGCCTAATCAATCTTTATATATAATCCTGACTCGAGCTCGGTTATTAAATGAACCCCGACTTTGACTCGAGTTTGTTTAAGCTCACTCAGCTCGTTTCGAGCTTTTACCAATCCAATTCCGAGTTTTCACGAGCGGCTTGACTCGTTTCCATCCCTAGACGTTGTCTAGGATTGAAGTAGAGGCAGGATTTTCATGGCCCGCACTGATGCTCTATTATATATTCCTCGTATACTCATTCTCGTGGGATCCTAACGTAAAGATGAAAACTATCCAATTTGGATACCGATGGTTATTTAGAACAATATTGAAATCTGGACAATAATTTTGGAGTAAGAAACAAAAAGTAGAGCTTAAAGATTACATCTTCATACAAATATTATTACAAATGTGTACATCATATCATCCAAACTATATCTATAGGCCACCAAAACCAAAGCATAAAAAATCAAACAAACAATATATCTCATCTACTTCAAAATGTGGCTAGTACACAGATGGAAGCAACAGTCCGTGAAGGTCTATCATTAGATTGGATAGATAGATTTATATCAGTTAATCCGCTCTCCTTCATCTTCCATCGTTTTTCTTCTTTTCCGACCATTGTTTGATCTCGCAAAAACTGACAAGGCCACATAAGTTATGCTCTTTTATATCTTGTTTCTCAACTCATGCAAATAACGCTATACTTGGTTACATGATTTTCCTTACCATTGCTGAAAATAGTCCGCACCGGCTATTGAAAGGCGCGAAATAATATTGACGAAGTTGTGACCTCCAAACCCGAATCAATTAGATAAAGCTACCTTAACATCCAGTTTTCTTCTTTTTTGCCAACCAAACCTTTGTGTCCTGTGAAAAATCATTATGTTAATCCATGGCCACATGAAAGTACATCATAGATCTTAATCTAACCAATCCCACACTAAAACAAAGAAAGAGCCATTAAATTGCCGCACCTATCAAATGCTTTTTCAACAGTGCATGCAGAGAACAATACATACCACGCCTTTTTCGATTTTCAAGATTAATATTTGATGAACCCAACCTGTCCAGATAGCCTACAAGAAGAATGCCAAAATAACAAGTTAAAAAGTATCTCAGTTAGCAGCAAGAACAGGCCCGAAATAAAATGACAAGTGGAAATGATAATAACGACAAGTCGACTCATTTTTCACCAGTGCACATAAACCAATATCTAAGAAATGTTCACTAGAAAAAGCCGAATTTCATAACTGGTAACAAAGCATATGTTTTGATTCAAATGCTGATTCATAATTGTTATTGAACAGTTGGAACTGAATGATTTTTACTTAATCAAGTCCTTGTGATGTCATCTTTCTAGGAGTCATACTCTAAATTCTTTCTGCTGTGAGTTGTGGCTGTAAAGTGCCAGTAAAGCAAGCAACAACATTTCTTTTGCTAAACTTAAACAAAATGACGTTGTCAACAGTGAATATAACAGTTCATGTACTAGAAAACTATAACAGCCTGGCCTCATTGGCGCTAACCCAACAATGAAGTTCCAGCCTTACAGACATAAAAGATCCTAATATTCAAAAGGTCTCAGTAAATGAACATAAAACATATGTTAAATAATTGGCTAAACTAAAATATACAAAACAAGACTGTCCCTTGATGATTTATAACATCAACATCACATGTCACATCTTAAATGGTATGTTATTGTTGGCCTAAAAATTGAGTCATATCTTAAATGGTACGTTATTGTTTCATCCATGAAAATTTGACTTGGTCATGTTCTCGAATTTCATTATAAATGATTGTAAAATAATTACGTCAGTGTAATCATATTTCAATTCCTTGCAATATGTGTTGCACGTCAAATATGCATTAAAATTAAAATAATAAATAAACTTATTGCATTACCTGTGATAAATGTTGCAACAGCTTCCACAAAGACTAACCGCACCCTAAAAGGTGACCTATCATGGACTTTCTAGAGTTGACTCTCAACTGCAAACATGAAATATTTCATGATATGGTCAACACAAGAAAGAAAGACAAATCTCCTTTAGCGGAATATAAGATAACATATTTAGTCACACCTCTTGGTTCTGGCCGAAACAAATGAAGAAGAGCATTGTATTCTTTGAGGTCTCCAGCTGGAGTAGACGTAGCATGTGCATTTATGTAGTTCACATCTTCCCTGGCCACCCCAGACTGAGATAAGGCCTTCTCAGCACCTGATGACAAATATGCACTTATTAAAGATTACACACGTTTCATGTTGATTCCTTCACCAAAAGGACCGCTGTACAGCTAGATGGTACAGAACAATGTCTGAAATCTTTATCATCTTAGAGTATTGTAGAATATCTATAACCAGATAAGGTTTTACAGTCAATGTTTAATACCAACACTTAACAGGGGTAAAAGCAACCATATTACATTTAGCAAGATAGAAGTAGTATAACTGTAGTCGTTGCAATTTGCAATATAATTGTTTAAAGGCTGTCGCTGCTAAGAGTCTACAAAAAATGGAGTTCCACCAAATACGTTTTATTACCAAGACAATATATCAGAGAGAAAAAAATCCAAATACTTTAGATTAAAAATATTGTTACCACTGTAAAACCTATAGAGCTGCAAATATAGTATAGGGGGCATACATGAACATACAAAAATAGGAGCTGACATATGCATAAGGTGTGAACATAACAATCAACAAATGAGAGAGATTAACGGAAGTTTGATTTCATATTTTACACATAAAAATGTAATGCTACTACCTTGAGGATGAGGCTCTGTCATATGATAAGCATCACAAGTGAAGCTTCCGCCCAGAAACTCCGCATAGATCGTCGCACCCCTTTTCTTTCCAATAGCCAGATTTAATCAAATGAAAACACAAATCATTAGCATGCTATCATATTATAGTTCTCATTTATAGAAACACTCCCACACAGGTCTTTACTAGTATTAGATTTCAACAAACCTTAGCATGCTCGAGTTCTTCCAGCAACAGGACTCCAGCTCCTCCCCCCATAACAAATCCATCATGGCCCTGTTTGAATGGCATGATCAGTTAAGTTTTATAACACTCGACATGAATAGTACAACGAAAAAGCCTCAATATTCTATTTTTATAGACTCTGTGATTAACTCATGAAGTTATATACATGCATCAGATAAATTTATGCAGTAGAAAAATACATATTCTAAACGGTATACACTTTCTGCTAAGCAATAAGAACTATTTACCAAAGTAAAGTTATGTTCATCCCCAAGATTATAACAAGAAGTAACATTACTATATAGATTAACATCATGACTCAGTTATAAACGAATTTTTAGATCATGTTTACATCTGCGCTTCTATGAATAAAACGAGATAATACTCACAATTAACAATCCCACAATGGAAATTACAACAGCCACTATTTTCCCTGCAATGAGACAAACGACTCAACCAACCAGACGCTACAAGTTACCATCCTAATTCTTAACACGGATAAGAATTATCTCCATTATTTCCTGAATGTTGCTCAGGGTTGAGAAAATTAGTATTGGAATACCTAATGATACATCCAGTGTGAAGTGCACGTCCTTTAGGCCATGGGAAACATTTCCCCATCGATTCAAATGCACTATTCAAGCATTCTGTATAAGAACTCTTTTTAAAGTGTCCCAGCAATCTGCCAACACATACACAGCACTCCTCATTTGGTATCGATAGTATCACGTCACGTGCAAAATAGTGCCCATTACTTGGTGCAGTCACAACATCTGAAATGGCCTGCCTCACTGAATCGTTAAATACACTACTCGATGTTTTATTCACACAAATTACAGTGTCGTTTGATCCTTTATACTCCTGATAAAAATTGTATTCTGTTTTCGCAAGAAGCAACCATCAAGAAAAATTTGGCCCAAATGGCAGGATTGCAAGAGGGAATACGGGCACGTGCTTCTGTATTGCATAAGATACAGTCATTTGTTGAAAGATCACCATAGCAAGTACATAAGTTCTGTCAGGTGACTAAATCCACAATATCAACTAATCTCTACATTATTCAATCAAAATCATTTGTAAACATCAAATACCTATATCATAACCTATCCTTTCACAAACGCATCAAAAATTACAATTCATGTGAGAAGATACTATTACTAAACCTGCTAATAACATCAAAACTTCATTCATTGATGATTTTTCTTACCCCCGAAGATACTCTTTCTAAAGTTAAATAATCAAAAAATCACTAATATCAATATTCTTCACATGCGACAAAATTCAAAATATTAAATAATCTCTAGTTTTATGCAATCAAAATCATCGCTGAACAACAAATACCTGATTCGTAACCTATCCTTTTCACAAACTCATCAATATATGCAATTCATCCGCGAATACACTCTAACTAAACTTAAATCGTTAACATCAAAACTTTACTCCTCTTAAATCCATGCAAAGGGTTAACAATTTGCACAAATTATGTTGCTTTGACCCTTCAGATTTGACGGGCATACTTGATAGAATACTAGACCATCATGCGAAACCCAATGTCACATTATATAAGAGAAAGGTATTATAGAAGTTACCAACAGAAATGGCAGTGGTGCTTCTCTGGTACCTGCAATAATTTAAAGTTGAAAGAAATATAAATTTAGATGACAAAAAATACTATAAAAATCTACATAGGGTATTTAATACTAGTAAAAGAGAAGACATAAACTTACACATATATAGTTCAAAAAAAAAAAAACTTACACATATGATAATGAGTGTACAAAGCTCCTGGAGATCATCAGGGGAGAATCCAATCTCATCATACAGCACATGGTAATGAGTGGGCCTTGCAGCCCTTGTTATTATTACATTAGGGTTAGAATCGCATAAAAATATAATACCAACGCTAATTCAACATCCTTTCACTTCACCTGGAGTCGATAAATTGGATTTTCATTGGTAAAACATGTTGTTTCCAGAATTCAAAAAGGTTTTGTGGCAACCTCAGTAGTGTCGCACATAAAAATTCATCACCCACATAATTATTCAAACCAAAGGAGAAGTTGGTGATACTTACAATCATCCCAAAGATGTGCCACATGTAAAAGTCATTATTGCGCGTGGTGACAAACCTTGGTATCAATCACCGCTCCCGTTAAAGTGGAAGGTGAAAATCGCTATACGTGTATTGGGTTAAATCATATTAACAGATGTACACTTTTCAATTATTTGCGTAAATAAATTACACAAAAACCGAACAATCATGTATCGTTCAAGTAAACTTACCAGGTGGAATGATATCTGGAGATCCTTGCTGGAAAAATTTTGTATGGTGATTCTTTTGAGCAACTACCACGAGAAAATTGGGAGACCATTTATCATCCAAAAATTTGCATCCAACTATCCAACAGCAAGAACAGTCCCATTAGTTGATGACTTGATGCCCAACAAAGAGCAGTTATCTCTTTGTCTTCCAAATTATGCCCGATGTACCATCGAAAGTTGCCTATCTTGACCCGGTGAATCAACAACTCCATCCTTCAATTCGAGAACCTTATCACCTCTCACGACAACCACTTGACCTTCAAGAAGATCCCATAGAATAATCAGTCCACTCTCGTATGCAATCAAAACTCTGCAAAAGAACAACCAATCGATTATATTGCTGTATAGTTCATGCCATACGCAAATTAATAAACGGGTGAAAAAGGGCTTTTTCTTTTAAAGTTAAATGTGGCAGAATATAAAGGATAAAGCTTCAACGAATACTTGTATCTTGCCTATTTGCCGAAGAAGAAGGTTGATGAAGAACTCCAACGATCGTCTGGTGATCTGGAAATGATGACCCACCGCTTCATGAGTATATAGAAATATAAAATATTGTTAAAATTTATGATCTAAAACCAACGGATTGTTGATTCATTGAACGATATACAGTAGATCAGTTTACTGTTTGTATATAAATAAGCACATGAAAAATATATATTTTGTCATACCTGAAATCTTGATCGGCGTATGATTTTTGAACCTTCGACCTTTTAATCGGCCATTTCGACAAAATGGCATTCCCATACTGAGGAGCCCAGCTTTCTGAAAACACGTAATTCATCCCCAGAGCAAATGCCAAATCAGATAACAATTTCATTTCTGTCTCTTCTTCAACCTTTACATCTTGCAAAGCCAAACTATACCATGTAATTCTGTGTTGCAGCCATGAGAAGTGATCAGAACCCGCAACAAGCAGCTTGTTTGCACATGCACTGATTTTGAATAGAGCCACCTTGCTATCAACTCCAACATACTTTATAAGTGGGATGTTCTTGATATTGCTGTTGTGAAACAAGGACCTCCACTGTTCTGAATACCAGAAGCTGCATATACAAATCCTCTAAGACACCCATTACAAGATTAGAACTGGCTATGCATTTTGCATACCATTCGCTGCCCCACCTATTTCCCAACAACTACCGATTAACATCAAGGCGTGCGTGATCGCTGTGGCTGCAAGCCTACAAAAGAAGATGTTAAAAGATGCTTCTTGTTAGAGTTCGATAGAGCTGTGAGTATCTATACTTCTTCTTGATGATACTGCTAACTTTATTTTCATTTCTAATAGACTTGTAAAAGCCTCATACTATTAGTTAGATGCTTGAATCTATAAAAAAGTTTTAAAAAAAATATTTTTAATCAAGACAATAAGGAAATAATGCTATGATTTGGTGTCTTGATGATAATAGAATAGTGGAGGTGGAACTTTTGACCTTCTAACTTATGAATGAACCGATTTGGGTTATGTTTTCCTAGATGATATTTTCACAAGTGAAGATACTCATACTATACTTAAATAATCAAAAAAAAAATCCGCTAATAACATCAAATTTTCATTCGTAGATGATATTTTCACAAGTGAAGATACTCCTACTATACTTATATAATAAAAAAAAATTCATTCCTATCAAAATTTCATTCCTAGATGATATTTTCACAAGTGAAGATACTCGTACTATATTTAAATAATCAAAACAATTCATTCCTAGATGATATTTTCACAAGTGAAGATACTCGTACTATACTTAAATAATCAAAAAAAAAATCATTCCTATCAAAATTTCATTCCTAGAAGATATTTTCACAAGTGAAGATACTCGTACTATACTTAAATAATCAAAAAAAATTCATTCCTAGATGACATTTTCACAAGTGAAGATACTCATACTATACTTAAATAATCAAAAAAAAAAGAAAAAAAAAAAACGCTAATAACATCAAATTTTCATTCCTAGATGATATTTTCACAAGTGAAGATACCCGTACTATACTTAAATAATCAAAACAATTCATTCCTAGATGATATTTTCACAAGTGAAGATACTCGTACTATACTTAAATAATCAAAAAAAATTCATTCCTAGATGATATTTTCACAAGTGAAGATACTCATACTATACTTAAATAATCAAAAAAAAAAAATCCGCTAATAACATCAAATTTTCATTCCTAGATGATATTTTCACAAGTGAAGATACTCGTATTATACTTAAATAATCAAAACAATTCATTCCTAGATGATATTTTCACAAGTGAAGATACTCATACTATACTTAAATAATCAAAAAAAATCCGCTAATAACATCAAATTTTCATTCGTAGATGATATTTTCACAAGTGAAGATACTCCTACTATACTTATATAATCAAAAAAATTTCATTCCTATCAAAATTTCATTCCTAGATGATATTTTCACAAGTGAAGATACTCGTACTATACTTAAATAATCAAAACAATTCATTTCTAGATGATATTTTCACAAGTGAAGATACTCGTACTATACTTAAATAATCAAAAAAAATAAAAAAATCATTCCCATCAAAATTTCATTCCTAGATGATATTTTCACAAGTGAAGATACTCGTACCATACTTAAATAATCAAAACAATTCATTCCTAGATGATATTTTCACAAGTGAAGATACTCGTACCATACTTAAATAATCAAAACAATTCATTCCTAGATGATATTTTCACGAGTGAAGATACTCGTACCATACTTAAATAATCAAAACAATTCATTCCTAGATCAAAACAATTCATTCCTAGATGATATTTTCACAAGTGAAGATACTCGTACCATACTTAAATAATCAAAACAATTCATTCCTAGATGATATTTTCACAAGTGAAGATACTCGTACCATACTTAAATAATCAAAACAATTCATTCCTAGATGATATTTTCACAAGTGAAGATACTCGTACCATACTTAAATAATCAAAACAATTCATTCCTAGATGATATTTTCACAAGTAAAGATACTCTAACTAAACTTAAATCCGCTAATAATCTCAAAAGATCATTTCTTATTAATATCCTTCACATGTGAAGATACTATGACTAAACATAAACATGAATATTTTTCACGCGCGAAGATACTTTTACTAAACATAAACATTTTCACACGCGAAGACAGTCTTACTAAACATAAACATGAATATTTTTCACGAGCGAAGATACTCTTACTAAATTTAATCTCATTCTATATTCATATCTGAAATACAAATACACATTTCTTCAAAATACCTTGAAAAGACACATTCAACAGGATATGAATCTTCATTTTCATTAGCAACGTCAACCTAATCATCTAAATAATTATCAACACACAGCTAAACCTAAATAAAAAACACAATAGATTAAACACTTATTAGTACTTACTTTACTCTTTAAACTCATTCTTTGTTGATGTTTATCCTCAAAAATTCTTCCGATGAAAAGGTTTATAATTTATGCTTCTAAATATTTTGATTGAAAGAGCATGATAATTTGAAGAATTTACAGTTATAACAGTTAATTGTAAAAAATCGCTTTTTGATGATGATGATGATCCGATGAGTGATGATCGGATCGATTATCATTGAATGATAGAATAACGATGGTAATTGGTGATTATTACGGTGAGGAAGGTGGTGGAAGGTGTTGAACGATGGTGGATGGCGGTATACGATGGAGGATGGCGGTATAGGAGGGTGGATGGTGGTGGAGAGTGATGACTGAGAGTATTTCTGGGTTTCACACTATAAAAAATAAGATGTGTGTTTTTTTTTTTGCTTTATATATGAGGTCTGATTGTTTGTAATGACGAAAATACCCTTGTTAGTTGCTTTAGTGTAAATTGTGAATTAATATAGGTGGTTAGATCTATAAAAAAAGAGGGATTAGATGGAGGGCTAGGATCTCTTCTCGCATTCTCACAAAAATTAGACTTCTCACAAGAAACACCCCCTATATATATATATATATATATATATATATATATATATATATATATATATATATATATATATATATATATATATATAGTGTAGGGTTATTTTCAGAACCAAGAAAAATGCGAGAACCATCATTGTACTCCTAATAATGCATGATGTATACCATATTAATGCAAGGTGGCACTATTGAAGATATCTGTATCTTATTTTGAAGGAAAATTTTAAATTAAGGGCAAATTAGGTATTTTCATTCTCCATAAAAATGGCATCTCATACCCAAATTATCCATCATTAACCACTCATCACCACATTCATACGTTTTTATCCCCTTCCTTTAGATCTAACCACCACCACTTTCCTGCAAAAAAACCCTGTCGCTACCCTTTCTATCCCATCTCCATGGCCTTGTTCTAGCGTCTACATCAACAATTGCTGTATCGTAAACGTATCACAGATTTAAGGTTCGTTTGTTCTTTGAAGTTCTAGATCGCTAATTTTATTGTGTCTTTTACTGTTTTTATGTTTTGATTTTGATTAAATATTTTTGTTCTCGAAATTAATATCTACCATCAATTAATGATCATATTAAATAGATAATATTGGTGCAAAAGGTGAATCTAAAAAAAACATATGACGAAATCAGTTATAAATTTAATATTGTGTTGTGTTGAATTTTTGGATTATTTTTATATGTTCTTACGATGATGCGTTGTGAGATGGAAATAAACCTGAAGAGATTTTGGAAACCTTTTTGTTTCTTTCCTCCAAAACTGATTGAAAGGGAGGTTAAACTTTAAACCATGGTTTTTTTTTTTTTTTTTTTTTTTTCATATAGTAGATGGTTAATCTATAAAACAGGGGTGAACATTGAAGTACTGAAGATGTTTTGCCTGTGTCTTTTGTCGGTCATGTTACTTACGATACTAGATGTGTGTTTATAGATGTTTTCGTCATGTTATTTGTTTATGTCCATGTGTATGTTCCGTGCAACACTTACGTTTCGTTTTCTGTTGTTGCGTTTCCACTTGCAGGTTTGTCCCTTATCAATGAACAAATACTGGAACGTCTTGCTGTACTTTATGGTCTGCCTTTGGTTTTCAATTCGGGTCATTCATATGTTGTGTGTATTTTAGATACCCTTCAGCTGTCCGTTATAATTAAACGCACTTGTTGGATCGATATACTTTAATCAAACTAACTTAACTACCTTGTTAAGGTTTAACAACCTCGGATAAATCCTAAGTTATTAACAAAGAAACACTGAGCAATCTTTATCAAGTACGCGGAATTTACTTAACAAAGCTAAGAAGAATAACTTTTATTATAAACTCTAAATCTGCTTATTATGCAGATACTCTAATACAACTCTAAGATAATCGAACTCTCTAAAACACTAAATAACTTGTGAATTCGTAAACTCTAAAACTCATAAAACTCGTACATCTAATGCCAATCTAGGAGTCCTTTTATAGGCTCAAGGATATCCTAGTCGGTTTACAATTGATAACCTTGTACGACAAGTAATCTAAACATAGACTACAATACTTTCCATAAACGAATATAACAGTTCTTTTGTTCTTGCAGTACTTTGACTTCTAGGTGCAGTACTTTGACTCTTTGACTTTTTCCAAGATTTTGCAGCTTTTTACAAGATTTCATATCTTCATACTTTTCATGTCTTCAGACTTTCATATCCCAACAATCCTCCCTAACTTGAATTCTACTTGCTTGACTTCAAGTTCCTTTGTGAATATATCTTTAACACTTCATCTTTAAGAACAATTGTTTCATAGTTTTTGGATTGTATCTCAGTAGTGTCCTGGCTTGTCAAAGTATCTCTAGAATTATTCTTTCTCTGCAGTATCCAGCAAGCTCCATCTTTTCAGCAACACAGCAACATATGACAATTTGTACATTAATTCAGTTTAAGTTGCATACTATTCTCATCACTTCCAAGTGAATCATTGAAAATTTAATGGATTTAGATCTCTTTACCAAAGCCATTAACTCTGGAGTAGCCAAATGTTTTGGTGTGTAAGACCATGGTACATTGATAACCATATGATTTTTAGCAAATCATCAGCTATCAACAGATTTGATTTGTCTTTACCAAAAGCTGTACCTTTCTGGACTAGTTAGTTCTTCTATCTAATGGTGAACTAATTACCAATAATGGATTTTCCACAGCCTTTACCACAAACCATTTTCTTGTGGGATAGCCAACTCTTCACATAAACTGATATGATGAGTTGATTACCATACAACTTATTATCAAGTTGTCAACTAAAAACGGATATGAAATATCTTTACCAGAGCCGTTTGCTCATGGATTAGCCAATCCTTTTGTAACCATGGTGGATTGATGACCTATTTATGTTTCCATCTCAAAATCCATTTATTACATTTAACCTTTGTTTCAAAATATTTGTTACTTAACAAAAAGGTTTCTTTAAAAAATCACTTAACTGGTTAAAAAAACAGCAAGCAGTACTTTGATGAAAGTATTGTTTGATCAGCAGTACTTTGAATAAAGTACTGATTTATCAAAAATAATTTATTCAATGAAATTCATACCAGTTTACTCATTATCTTCAGCAATGATAGTCCAGTTGATAAACAAATTGATGAGCATGCAAGCAGTTTTATTATCCTCTTCTACTTCCAATCCATACTCTAGCATTCTTCTCATGAGCTCAACTGTGAGAGGATATCTTCTGTTTACAAACATGTATATCATTGTACCAGTTTCCAGCTCTAAAACATGAACTCCAAATTCTTCAAAGAATCTCCAGCAAACAATTTCCCCGTTTTCTTGATTCTTCCATATATCATCAGTGCTTTCCTCTTCTGTTTCCCACATGGTTATGAGATCTCCAAGCAAAACTAGACCAATTCCTTCTGATGGATTATCTCCAAAATAAGCTTTCACCACATGATATAGATAGAATAGATCCACTCTATCTATAATGTGTAATAAATCCCATAGCCTATTGAAAACTTTGAAGCTTTCATCTTCTTTATGAAAAATCATATAATCTCCTTCTTTGGATTTCACAACTTCAAAAGCACTAATCTGAGATCTGTTCATCTTCATGTCAGCATCTTCTTTTGAATAATCAAAATCTACCACTCTGAGATAATTTCTCAATGCATCTCTAGTCTCAGATCTTAATTCAACTCTTTCTTTCTTTGAGAACTGTCTATCTGTAACTTCAGTTTTCCTTTTTCTTTTTAAACTCTTCTTCCTTTCAGCTTCAGTCCAAGTAGCTTCTTCTCTAAAATCTTTGATGTCTGCAACACTCTTCTTATAAGCTTCTGTCTCAGCATCATAGAGTCTTTTCATATCAACATAATTCAGCTTCTGCAATCCTTTATATCCTCGACCTTTTAAATAAGCCATCATAGCATTCCTGTCCTTAGCTAAATTAGGTCTTCTAGGCATATATCTAACAGGAGTAGGTGACTGTAATGGTTCAGCAGCTTCAGCATCTAATTCATCTTGTAACTTCTTAGCTGCTTCTCTACTTTGAGCTTCTTGAGCTTCCTGAGCTTCTCTATCTTTAGCATTTAAATCTTCTTGAAACTTTCTAGCAGCAGCTTCATTCCTAGCAACTTCAATTTCTCTAAGTTCTGCCAAAGTAAGTTTCTTTTTCTTGGTTTCAACCAGAACACCTTTCCCTTTATCCTTAGGATCAATTGCAGGTTGAGAAGTTCTTTGTTGTTCTTCTTCTTGCACTTCTCGAATAGTAACACCACCTCTAGGTTGTGATAAATCTTCTAAAATTGTAGCAATGAACTCATCATCACTTGCAGAATGAATAGGTTTGAGTGTAGTTTCCTCCTCTTGTATAACAGTTGTAGAAGGATCAACTTCCTCTTCAAAATTCAATACTCTTAGAGTTATTACCTCTTGTCTAAAAGTACCTTGCAAAGCAGTACTTTGTTGTTCAGTACCTTGATCATCAGTACCTTGAACTTGAACTTGTTCCTCAGTATCTTGAATGATCTTTTCATGTTCATCAGTACCTTCAGGTTCTTTCTCCTTCTCAACATCTTCTTTCAAATTTTCTTCTTCTAAATTCCTCCCCAATTGGATAGAAGATTGTTGGTGAACCTGTTGGCGTTTGCTTTTCCTAGACTGCCTTTGCGCCTTTTTCTTTGATTTAACCCAGATACGAAATTCTTGAACTAATGGCCACACAAAAGTCTTTAGCCTTCTAAACTGCAGTTTTAATTTCTTTATCTGTTTAGCTTGAGCCTCAGTAGTCTTTTTCAACTTAACCAACTCCCTTGTCAAAACATAATTATCCAATGTAATTTCGTCAGGAGGTATGGTATGTGAATCCTCGCCCTGAATACGTGAATGTTCCTCTGATTGAGAAGCAGTAACAGACCCTTGTGGAGATGGAGAAGGTGAAACTGCAACATCATCTTGAAGTTCAGTACTTGGAGAAGCAGTACCTTGTGGAGATGCAGTCCCTTCTTTTGATGCAGCTTGTGGAGAAGCAGTACTTGCAAGTGCAGTACTTGCAGATGCAGTACCTTCAGAAGTTTCATCAGCTTCAGTATTAGCTCTAACAGCCTGAACAACTTCCATCATAGAGGTAGTTAAGGGAGTATCCCTTCCAGTGAATTTATCACTCTTCCTAGCCATAAAGGTGAAAATTTTCGATTGTTGAACAATAACAGGCAATAAATCTGTAGGTTTTGGCACATCAGCAAGTTGCTTGTTTAAGAAAACCTGTATAAACCTTGGGTACATTAGCCAAGTAGATCCATGTGAGATATGTGAGAGCATTCCATCCAAGATAGCCTTGAGAAGTTAAAAACTCGATCTGTAGCTAAACCAACTATAGCAGATGCTATATTTGACCCAAACTGCTCCCAAGAGGTACTCTTAGCACTTATGCAATGGAGCAACACATGAACCAAAAATTTCCAATGAGGACAAAATAGTTGTTTTCTAAACGTTTGTTCATTCAAAGATCCTTCATAACCAATATGGCGAAAAGTATCCTATATCAACTGCTTCTCAAACCTTATAGCCCCATCTGCATCATTGAACAATAAATCTTCTCTGATGGAGGCTTCAGTAATCTTAACAATCCTTCCAGCAACTGTTGATCGAACATAATATTCATCATTCTCCATGTTATCCCTAGCATTAGCCCAAAATTCTTGAATCCAGGGCTCAATTATATCCGGCTCCACTAAAAGAGCATAACTGATGGGCGATCCAATAAAATAATCAATTATATCATGAAAGAGTATATTCGCTTCAGTCTTATCCAAATTAGCCACCATATTGTGCTTTGAAACGGTTGGACGATTAGCCATGGTTGAGTATGTAAGCACAATAAGAGTTGAAATCGAATAAAATAGAGATGATGAGAGAAATATGAAAAAGATTCTAAGTATCAATATAAGAGGGAAAATCGGAAAGTAGTTATGTATAGGTGAGATTTGAAAAATCACAGCCTAAAATAACAAAGTTACCGTTTTAGCATTAATTACCCCTCAATATAACCGTTGAAACAGTACTTTGAATAAGACAAACAGATTTCCACGTATAGTACTTTCCCAAGCAGTACTTTCCAAGCAAGACTTTCAGAAAAAACAAGATTTTCCAAATTCTTCTGTAAAAACTAAGTATACATAAATATCCTCCCCTCAAGCAATACACAGGACTATACTAACACTAAATAGTCCTCCCCTTAAATGTAGCTCAATAGTTAATCATGCCAATACTCACCACCAAGTGATTGAATCTTGAAACATCAAAGCCTTTGGTGAGCAAGTCAGCTACATTATCATCTGTGTGAACCTTAACCACATTAATGAGCATGTGCTCATAGCAATCTCTGATAAAGTGATGCCTAATCTGTATGTGCTTGGTCTTGGAATGATAAACTGGATTCTTCACAATACAAATGGTACTCTCATTATCAATGTTGATAGGAGTATTCTTGAAATTGAATCCATAGTCCAAGAGTTGATTTTGCATCCACAAAACTTGTCCACAACAGCTTGCAGCAGCTACATATTCAGCTTCAGTAGAGGATGTTGCTGCAATTGTTTGTTTCTTGCATTGCCAAGAGACTAATCTTCTTCCAAGATATTGACATCCTCCAGTGAGAAAAATACCCAACTGAATCTAATGCAATCATCTGTTACAACTAAGCAGTACTTTTTCTTGTTTAAACTTGCCACAGAAACAGGTCCAAACAAATCCATATGTAATAGCTCAAGTGGTTCTCTAATAGTTCTCTCCTCAAGCTTCTTGCAGGAAGCTTTGTGTTGTTTACCCTTCTTGCATGCCAAGCATGATTGATCATTCATGTAAGTCTTTGAAGGTAAACCTCTAACTAGATTGCCTTTGACCAGTTTGTTGATATTTTTGAAGTTAACATGGCCCAATCTTCTATGCCATTGATGTGCCTCTTCAGATGTTGCTTTAGCCACCAAACATGTGGCTCTTCCATAAGAATGTAGACTCTTCATGTCTAAACTATACACATCATTTGTCCTTGGTACTCTAAGAACTACTAATTCATCATCATCAGGCTTAAAGTCAGAGGAAAGGATGAGACATTCTGTTATACTGACAATAGGTTGAACTTTAACTCCTTCACATATCTAACATTCTCAAAATCTATAAGCCCTGCTTTGATAGTTCCTTTTCCAGTAATCTTTCCTCCATTGGGATCATTCCCAAATGCAACTCTTCCTCCACTAATCTTCCTAAAATCAGACAGGATCTCTTTGTCTCCTGTCATACTTCCAGAGCAACCACTATCCACAATAAGATGATCTTTAAGCTCCTCTTCGGGTTGCCCTGACACAAAGAAAAGAGTTCGAAACTTTTAGGAACCCAAGCCATTACTGACTTGTGTTCCCCTTGTGGAGTTACAAACTCAAATTCTTTGAGTATGTAATGTCCACTATCTTTTAAATGATGATCCAGAATTATCTTTTGATCTTTAGCATGTGGTTTTTCAAAACTTTCTGGTTTTTCAACACAAATCTCTTTTACAATTCTATCCTCTTTTTCTTGTATCACAAAAACATCTGATTCACTTTTTGTTGAAAGTACTGTTTGTCCCTCTCATACTTTCCTCTTAACCCATTCTAGTTTAACACGTGGTTCCTGTGATCTAGATCCCCTATGTGAATTGTAATACCTTCTAGGTTGATAGTGAGATCTCCTAGGACTCCTATTCCAAGTAGTGTGATCAGTACCTTGTTTTGGCTGAGCAAGACTTTTGAGAAAGTACTGTTCCAGAATTAACAGTACTTTGGAAAGTACTGTGAGATACTGAAGGTTTTGAAAACGGTCTTCTCTGGTGTGGGTATCTATGATCTGGTGAGAAATTTCTGTGATTGACCCTGTTTGAATTATTCCAGATTGGTTTGTGCTCTCTAGGTTTCTGGTTGGCAGACCTGTTCTTTAGAAATTTTCTAAGGTATTCTGAGTGATGTTCACAATCCTTAATTAGATGAGTAGGACTAAAACATACAAAACACAGTTTTTGACCCATACTTCCAAAGTGACATCTTCTATGTCTATGCCCAAAATTATTTTGCCTTCTTGGTGAATGATTAAACCTGTTTTGACCAAAGGTATCCCAAAAAGGTTTAGCAGTACTGTTTTGAAAAGGCTTTGAATAAGGTACTGCTTGTGGAGCAGTACTTTGATTTGAAGGTACTGCTTGAGTTTGAACATTGTTTTCAACAGGTTCTTTGGGTTTTTCAGACCTAGATTGAGCAACTAGCTTTTTCCTAAACTCTAGACTGTCTAATCCAAAACGAGAAACATCAGGCCTAGGGGGTTGATGAATGCCAGTGGGATGAGGAACTGCATGATAATCATTAGCTTTCTTATATTCAGGAGGTGAATCACTTATTGAACCCTCATTACTAGATGTATCTACATAATTAATGAGTTCTTCATCACTAGTAATTATATCCTCAAAATCACCTTCATCCTGATCACTAGATTGGTTTTCTTCTAGTTTACTAAAATCCATTCCAAATCCTAATCCAGTTTTAAGGTAGGCTCTTTGCTGTTTTTGAACATAAGAAACATGTGATGACGTACTCTCCCCATGCAGTAAATTTAGCTAACAAATCATCTCTTTCCTTAGTTAATTTCTCAATTTCAGCAATTTTACAGTTTAATTTCCATTCACTAAGTTTTAACTGGTAATCCTGTTGTTCATTATTTTTCATTCCCAAGCTACTTCATTTGTTTCATGTGCTAAGATTTTGGCTTCCATAGATTCTAAGGTTATTTGATAACCAGCTACCTCAGACCAAGCCCTAACACAATTATCTCTCTCAATCACATAACTGCTAAGTAATTTATGATAAAAATCATAGCAGTTTGAGCATACCTCAGAGATAGGAGACTGATTTGGTGAAGTAGCCACCATTGCAAGAAGAACAGGATCATCTTCACTTTCTTTGCTCCAATCAAATCCTCCAAAGCCATCATCAGATTCCAAAGCAGCATGTTCAGGTTCTTCATCAAAAGCAGTGCTCCAGTCCAATGCTTCCACGGATTCGTCAACTACTTCTTCCATGCTACCATACAGTAAATCACTGGTTCATCATCAAACTCTTCACTCCAGTCAACTTCTGATAACTTCTCTTGAGCAACCAAAGCCTTTGTTTCAATAATTGGAATTTCTTTGAGCTTAAGTTTTGGCTTCTCAGATGTTCTGTTTGCTTGATACTTAGCAAACCTGCACTCCCTTGCAAAGTGACCAGTCTTTTGACAATTGAAGCACTCAATTTTAGATTTGTCAAAAGTTATGCCCTGTTTTGGTTTGAAATCAATGCTTTTGCCTGTCTTCTTCATGTACTTTTTGATCCTTGCAGTGATCATAGCAACTTGCCACCTGATATCAATTTCTTCAAGTGCATCTTCTTCAATCTGTGCTAGATCTTCTTCATAAGTGACAGGTAAACTAGCTTGCTGTGCAAAGAATGAGCACACAACTTCATCTGAGTGCATAGTGGTAGTTGGTGGGGCCTGCTGAGCATATGAGGGGGGTGTGTAGACAGCAGTACTTTGAGAAACAGTACTTTGAGGAGAAGCAGTACTTTTGATTGAAGTACTGCCCTTCTTTTCAGATGATAGAAAAGCAATACTGTGAGACTTAGAATTTGTTTGACCACTCATCTCATGCTCATACACCTTCAATTGATGATAGAGATCATCAAAGTCCATGACATCCAAACCTTGTTGTCCTCTGATCATTGTAGCAATCACATGCCATGAAGATGGCAAACTCCTTAGAAACTTCAAATTAGCATCCTCAACTGATACTTCTGCCTTGTATAGCTCCAACATGTTGAGAAGATTCTGAAACCTATAATATGCAGCATCAAGACTCTCTCTTTCACCAACTGTGAAAGTTTCAAACTGTTGCTTCAAAGAAATTTCTATGCATCTTTTTAGAGGCTTCATTCCCTCCAAATCTGGTCTTGAGAGCAGCCCAGACCTGCTTAGCATCTTTAGCATCATGAAATTTGAGAAGATGACCATCTGGAATGGCAGATAAGAGAATATTGAGTGCCTTCTCTTGATTCCTTAAGGTTGTTGCTGGTAAAACTGCCTTAGGTGCCTTGGGTTGTCCAGGAATATCAATGGGTTCTGGAACAACTTCATTCCTATTTACAATTACATTCCATAGAGCATGGTCTGTAATGGCAATGTACTGCCTCATCTTCATGCACCAGAGATCATATTCTCCCTTCTTGATTATTGGAATTCTGAGTGAGGTGATTGAGGGTGGTGGAACAACTTCAGTCGACATCTTGAACATTGTTGAAGTATGGTTTCTTCCTAGTCAGAGTTTCCACACAAGCTCTGATACCACTTGTTGGATCGATATACTTTAATCAAACTAACTTAACTAGCTTGTTAAGGTTTAACAACCTCGGATAAATCCTAAGTTATTAACAAAGAAACACTAAGCAATCTTTATCAAGTACGCGGAATTTACTTAACAAAGCTAAGAAGAATAACTTTTATTATAAACTCTAAATCTGCTTATTATGCAGATATTCTAATACAACTCTAAGATAATCGAACTTTTCTCTAAAACACTAATTAACTTGTGAATTCGTAAACTCTAAAACTCATAAAACTCGTACATCTAATGCCAATCTAGGAGTCCTTTTATAGGCTCAAGGATATCCTAGTCGGTTTACAATTGATAACCTTGTACGACAAGTAATCTAAATATAGAATACAATACTTTCCATAAACGAATATAACAGTTCTTTTGTTCTTGCAGTACTTTGACTTCTAGGTGCAGTACTTTGACTTTGTCTTTAGCAGTACTTTGACTCTTTGACTTTTTCCAGTATTTTGCAGCTTACAGTACTTTCATATCTTCAGTACTTTCATGTCTTCAGCACTTTCATATCCCAACAGCGCTAATTTGTGCTTTGTTGTTATTGTTACAGTTGAAAGCAGTGACCTTTTTACACAGGGGGTACGCGCTCCTCATTTAGATTTGCAACTAATGTCCAATCTCACACGTCCACATGTGATGACCGACGTAAGTTGTAGCAACCTCAATTTTTTTTGGCTTTTTTTTTCTTTTCTTTTTTCCCGATACTGATACTATGACTATTGTTTCAGTGACAACAGCCGTCTTTGACTCCAGCTGTCATGCGTCGAGTTCACGGTCACCGCCGTCTGCGGCTACTTATCAATGTATGTTGAATATTTCATGCCCATTGTTACATACTCATATTCTTCAGTTTAACCTTTTACGAACGCCGTATGCTATCAATGTATGTGTTCGTATATAAGAAATTAACTGGCCCTTGGGCGTACTGGTATTTTATAGACCCTATCAATTCAACAATATACTTCTGTTAATGACCGTTATAAAACACAGCTACTAATATATGACAAAATGTTAAGGACCGTAGAATAGAATATTTAATCGATGCGTCTCGATTGGATATGGACGCTTACTTCTATTGGTAGCAAAAAAGTTTCTCATTTTCTTTGATTTTCCTACCAACTGATGATCAACTTTAGCATAAGTTATAGTCTATATAACAACTATAAGAGATTAAGAGTAGTGATGAAGTGACGTAAACATATGTTCAATTCATTCATATTTGGACACATGAATATACAGTTTGTTACTCTTCATCTTTGCCATACAAATTTGTCCTTTGTCAACATATAAATGTTAGCCTTATTTCTAGCCTTGTGATTTTGGTCTACAAATATTATACACCTGCCTAACTACCTGATAAGATTGTGTTTAGCATAAGAAAAAAAAGACTAAAGTCAATTTGTACTATACAATCTGTAATTTGGAGTTATTGGACTTAATTTGGAATATACAGTTTGTTACTCTTCATCTTTGCCATACAAATTTGTCATTTGTCAACATATCGTGAGTTTTTTTGGTTTGCGAATGATGGAATAGGTAAATGTTCAAATCTTACTTTTTATTGCTCTTATCGTCTCAGTGTGCACATGTGTTTTTGAGTGTGCATATGTGTTTTTGCAGTTGTGAATTTGAAACCATCTATACATATGTGTTTTTACAGTTTCATGATCTTATTCTTTTGTTTAATTTTACTTGTTATGAAAGGATTGTGCATATATGTTTTGTTAGTTATTATGATTAAAGAATTCCTCTATTATTTGTTTGTGATGACAGGTTTGAGTATAATGAGCAATATGAAGAATGTACATACGTATATATAAGAGCATATGGACGAACTCAACTGCGCATATGCATACAAAGAGATCGAGAGTGGCCAATGAGGAAAAACACATGTGGACAAGGATTAAAAACACATGTGTAGATTTCATGGGTTTTTGAACAAGACGAGGAATACATGCGCACACCTAAAAGATGAACAAACTATTAAAGACATTGTATTATGCACATGTGCACGCTTCATATATTTGTAATAAAACATATTTATGTAATATTTTTAATAAAGTTTTGTTGTTTGTATAAAATTGCATAAATGTATTAATAAAGTTTTGTTGTTTGTATACATACTTATGTAATATTTTTAATAGATACATGTGTAAATACAAAACACCTATGCATAAACAGAAAATACAATTATCACATAATGCAAAACACATGTGCATACAACGTTAAAAAAAAAATAAATAAATAAAAAATCCTAGAATTACGGGAAATAAAAAAACGTTTTTTGTAAAAAAAAAATCAAATATAAAAAAATTAATTTTACCATTATACCCTTTTGAATTAAATAATAAAAAATAATATAAGAAAAAATCTGATTGGTTGATGCTGGTTCTCGCAGTTCTCGCATTTTTTTTGGTTCTGAAAATAACCCTTCCATATATATATATATAGAATCTAGATCAAATAAGATCAAACTTAAAGTTGTTAAAATGAGATCAAACTAAAATTTGACAATTGACACTCTCCTTTCAACAAAAATAAAATTTTTATTAACTACAACTAAAATTGTTAAAGTTTCAATAGATTTATTTTTAAAATTTACGAAACCTAGGTGATACATTTTGATTATAAGTGTAATGTGTATCAGGTTTTTGTATGTGTATCAGGTTTTGTAATATTTATTATTGTAATGTGTATCAGGTGTATCACTAATCCAAACTCATGTATCATTTGATTATTAGTTGCTAAGATGTTAATTTGTATTAAAATTTTATTTTTATGTGTATTATTGCAAAAATTGTTATTTATAAATGTTTTAGTGGTTTTTTAGAATTGATCTTATTTTTACAACTTTAAGTTTGATCTCACGTTAACTCTCCCCTTTAAGTTTAAAACTCATAATGGCTCACACAACTAGCAAGGTGTGGTTACTTATAATCATTTGATCAATCTTCTCATTCCAGGTGACTAGAAACCAACCGTTTAGACATTGACAAGGGTTAGGCTAAGGTTTAAAGTGTAAAATCTTTTTGTATTTTATGGATTTATCAAAACGAAAAGGATGGCTCAGAGGGTGTAACTAGGGGTATCTAGCGCTAAAGATGAGCGCTACAAATGGGTCCATGTAGGTGGTTAACTAACCGATGTGGCTAGCTAATATAACATAATATGAAAAATGGAAGGCCATTTGGGTTAAATCCTAAGGTGCCTATTTATCACACGAATTTACTTATATCGCACGAATGCGATCTCACTGCGGTCTGGTAATGATTTACAAGCACACGTTCTAGAATAAATAAAATCACCAGCACACTCATAGCAAAAGATTCAAGCATAAAAGATGTATGCTTTATATAGAACATGCTCAAATCCTCATAATTTTAGTGGTAAGGGCTATAATTTGTGCTAGTAAATGTTTATCGATCCCATAATGGATTGAAATATTAATCGGAACACATCTCAAAGTTTCAAATATTACCAGTTTTACCAGTGGTTTGATCCAGTTATTCTAATATATTATCCTAAAAGCGTGAAAATAACTAGATCACAAGGGTTAAATTTTAAATTTGTGCTTGACATGCTTCACCGAAACGGGAATCTTCCAATTGTTGAACATTCTTTTACTTTTCTTTTCGTTTCCCTGCACTTGGTTATAAACACTAGACAAACATCTTTTGATGTGATTAAGCACTGAAATCATACAAATATAACCAAATAACATATACAAAAGCACACATAACGCTACTGAAAACATGTACAATCTGAGCGTTATCAAATTGGTTTATGAGTTTATCTACTATATCACGCGAACACTTCGCTAGTTATATTTCTAAAATACATCACATTAGTGGACATGTTTATCTAGAACTGGTTTATCGAAGCTAACAAGATACAAACATTTAGAGTGATAGGTACCCATCGCCATAGGCACTAGTTATGTTAGAATTTGGGTGTGTGTGGGTGGTAATAATCCTGATATGTTCTCTGAACCGTGTATAGATCACTATCATATTGAAGTATTTCTACCCTATATGCCTCGGGTATCACGAAATCCTCAATTGGATAAGACAGAGAACAACACTTTGTTTCTAAGGCACGAGAAATCAAAGCAATACATAGAAAGTTGTTATGTCTGTTATGATGTGTAAGAGATCAATAATATAATGAAAACCATAACCGAAAGTTAGTTAAAAACGGTTAAGAACAGTTGGCAGGAAGGGTTGCAAGGGGCGCTGCCCCTTGACCCCTGCTCTTTGTTCGTGGCGGCACCAAAGTAGTTAGAACGAGTGTGCACTCCGCACCTCCTAACTCGACTGTAACATGAACCTGATTAAGCCCTTGATCTCAAGTAAATCACAATTACATAAAATATAGATGATGCCACTAAAATCACCAACAAGTTATAGGTTTTTTTGCCATCTATGGCGGCGCTATGGGCACCTGCAGTGGTGCCATCATTACAAAAAACATAAGACAATGTTTAAAAATTTGGCAATGTTTTGTTATAGGTGTTGGTTTTATGGATATAAATTAGTAGTCGTGAGTTAGGATCGAACTCGAGACCACAGGATTGCACACTTTGCGTATGAGAATTAAAGTTAATAATTAAATTTAAAATGTTATATTTATTTATTACTTACACAAAATATATAACAGACGTTAAGTTAATTAAGTGTAATGGACTAACGATCGTTAAATGTTAAATGGAAGGACTAAATAATAAAATAGAGATCGGGAAGGTTCCGGAAACCCTCTTGGTGATGCTCAACCGATTGGCCAAGGGTTCCCAAGCCCAACCCATGCTTAAACGTGGTAATCAAGTTATCTTGTGTATAAATACAAGGCCTAGGGTCTTTGTATTCCATCTCTTGTACTCATAATCAAAAACCTAAAACTTGTTTGTGTGTTTTTGTTCCATAACTGATCGATCAAACACCCAAGGGTGTCGATCCTTTGTTTTTCCAAAACAAAAATTATTTTGTGTTCTTAAAACTAGCATTACTTTAATTTGATTTTGTACGTGTGTACAAGAACATGGTACTAACATACTTTTGTTAGTATATTTGATTGAATTACAAAATCGGTAAGGGGTAATTCATATAATCCTATAAACCCTAATTAGGGTTCATCACTTGTTAGTTTAAAGGAATTGATTCTTGTTGGGCTAGAATCAAAAAGGTACGCATACGTTTATGTTTATGTTAATTAGTTATTCATTAATTCGTTCCTATACGCTTCCACATGTTTCTTTGATGTTTTATGTGTTTTATATATGATTGTCATGTTATATAATTCCAACAGTAGCATCACGAGTCTTGTTTAATGAGTAATTAATTACTAAACACGTAAAAAACGGATATTGTATTGTGTTTGATATGATTGTTCTAGGGTTTTAGTTTGATTATGTAAACCCTAATTTTAGGGTTAGGGCTTTTTCCCTAATTGGTTTTTATTTTTTTTATAAAAGTCAATCCCTAAATGTTTTTTATGATCGATCCTAAAGTTTTTTTTAGTCGAATTGTTTTTAAAATTTTTAGGGTTTATAAAATTGTTTTGTTAATCGATATCTAAACCTAGAATTATATATATGTTACGTGAATTAATTCGTGAATAATTGTTATGTGACATGGACTTGTATGCGATCTTGTGATTTACTTGAATAATTGTTATGTTATATCCATGATGATACATGCATGTTCTTCATGGATGGTTGCTTGAATTTTTTAATTGTTAAGTTATTTTATCACATGTATATTTTGATAAATCTTGAATTGGGGAAGACTCCAATATATATATTAATGAATCAATTATATGCAATTTGGTATAATTATGGTTACGCAATCGATTCATCGATGTATGTGGCTCACTTTCAATTGTGCGAGTGAAAGCCCTAGTTAATATATACGTTAATTAACCTATATATTGATTATTAATAGGCTTTATCAAATAAGTTGCATGTGGCTACTTGTTTACGCATATTAATTGTTAGTTATGTGCGCATTGTTTTAGTTAATTAATTTTTATTGTTACTTGTTTGTTTATTATGTGTGACAAGTTTTAAGCAAAGAGTAATTTTGAATAGAAAAATAAATTGGACTAAACAATGGTGAAATTTGATTTGTTTTTGAAGAGTTAAATTTTCATTAAGTTTAATTGATTGATGAGTTTTGGTACAAATAGTGAGAACGACGCATCCAATTTTGACAGACTATAAGAGGGGTTTAAGGAGAGGTGCACATTAAATTGTGACCCGAAAGAAGGAGGTTAGTTGCTTCGCGCTGACAAAATTCTCCGCTACTTTGCGAGTCAAATTGGAGTTACCAAGTAGGCTATAAATGTACAAAATCTTTTTAAGGGCGAATTAGCTTTAATTTCATGCGCCACTTTTGTGGTAATTATCTGAAACACTAAGTCTTTATACTTATGCATAAGTACGATATAATGAACGATAATTAAAGGTAAATTCCTTGATTGGCAAAACCAATACCTCAATCAAAACTTTGATAATTTGATCTTTACGAATTGATTAATAAAAAGTTTTTTAATAAAATTTATGCTACAAGATGAATGTATGACATCTTTGTACATATTTGATTTGACACCATAAATCAAAACTAGTACACTTTTAAAATTAAGTTAGTGCCATCTAGCTAAAGGAACACTTGAAGTTGCAATTTACGTCATGTGAGAACTTTGCGAGATTGTGATGAAAAAGTAAATCTTCATGTGAAGTCAGACCTTGCATAGACACATTTGCAGTTCGTTAGACGACTTAAAAATGTACAAAACACACATATAAGTGAAGTTACGTCTCCATGTCAATAAAAGGAATCGAGATACAACATTCTTTTAAATAACATTTATTGGGGACCTTGCAACTTGCCTTATTTTTTTTTCCGGACCGTTTGGTGGAGCTACCCGACCCGGTTTAGACGATTTCATGCATCTGTCCCACAAATCTTCCACATACACCCGGGAATTCTTCCCATCTCTCTCTTTCATTTGCCAATTTCTTCCATTTTCTAGAACATCACAAAACACACACATGTTATCACACCTGAAATTCATTATCAACTCATAAGGCAAATTCGAGGTATGTTTCATATCTAAAGATCCCAACACAATTAAATCCAAGTCCAGAAAAACCTAATTCGATCATATGAAGATAGAGAAAAAGTTTACATGCGCCATGTTTTACTTAAGTCAAATAAGTTAGGTAAGTTTATCAATCCTAATCAAATTTTCTATTTTTAAGTTTTGTTATATATTTTAAGTGTTTTTTGTTTTTATTTCAGTTTTCTGAATTAGTTGGAATTTTGGGAACGATGTCAAAGATGACCACGGATGGATTTGTTGAGCAGGAAGAGAGTGTATATTATTTATTTGAATATATGTGTAATTTTATTATTTCATGTTATTATTTTTTAAGATCTTCTTAATTTTTGGTGTCAAATACGATTCGTGTTTTATTTGTTATTGCTGATTCATATAGTTGTTTTTCTTGCTGTTATGAAATTGAGATATGTTGTGGTGTATTTGGATGATGTAATTCGACCAAAATTGGTTTTAGAGGTTTAATATGAGGCATTTATTAATATTGATAAGGTGAATTATACCTTTGGTGTTAGTTTAATTAGAAATGGCAAAAATGGGTAGTTTGGGTTGGGTTGTTTTTGTCTACAATTGCTTACTATTTCCGTTTATATGCTTATTTTGAGGTGAAAAAGCAGTTTCTGATAAGTGGGTAGAAAGCTACTTTTATTGTTGTATTTTGTTACTTAATGTATGCTTAAGGGGTGTTTGGGTTGAGCATATTATGAGTATACAAACGGCTCAGGGAAATTAATTTGATGCTTTTTGACAGGACGCCCAGAGCGTTATGGATTTCTGGTGTTTGGAGACGGGACTAAACAAATACGCAATATCACTGAGATGATTGGAAGCTTATGTACAGCTAGACCACTGTGTATTGAGCCAGAGGTAAAAGTTAGCATTCTTTTTGGGTTGATGGTTTTCTATTTGAGTTTAATAGACATATGGCAGTCCATACTACATGCCTCCTGAGGTCCTGAAACGAAACTATAGTCTACAATGATCGCCAGTAATGATGATCGTCAGTCTAAATTAGGTGTATGGTACCTTCAGTAGACTATGCACGTTTTAAGGATGCTTTATGCGTTTTTTCTTATGTGTAAATAGTTAGGTAACTAATTTGTAACCTTATGAAATGGTTGTGTGCAGAACGTAATAACATTTAAGAATGTCAAAGGTCGTGATGATGCCAAGCAGGAGCTCTAGGAAGTGGTAATACTATTTGACCCCGTTTGGACTAGATGTGCACAACTGGACTCAAGCCTGAGCGCGCTCCTACACCAAACCTGGAAAAGGCCTCCTAACATGGTAATTCTTATTCATAAAGGTCTATTCGGAAAACTTCAATTTTTTTCTTCAAATTTTTTTATTTTCTATGTGGTGGCATTTTGCAGGTGCTACCTGAATTTTGGCCATTGTATATGTCACTGGTTGTTAGTGAAGTGGATGAGGTTGCGGCTGCGGATTGGTAGCTGCCGGTTGCGGGTTTGCAGTCTGCCATTGACGGTGTGCAGAATTTACGGGGTATAATTGGTGAGCCATAGGATGTTATGATATGTTGGTGGGTTGAATAATGGTATTAAAATCTCTTATTAGTCAATGATAAATTCTGAATTTATTACAGTTTAATACAGTAGATACGCAATTTTGATGGTGTTATGGATTTTTTTATATGATTTGCTTATTTGAATATTTTCTGGGTGAAATAAGCTGTTTGAAATATCTGGTTGGTAGTTGCATTTGTCGAACTCCATATCTGATTATAAATAAGAATACAGGCAGTTTTAATGAACCATCCCTTACACCTCGAAATCTTCCCCATTTTTGCAGCGTTAGTGGTCGTTAAGACATGCTTCGAGGCTTGGTAATCCAATTTAAGCTTATAATTTACTGTTTACATCACACACGAAGGTCTACATTTTAAATTTTTATGACAAAGATTTATATCACTCTTGGATTAAAATCAATACATATATTTTTTGCTGTGATCGTTGTAATCAGTAACTATGTAACTTCAACTTCAAACTAAGCGTCAGGTAGGTTGGTTCAAGGCTCAAAATGGGTAAAATTATTGTGTAGGTCAATACGTGTCGGATGAGGTTGGCTTGATACATCAACACTTTATGTCTAATTTTTAAATTTTTTGTGTATAGTTAATGTATTAAGGAAGATTTTGAAATTTATGTAAGTAAAATAATTAGCAGATAAAATTAATGATCTTAATGGAATAAAAGTTGTGGAGGTTGCATCAGGGTCAAAACACTTTGTCCTTACCACAGCCGAGTGTTCTTCTTTAGATATTTTCCATCGTCAAAAGAATGTTTTAAAGGGGCTGTTTGGGTAACCTTATTTTAAGCGCTTAATAGCTTATTTTAGTTTTGAAAAGAAATTTAGCACTTTGAAGGTGTTTGGTAAAGCTTATGTCAAACCCATAAGCTATTTATTGAACATTAGCTTATTTCAACTAAGAATTTTGAACTGACATCTTCGTACCTGCTTCCTTACTTACTGAAAACGCTTATTCTGCCCCCGACAAGCACAAAATGGACTCACCAAATGCAATTAAAAGATATCTAAAACCAGTTGAGGAATTCACGGTACTCATCAGTGAATGGTGAATGTATAATCACATGGTTTGTAGTCTCCAGCAACAAATTAGGCGGTGTATATATTTTAGACACTGATGGTCTGCTCATTAACAGACTTCCTTCCTCAACGTCTTTTACTACTCTAGGAGGTTACTAATCCACTGATGAATTCATGTTTAAATTACGTTTAACTAATTCCTATTTGTTTTTGGTTTTTAAGTCTAATATTTATCTAAGAGAAGAAACCTATATATGTAAGATTATTAGTACTGAATAAAAATAGTATACTGAACAAGTACTTCTTGATTCTGCAGTGGCAACAAGCCAACAATGCATGAGATTATCCAAGTTCTGGATTACAGTGGCGAATGTCAAGAACAGGCCTAAACATTGGTAATTAATTCAACTACAAGAAACGGTACAAATCATTTACGTGAATGCTTCTTACAGTGGCTTACACATACATTTTTTTTGCGCGCAAAACCAATTAACCATATAGTTTACTTCCACTCTCGCTACAGGTAATCTTCATTCTCTACATTTTAAAATGTTTGGTTCGATAATTTAATATATAGACTAATACTAGAAAACTAATGATTAGTTAGCCATGAGTTTATACTTATATTTATATGTAAAACTAAGCATATGGTTTCAACTATCCAACTCGGTTTTAAAACTCATATGTGACCTTTCATTATTCATTTAGGCTATCCCCTTTTATCATTGGACGTATTATCTGTTGTCTTGCTATGTGCTATACTTTCAACATCATCCACTTTGAAAACCGTATTTCTTTTAGTTATCTATGTATTTCAGCAGAAAAGTAAAGATCAGCAGCCAGAATTTTGATAAAATAGCTAGATTCAAGAATTGGAGGTTGAGGTGTATAGATATTTATGATGCTTATAATGATGTTATGCGAAAGTGAGTGACTGTTTGGTGAAATTCGAACAATTTGGCAACTCTTAGTGGAGATTAGAGGTTTTTTTTTTCTTTTTTTTTTCTCTCAAGAAATTAGTCAAAATTTGTGTGTCTGTATTGCGGTTGTGAATTTTCAGAGACAAAGAAATTTCGGTAACGAACTTTGTATTTAGGCAACAGATAAGTATTCAAATAAGCAGTTCCAAACGTATTTTTAAATTATTGCAATATTTAACCACGACTCACTTAAATGCTTGATTAACAGGGCAAGCAAGATGGGAACAGAGATGATGTTATTAGTTTTACATAAAACTGTTTCTAATCTGCTGCAAGGAATATGTGATTAACTAAGGGTGCATTGGATCTGCTTATTTTGTGCTCAAAAGAGTGAGTCAAAAGGGTGCATTGGTTGCTGATTTTTCTGCACAAACGGGTGCGTTTTGCTACTGATTTTCCTAGACAAAAGGGTACATTTGGTTGCTGATTTTTCTGCACAAAAGGGTGCGTTTTGTTTTCTTATTTTTCTGCACAAAAGGGGTGTTTGGTGCTGCATGTTTTCAGCCATCAGAGGGGTTTGGTTCACCTTATTTTCAGCCCATCAAGGGCGTTTGGTTTGCGTGTTTTTCTGCCCCGAAAGGGTGTTTGATGGTACAAATTGTGTCGTTTGGAACTTACCTATTTGGTCCGGTTCATTTAGTGAGCCGAGAGAATATATATGATATACTTATTTAAAGTACAACTAAGATTGTTTGATTTGATATTCTTGAAACTTGCGGATATTTTACATTGACTTTGGTATAGTGCAATTTTGGGATTTTGAAAACCAAAAGGGGGGTCATTGATGTATCAAGCCAACCTATTTTCAACCAATTGCTCCATCCATCTTTAACAAACATATCGCGGCAACGCGCGGGCTCTCCACCTCGTAGTAATTAAGTGGAGAGAATATCTAATCATAATATTTAAGAAAAATAGAAAGATTTGTATGATTACCTCTCGCAAAAAGCAATCAACCCCAACATTTGAACAATTTTGCATTGACCAGTAGGCACATGATTGACTCCTTTAGATAGCGGAGATAATTTGAACACCAGCCTCGCTCCTATTTCTTGATTTGCACTTTGCTAATATTCCCAGTAATTTAATGATTCTATATTAGTGTTTCCATGGTTGGAATATATACAGGTCATCTATCTGTATTAAAGGTAATAACTTCTATAAACTTTGCTTCAATAATATAAAAATCTTAAAAAGGTTTCTATTGGCAAGGTCATGAGTGTTATCATGTGTGGCAACTGTAAAACGAAGGTTAATGTATTTCATTAACAAATATCTTGTAAATTTTATATAAAAAAATCCCTTTACCCTTTTCAGTGTGGTTATATGATACTAATAGCCTGATCGTTTCTGATTCTGCAACTTCTAGTAATCGTCGTTGTCCATTCAGCATTGATAGACTTATTGCAATTTTACACTTGTGTTTGTGTGGCTTATTTTGAGTTGTTTAGTAACTGTGATTAGTATGCGTAACATGATAAAACCACCGCCATGTGTAAGCCTAAATTCAACAAAGTTTCTTACATCACATGGGTCAATCTGTTTTTTTAAATCCCGACCAACTAAAATATATCAATTGCCTTTGAAAATTCCGCAAGCCTAGTAAGTCGTTGGGTACCATAGAAAGTATTTTAACTTAGACTCTAAAAAGTATACGAATCAATAATTATTCTACCTCCGACTCCAGGAATTACAATCTGATATGAGCTTGATGGTAATCAGTCAAAGCTCCACCCTTTCCAAATCAGCTGAGATACACTAAAACCCACATCAAACATTGACTATTTTTCATATGGGCACTAACAAAATCACCAAATAATTCTTACAATATTAACAAAAAACCAGAAAAAGCATACCAATGATTTCACTAATCGAGTTCCTGAACCCATCTGCTATCTCTTGTGCCCAATTATATAATGATGCAAATAAAAAAGAAACCTAGTTAACAAAAGTTTCAAATAAATTAAGTTAATTAGCACACCATGAATCTTCAAAATCAACGTACTTGATTCAGGATATATCGAATTAGGCTTATACTAAACCAGATGCTTACAACTACAAACTTTCAATTCTACCGAAAACTAATTCGGTTATCGACAGGGACTACATTATAACAACTCACAACATAGTGATCAACAAAATATCCACGTCCTAGAAACAGCAAAGAGTACAAACACCAAATCTACTCATTAATCAACTCACAATTCAATTCAATTCAAATTAAATAAACTATCATTACCAAAACATATATCTCAGCATAAACTACAATAGAAACTCTTAGGGTGCGTTTAGTTGAGGGAAAACACCCTTGTTTTCCACAAAATGTTTTGTGGAAAACAAGGAAAACAGAGATCGCGTTCAAATTAGTGTTTTCCAATAAAATTCTCTACAAAACACAAAATTCCTATTTCCAACTTTAATACACAAAAGTGGAAAACGCTTTTTTTTTGTTTTCACCTATTTTCCTTTAAAATACCCCTAATTAGTTTTCGTCCGTTTTTATACGTTTTTGTCGGTTTTTATCCGTTTTTAAACGTTTTTATCCGTTTTTTTTTCGTTTTGTCCGTTTATCTGTTTTTTACGCTTTCGTCCATTTTTTTTACGTTTTGTCTGTTTTTTACGTTTTCGTCGGTTTTTACGTTTTTGTCTGTTTTTTACGTTTTCGTCGTCCATTTTTTACGTTTTTCGTCCGCTTTCTTACGTTGCCGTCCTTATTAGTCCATTTTTTTACGTTTTCGTTCGGTTTTTTATGTTTTCGTCTATTTTTTATGATTACGTTGAATTTTTCGTTTTCGTCTGTTTTTAAACGTTTTTGTCCATTTTTTTCGTTTACGTTTGCGTCCGATTTTTTACGTTTTTTTACCGTTTCTAACGATTTTTTTTACGTTTATGTCTTTTTTTTATGTTTTCGTCCGTTTTTTTACATTTTCGTCCGTTTTTTTACGTTTTCGTTTGTTCTTTTACGTTTTAGTCTGTTTCCTTACGTTGTCGTCCGTTTTCGTTCATTTTTTTTACGTTTTCATCTTTTTTTGTACGTTTTCGTCTGTTTTTTTAAGCTTTCGCCCGATTTTTTACGTTTTCGTTCGATTTATTTACGTTTTCGTACGTTTTTTAACCTTTCCGTCCACTTTTTTACTTTTTTGTCGGATTTTTTATGTTTTAACCCTTTTTTACGTTTTCGACCCTTTTTTTACGTCTTCGTCCGTTTTACGTTTTCTTTCTATTTTACGTTTTCTTCTATTTTTTTATGTTTTCATCCGATTCTTTACGTTTTCGTCTGAATTTTTACGTTTTCATCTTTTTTTACGTTTTCATCTTTTTTTACGTTTTCGTCCGTTTTTAGGTTTTTTAAGGTTTCGTCTGACGAAAGCGTAAAAAGACGGGCGAAAACGTAAAAATCGTACGAAAACATTAAAAAGGGGCGAAAAAGTAAGAAAATGGACGAAAACGTAAAAACTGACGAAAACGTAAATAAACCGACTCAAACGTACGAAAACAGACGAAACGGACGAAACAAAAAAAAGCGGACGAAAACGTAAGAAACAAACGAAAGAGTAAAAAAAACAGACGAAAACGTAAAAAAAACGGATGAAAACACTAATTTAGTAGGTCGACCCGAATCAAACCATCTGTCCCATGACCTGCTAGACCCATTTTAAAACATGACATATATGACCCATGACCCAAGCCGCCGAACCAACCCGACCCCTTTGCCACCTCTAATAAAACGTATGAAATTGTTCAAAACATATAAAACGTAAAAAAGTGGATAAAACATAACGGATAAAATGTATAAAACGGATGAAATAAGAAATTTTACTTTATGTCAAATTTAATGTTTTTATGTCGAATTGTAGTCGCTTGAAGATTTTTTCATGTTATTTGATGTTATATTTTACTTTTTTAATTCTTTATTTTCTCGTATTAGATTTTTTTAGTTAATTTATAATTTAGTTTGTTAGTTTAAAATATTTGTTTTTGTGTTTTGAAGATGTTTTTATGATATTACAAAGGTGAATAGAGAATTGAGATAGAAAACAACAACACTTAAAGCATGTTTTTTAGTTTTGCAAAATGGAAAACATAAACACATGTTTCTCAAACTAAACGCGTTTTCTAAATTTTCCATTGTTTTGTGGAAATAAAACTCCCATCCCTTTTCCTACAAAACAAGAAATAGGAAATGAAAGAAAATATTTTCTAACTAAACGCACCCTTACCATTCCGACCGTCTGATTTTCGGACTGCTATAACCCTCATCGTCACCTCTAAACCGCTTCATACCTTCAAAACTTAAACAATTCAAATAATTATTAATTACACCAAATAATTACCAACTTATAACAATAACTAACAAATTCTACTATTAAACACATGTGGACAGATCACCGTTAAACAAAATATTTCATCAACGTGACAGTTAAACACTTAACTAAGAGTTAAATTAACTAACCGTATGTACGAACTTCAGTTCTTCAAGCTCGCTTCAAATATATATAATTCAACATTCTAGTTGTGTTACATTGTTGTTGATTGTGTAACAGGGGAGGGCATCACACCTTTTGCAAAACATAAGCTTGTTTGGGTCACCATTTTTTTGGCATACCTGGGTTAAAAAGAAAAAAAAAAAGCGCATATTCATAACAGCAGAATGATGATAAAAGATTGCAAACTAATAAAAAAAATGAAGAAAATATTATCATTGGGCATTAAAAGTACCTCGTATGAACGACATGAAGGGCAGGTCCAAGAACTCCAGTGAAACAGATTTGAAAAGAAAAGCCAGGTTTCCAATTTTTTTAAGATTTAAAAAATAAAAATAAAAAATAGAGACTAAGGCATTATGGAACATTTTAGCAACCACAAGGCATACCTCTATTTTGCGCCCGAGACTTAACACAACTACTGTGATATTTCTTGCTACAACTTTTGCATGATAGCATCTTCCTGGCTCTCCCAATTCCTTCATTTTCAGCAGAAAAACACAGGCGACACATAACTTTAGCATTAGAAAGTCCTTGCTCATCTCCAACCCGAACCACTAACTGACTGTAATTTGGGGTTTTGGGAAGGTATCGTTTGGTTTTGCTAAAGAAGAGTTTGCTGATTTTTTTTCTTTTAATTTTACTTTTTCCCCTAAAAATATGAAAAATAACAAAAAGGTACATGTGTTTTTTTGAGTTTTTTTTACCATCAGCTAGAAAAACAATTTTTTTCCTAAATTCTACCAAATCTGGAAACTTTTAGCTTTTTTTCTTTTGGAATAATTTTAAAGAAAAATCTAATCAAAAAAATTATTACTCAATAAGGAATAATTTGATTTTTTTGAAATGAGAAATTCCCCACTTGAGGTTTTGTTTTATTATATAAAAAGATTACAACCCTCGCTAGCTAAGAGTTTATCAGATGGGATTTTTGTTGCTTTGATACCACATGTAATTATAGGAAAAAAAATTTCTCAAGATCCGTAATTTAAAATTTTAAAATCATTTAGGGAGCTAGGCAGCTCTGATTAGCTAGCATTCTAGGAAACAAGAGTAAGGAGAAATAAAAGCGGAATAATCAGTGGTAATTCAATCCAGATTTTTGCAAAATATGTATGAACAACAGCAGATAATAGAGAATCATCATTCAAGAGATTCATAGCATAATTACAGTGTCAACTTTATTATAGTAGATAGGGATAGAATTTTTATTAACAGATTACATACCGATAGAAGTTCATTACCAAGAAGATATTCCACCTTATTTATAGTAAGTACTACACCGGCCAAAGTAAATCAAAGGGGGTGGTGGTGGACTTCTGGCATGGAAACAACCTCAGCCAAGCCTAAGTCGGTAGACGGAAACAAAATGTCAGTCCCACAATTTGAAGGACTCAAATTATTCTGCTTCCCGAATTGTGTGGTATACCTGAACCGAATCTCTTGAATTTGCTGCTTTTTACTAGCGCCCTTTCTTTGAACGCATCTAATGGTACCAGAGAAGCCACCATTAATCCTCGTAACTGCAGCTTGTATGTCTGCTAGTTTGTAGGTATCATAGATTGTTGGTCTTATGTTTTGAGCAGCAAGTCTTGCTTTAAGTCCTTGGAAATCATTAAGCAATTGTAAACTCTTGTCAAAGTATTGACGCAGTCCCAAGCCAGAATATTTTCCATGCTCAGTCCACTCATGTTGCCAAAATTTTATATTTACACTTATGCTCTGCTGTGCACTCTCTAAATTTGGCCACTTCTTCTCCAATTCCGTACTTATGGGAGTTAGCTGAATTAAGAATAACTTCATAATTAAATTGGAAGGAATCAACATAGTACATATACAAGTAAGAAAAATAATAATAAAATATATATATATATATATATATATATATATATATATATATATATATAGTAGGGATCCAGTAAGAAGTAAATTAAAATAAGAAGTGGTGAGAAGTGACCAAAACCACGCATTTGAGATGCACCGACTTGCATTGGATGCATTTGTATTCATATAGATGCAACATCTTGAGTTTCGAAAGTTAATTTGATGTATAGATGGTGCAAATTGATTTTTATGATTTTGGCACGTGCAGTAGAAAACAAAAACAAGAGAAATCATGAAATGCATCTAATATACGTATATGCATCTAATAAAAAGCTAGAAAACACATTATTGTGCGTTATAATGCATCTAAGATTATAGGGATGCATCTAATTTAGGTCGATGCATCTCGGATTTGAGGTTATAGTTCTTCTTATTACTTCTTATTTTAAGTAATCTTCTTATTTGATCCTAACTATATATATATATATATATATATATATATATATATATATATATATATATATATATATATATATATATATATATAGGGGATATCTTGGCTACAATTTTTGTAGCCAATTAGCTACAACTCTTCACATAAATACATACAATGAATCAGTGACCCACAAAGAGAATCAAGACCCACATTTTTTAGCTTAAAATTGTAGCCAATTAGCTACAATAAATTGTAGCTAATATATTCCCATATATATATATATATATATATATATATATATATATATATTATATATTATACCGTATTAGGATCAAAATTTTCAGTTGATGGTGCTCCATTAGGTTCTGGCCACAAACCGTGAATTGTAAATTCAGTTGGCACTGGTTTGATCTTACAAGTGACACCCGATTGTCCATTGCAAACCCCAGGTGGCCATGAGACAGCTAGTATGTAAGACGTCACTTGAGGTGGTGGTGGTGGTGGTGGTGATGCGTTAGGAAGTGGATTGGAAGAATCACAGTAAACATTCTTCAGAAGAATGGCAACTGCTAGGATGAAGACAAAATGGAGAATTCTCATAATCTTGCTGGCTAATTAAGAGAAAGAAATGAAATGTGGATTTTTTGTGTCTTGATGGACATGTATTTATAGAAGCAGAAAGAATATATACCTTTCTCCAATTTTCTCTATCTTGTCTTGATCGATCAGTTTAACACGTCATTTTTTTATTCCAACATTAAATTTCTTTCTTTTACTATCCCCACGCATGCATTCATCTTGCAATCAGTTTTTACTACTTCTACTTACGTGACCTGCTAAAATAGACGGGTACCAACTTTACCCTTTTTATGGTAAGATTGTTGTATAGACCGAGATGTGATTGGGTGATCGGATTAAACGACCAACAATAAACCAACTCGCATAGCTCAGTTGGTCACCTGGGCTTCTTTTTGAGCTTGTGGAAGGTTTTACCCAGGGTTCAAGTCTCGCAAGTGACAAAAAATCCAGGTTTTCCTCCTAGTGCGAAGCCGTGAGTTTTAGGGGTTTCCCTTCGCGGGTCTCTCCTAGTGGTTCGGGTCCCAGGCCTTGCCCGTTTAGATGGTTTAACTCGGGGGCGGATTTCAAGTGGGGTGCCGTTAAAAAAAAAAAAAAAAAAAAAAAAAAGATTTATACTTTTAGGGTAATTACCAATAGTTGGATTTAATTAAATCAAATTCTAATAAATTAATATATATATATATATATATATATATATATATATATATATATATATATATATATATATATATATATATATATATATATATATATATATATATATATATATATATATATATATATATATATATATATATATATATATATATATATATATATATATATATATATATATATATATATATATAAAACCCGTCCGATGGACGGGTATGACTTGTGGTTTTTATTTTTATGATTTAGTAGAACAAATATAAACTAAAAAGTAATTAAAAGTTGAATGAAACGGTTAAGATCTACAATTGATGTTACAATAATCCATAAAACGGCTAAAAGCAGGTAGTATTTTTATTTTTGTGTTTTATTTTTAAGATTTAGTTGAACAAATATATACTAAAAAGTAATTAAAAGTTAAATTGGGTATCTCAACAGATGATTCGTCTCTTCTGAAGAATCATCATCTTCGACTGCATAGCCGAGGCTGGACCGTTACTTGTTGTCCGTAAATAAGCTCTATTAGGAGGCGTTAAACTTCCAACCAATGATCTTGCTGAGCTGCAAACTTATTCCATTAGCTTTGCTTATTGTAACAAGATTATATATCATTTTAGACCGATAGAAAAATGTGTGCATAATGGTGTAAAATGATATTGCGGGTAAAATAAATACACACGTGAAATAGTAGTCCCCGCGGTGAGATGAGGATTCTCTGTTGGCACTTCTTCCCGGGGCATGATGGTATTCTAACCCAATGCTAATCTTATATTTGCATATCACACTCTTGTGTCCATGAAACTCTTCTAGGCTAATTAGACGGTCTGTGAATAAAATCTTTAGTAGTTTGTTGACTTGCGCTTGCGTGGCACGCTGTTCCATGTCAAAAGATGAACTGTTTGTGGCATCCAATGAATCAAAACTTGTGTTCTAGTGATTGAGTTCATATATGATGATGATTCTGTGCAGTTTGTGTATTCAGGATCAGGTTGAGTTTTAAGATTTTACAATTTTGGCACTTTTTGTTTCAGGCAAGAATGCCAATCTTCATCTCGTTATTAGTCCGGCCAAGCTATTAAAGACCACCTGGTTACATAATATACCAAATTAAATATTATTATTTTTTTGAAAAATGAGTTAATCATATAAAACGTTTTTATATAAAACATTTTTATATATAAAACAATTTATATAAAATGTTTTTATATATAAATTTTTTATATAAAAACGTTTCATATAAAACAACATTTTTATATAAATTTTTTTTATAAAACGTTTTTATATTAAACATTTTTATATAAAAATATTTTTATATAAATAAATGGCCGTAAAAAACAGACAAAACAAACAAAAACGGATAAAAACAAACAAAAATGTAAGAAAAACGGATAATCCATGCTATGGCTCCTTCATAGAACCTGCAGTTACATCCATTCTTATATAAACAGGTAATTTTGGGTTGAGTCTCACTACCTGGCCCTCTGATCCTGCATTGACTTTTTTAAGTTTTAATAATATTATAAAAGATTAACACTGTACATTTTAGAGGAGTAAATACACAACTCATAATGTTACTAAGAGGAACCTTTTAGTATTTAAGTTTCATAGTTGTCCTGGTTACCAGCGAAGTAAACATGTGGACAACTCTCTATGAAGAAAGGGTCCCTATCAGTGAAGTATAACATCCTGTAAACAAAAGGTCATTGAATGTAAAAAGGATAAGTTTTAAAATCATTTTAGAAAGATCAGTTGTTTTATACGTAAGAGAGAAAGATAGAAAGATGTAATAAATCAACAAATGGAAATATGAGCTTTAGATAACAACTGGACAAATAAAAAAATCCATTGATAAAAAGGGGGGTTCTACGAAGTCAAGCATTAATATTTTGACAGCAAAGAAAAATAAAAAAGATACCATTTATCGCAGAAGTGAGTGCCTCTTCAGTTTTAGCAACAGCATTACCACGACAATCATAGGCTAGCCTTCTACTCTTTATCATAAGAGGATAGCCAAATTCTGGACCTGCTTTTATGGCACTTTCTAGGTCTTCTATCTGTCCCAACAAGTTTCCTGGCCAAAAAACTAAAGCATATACATTATCTTCCTTTTGTAAATAATACGTGCATAATTTATTTATTAACTATACAAACCTGCTTAAACCTGGGAAGTGGAATGCCATGTCCAAAAAAATGGACCTTTTGAAAATATTTATCCTGAAGAAAAGCATAGAAATCCTTATTATAAAAAACTCATCACTGCAGTAATGCAGCAACAGATATCACAAATGGGGTAGACGACTAACTAAAACGATTTGTAAAAGAGGAAAACAAAACAGATCATAGAAACAAGAGGTATACACAAAAAGAAACCAGCAACCTTATGATGTTTTGTTACCAAATATTCTAATATGTGACTTGTAACTCTTGTGATTATAATCGTATAAACTAAAAGTAAAATTATTTCAAAAAAGTGTCAAGACCTCTGATCTAGGGACACAGCTATTATGTGATTATAATCGTATAACATAAGAATATTATGAGTTCAAGAAAAAAACAGATATTAGGGGTTTGAGAAAAAAGAGGGTACCTTTTTTTGTTTTTTTTTTAATCTTTATAATTAACCAAAGCTATATTTAAGGAATAGATATTATTGTTGAGATAATAGTTTATGTGGCTTTATTAATTTTGATTTGAAATGAGGATATCAAAAGTTCCATTGTTCTAGTGGTTGAGATGTTTGTTATTGTTAGTAGAGATCTCATGTTCGAACCTTGTTAGTTACATTTTTTACACTACATTTAATAATCCGAAAATTAGTTAATTTAATCAAATTTAAAAAAAAAAATCGAATTTTAAAATTCAAAAATAACAAAAACAAAAACGAATTTTAAAATTTATTAAAAATAAATTGTACATATATTAAAAAAAATGTCACATAAATACAATGATGACATTGAAATATGACATGGCGATGGCAAGTGGCATTTTATGTGGCATGCCTCCTCTTATATATAATGTATAGATATATATATATATTACATTATAATGTATTTAGGACTTCCTATAAGAGTATATAAAAGCATACTGTTACATAATTAGTAATTCATAAAATTAAGAAAAGAAGCATAATGTACAACACTTTAATGCACATAATTTTCAGACGTATAAGACAAGAAACATAGTGTACACCACTTTAATGCACATATTAAAAAAAAAGTAAATTGCATAAATGGTCCCTGTGGTTTGCTCAAATTGCAGATTTCGTCCCTGAGTTTTTGAAAGTGCAGACGGCCTCCCTGTGGGGAAAAGTTGAGTTCACTTTCGTCCCTGGTCATAGTTCAATGACTAGAATACCCTTATGTTTTCTTTTTCCAATCAAATATTCAGGACGAATTAACTTGCAATTTGAGAAACCACGAGACCATTTATGCAATTTACTCTTTATTTAATATGAAACTTTGAAAACCAAACTCAAGTTTCTAAACCTGAGCCAGTTTCACACACAATACACATTTTGACTTTATTTTGATTCTTTAAACAAACATAAAAAAAATGCAAAACACCCACTAGTAGATCTGCACATTTGCAATTCTCATAAACCTTTTTTTTTCCTCTCCCCTTCCTTTTCGTCCCTTCCTCATCTCATATTATAGCTTCCACCTACCATCACCCTCATGACTATAGTCGAACAAATACAAGATTAGGTGAGACCCGTGTGGGAAGTGAACGTGAAGCGACGGAACCGGTCAGATCTATAATGGTACTGATAATTGATGTAGTGATATGTGTGTGTTTGTTGAGGTGTATGTGTATTTTGTGTGTGGGGGATAGAAGAAAGGTGGAGTGAAATAGAATGGGGTTAAAAAAATCTGAGTTTTCATTTATAAGTATGAAAGATTAAATGTAGTGTGAAAAATTAAAGAACTTGTTGATTGAAGGTTAAGTTGTAAATGAAGATGGATGATACTCTAGTTTTCTTTGTCAATATTTATGTTTTAATTTTGTTGACTTATGATTTTATTTTAGAAGAATGATTATGGTTTTGATGATTTTAGTGCGTGTTTGAAAGTTAAATGTGCTCGTTAATGGTGTATTTATATAATTCGAGAAAAAGGAAAAAACAATGTTTTGAAGAATCTGGGTAAAGGATGAAAATGGATGAATCTCTTTTAAAGAAATAAATAATAATTCATTTTTAAAATCAAAGTGAATAAAATGTGTAAATTGCATAAATGGTCTCTGTGGTTTACTCAAATTGCAGGTTCGTCCTTGAATATTTGATTGGAAAAAGAAAACATAAGGGTATTTTAGTCATTGAACTTTGACAAGGGACGAAAATGAACTCAACTTTTCCCCATAGGGAGGCCGCCTGCACTTTCGAAAACTCAGGGCCGAAATCTGCAATTTGAGCAAACCACAGGGACAATTTATGCAATTTACTCTATTAAAAAAAACAAAACACCACATTAATGCTATTTAATATAGTCAATTAATTAACTGATCAATAAATACAATTAATACTGTTATTAAAACACGCATAACATAATAAATACAAATTATCAAGCATATTGTACAACCAAATTAAACACAATTCCTACATTAAATGTCATTAATACAAATAATATTAAACAAATAATATTCAAGCCCTAGACGGGCAACATGCCAAATGGGCTTAAGCCCAACGGGGCATGAGCCAAACGCCAGGATTCGAGACCGAGCAAGACACGGGCTAAACAAAATTTTGAAATCCGTAAATTTATTGTCAAAAGAGAGATAATAAACTAAAATACATGATTCACTTGAAAATTTGATTTCAAGGTACTCGCGTCGCAGAACGCTAACGCGGCACTGTATTAAATGTCACTAATAAAATATAAAGCATTATACAAATATTAAAGCCCGAACAGGCAACGGGCAAAATGGGCTTGAGCATGAACATGCACGGGCAAAACGGGCTCGAGCCCGAACGGGCACGGGCCAACGGGCTCGAACCCGAAAAGGCACGGGCTAAATGAAATTTTTGATATCCGTAAATTTATTGTCAAAAAGAACTTAATAAACTAAAATACATGATTCACTGAAAAAATTTATTTTAAGGTACCCGCCACCACAACGCGCGGGTACTCTGCTAGTATCCCACAATAGAATAGTATCTAATTACTAGTAATTAATAATTATAAGATAGTCCTGGCCTCCTAGGTGTCACTTTTAACTAGCTATCAAATTTTGCTAGCTTAGTAAAACCTTTTACATCTAAAAGGGTACTAAAAGTGACTATTGGAAGTAATTTTATTTTTTTCTAAAGAAAAAAAAAGCTAACTATAACTGACCATTGGGAATGCTTTTAAAGTTCCTAAAAATAAATCAATTACTCTTTGAAAATATAGGAAAACATACCTATAAACTCAATCATAATAAATATATATTGTATTTTTAAGAGTAATATCAAGAGTAGAAGTATTATATATATATATATATATACTAATAGCCAAAATTTACTTGGGGTCAAGAGTAAAATTTTACGGAGCCCGTTATGCATTAATAAGCCTTCTTATTGGTCCATTATTAATAATTTACGAATTACAAGGCCCAACAATTAATTCCTAGATATGTTGGCAAATTTTGATTGGTCTAAGTGTGGTGGGGGATCAACTATTCACAAACCGTTTAACGTAATGACTCCGTAACACACCTAAACTTTTGTACGATACCATAAGAAGGATAACAAGTGTATATCGTTTTTTCTCCAAATTTCTAGACACACACCCCTTACTAGAAAATTCCACCGCCTCTATCTTTCTCATCATTTTCTTCCCACCAAACAAAAGTCAGTAGCAAAAAATCAGACATCATCTTTGAGAAGCTCTCTAAAAAAAAGGCGAAAATGGTTTAATGAAGATGATTAGTGTCGTTAATGGTGAAAATGATGAAGAGTCTAAGAAGGGTATTGTTGTAATGGATATTCTTAAAAGAACTCATATTGCAACTCCTTTATTTATTTGAGGTAAATTATTCTGGGCTTTTATTTTTATATAAAAACTATTGAATTAAAGATTATGTTTTAGTGATAGGTTTTGAAAAATTTTCAGTGATTTTTGTTGGTTTTTAAAAGTGTGTTTGAATGTTTAATCTTTTTGTTGATTAATTTTGTTTTGAGTTTGATTTTATCGATTTTGTGTTTTTAGGGTTTTCGTAAGATTTGGGATTAAATTACTAGGTTATATGATATAGTGACGCATTGAGTTGGGAATCGATTGTACGAAAGTGTTTGGATTGCTTATATTATCTGCGCATCCTTAGTAGCTTATTTAATTGCAGATTTTATAATGAGCTGGAACAGCACCCATTGATAATAATGCTACTATTTGTTGCGTGTATGTTTATTTTTAAAGGCATCTTCATGGGTTCAGTTCTTTCAGCGAAGTATATAAGGTAAACGATTAAGTTGGCGTGTTAAAGGTTTAACCATTACCGAAATAATTCAAACTCGAAAATTGTCCGGAGGTGTGACCAAATGCATATTATAAATAAGTGTTGTAGTAACAATTTACCCTTATAAATTACCTATTTTGACACATTGTATTTAACAACAACAATAACATAGGCTGAAGGTAAGAGCTGTACAATCTTATGCCTGAATAGTCTAAGAGATTATCGTCTGTTTGACGTGGTGGTCATGCTTTGTTTCTTTCATATATATTCAGAACAACAACATTGAGTTTTGGAGAAATTTTTTGGCCGATTACTTTTTGCTCATAATAGCAGGAAGAAATGATATGTCTTTATATGGTAACGGACGCCAACCGATGCCATACTAAAAGAATTTTTCCACAGGTGAGTTGCTAGGGATGTTTTTTGGTTGTGTTATTTCATTGTCTTACTAACGTCGGTGTGTACGCAATTGCATAAATCTGTGATTTTTATATTGGCGTCAAATTTGTTTTTATGAAAATAGTAATAATAATATCTCTATCCGCACAATTGCATAAATCTATGGTTTTTATGTTGTCAAATTTGATTTTTAGGACGTGTTAATAATTATATTCACCAATCTCTAAATTGTTGCTAATTGCAGTTGGGGGACAGGTGCGTGTTTGACGTTTACATTTTCAGCATGAATAAGAGATTTATTCATAGACTGACAACCAAAAAGAAAAGTATTACCAAGTCGAGGGAGGCGGTTATGGTTAGCTGCAACTAGAGCTGATACAAAAGTGACCACACGAGGTAATCCTTCCCTCTAAGCTAAATCTGTAATAAAACAAAACTTTCAGCAAGTGTCGCTGGTCAGTTTGATAAATGCTTGAAACGTGCATCATGTTTACCCTATGTGAACCAACGTCCATCCACACCTAATGTCACACAATGCCAAGATGTTGCTTATAAATTTAAGAAAAATATATAAAATTTAAGATAATGTAGAGGTCAACAAGGTATATAACAATTCATTTTTTAAGTTAACGGGCCTTTTGGTTTAGCTTAGTAGTTTTTTTCAAGAAACAAGCCATTTTACGTCGTTTTTCTGTCAGTAGATACAAGCAAGTACACAATTGTTTGTTGCACGTGTTGGAGCCTATCGAACTTGCTGTTGTCCGGTTGAGTAAGTTAGGCGTTCATGTCACGTAATAACGAAAAGCACATACAAATGAACGAGATCTTTTCTAGATGAAGACTTTCTGTGATATTGTATAAGTTGCAGTTAGAAATAGTATATGGAAAAACAACTTGTACGGATGGTATGTGTTACAACAGTAATTTATTGGATTTGATTAAAAGCTTTTTGGGACTGTTGTTTGGATCGGACCCTTTTTATGCTGTTATATCGTATAAGAAATTTAAACCTATATACGAATGATTAATAACTGAGTTATATTTGAGCTGTTTATGTAAGAATTTCAAAGAGTTTCATTAACCTATGGTTTGCAAAATCTCGCCACTTGATTCTATCCTTTGTCATAGTGGTGGATAATATTTGTGACTCATGATTACTATGGATGGTTTTAGCAATAGAACATAGATTGTAGTTTAGGATAATCGTATAAAATTTGTGACTCATGATTACTATGGGATCGTTTTAGCAATAGTTGAAACCAATGGCGCATGTATATATCCAACAAGTCAACACAGTAATCACAAATTGATTGGTGTTACTATTTGAATAAATTTGGTGATTAATATAAGCTTTTTGTGTTGGGTTGGATTAGTATAAGGACTTGGATGAGAAGTGATGAGTGTCTAAATACTCATCATTTTTATACTGTTAGAATGCCAAAAACATCTGAAAACACTCAGAAATGCTTCAAAATGATGAAAATATCACAAACAAGTGTTTTATATGTTTTAAATGCAAAAACATCAAAATCGGATGAAAAACGTATCAAGTTTGCTTAATTGGCAGTTTTAGTCCCCCAAGTTTGAAAATATGTCAAAAATAGTCCCTGGTATTTCAAAAGCTTGTAAAATATCATTTTAGGTCCAAGAGATTCAAAAGTTGTCAAAATAAACCCTTTAAAGTTTAAAAATCACAAATTGACAACTTTGGTCCCTCAACTTTGAAAAATGTCAAAAATAGTCCTTGGTTAATTTAAAAAGTGAAAATTATCAAGTTTTAACCTTGTTCTATTCATATTTGACAAAAATGGTCCTTATGATAAAACTTTTTGAGAAATTACAATATTGGTCCTTATAGTTTTTAAACTGACAGTTTTGGTCCCTGGATTTGTAAAAATGGAAATTAACAACAATGGTCCTTGAACTAATCTTACTTGGCAGGTTTGATCCTTATGATATGCTTGGAAACTTGTCAAAACCAGCCCTTAACTTTAGCCAAATTACATGGATGGTCCTTATTGTTAAACCAAACCAAACCGGATCCAATATAAAACAACCCAAGCCCAAACAACACCCAGGCCCAAAATTTAAAACAGATATACCGGCGTCATCGTTCACTTTCCACCCCCACCCCTGTAACTCAAAACCAGAGGTGGTTTTACCACCTCCACCTCACCATTTCCACCTCATCCACCATTTCCACTCACCCCCTCCTATCATCACGACCACAAGCCATTTAATGCTTCCCCACCATTTCACCTTCACTGTAGCACTCACATATCTGTTTTCTCTGAAAAATCAACCTAAACCCATGCCTACTTCACAAATTGTCTCCTACACCTCACATAACACTCCAAACTTCTTTAATTGCTTTGAAACTGTCTCAAGCTACCAAATACACTTTTAGCGCCAAAAGTAAGTATTAATGGCTAAGATGTGTTTGACTGAATCAATGGTTGATATTGTTGATGGGATATGTTCAGAATCAAGTGGAGAGTTCGAAAAGCTATAAAGCGAGAGGAAGCAATGGAAGAAGATATCTAGTGTAATTTTTAATTTCCATTGTCGTTTTAGCTTAAATTCAAATTTCAGTATCTGTTTTAGCTTTCAAGCTTTGTTTTACAAGTTACCGTTAATGTAAACCTTTAACAAGTATCAATTTCAAGTTTCAAGTTTCAATATCAGTTTATGCATTTTCAAAATTTCAAAAATATCATGAATGATCAAATGTTGTTGTTAGGTATTCTTATGGACTGAGAAGCACATATAAGCTCCTAAGAAAGCTTATTGAAGCTTTTAGAGACTTTAAAATATAGTTTAGAAGTAAAAACAGAAAATTACCAAAAATACTAAAAAATTCAGTGAAATTCAAAAATCCATGGTTCAAGGTTCTAGCAGTGCTGAGCAGGATGTATAATGGATGGTCTTGGGTGTAGTGCTTATTGGTAAGCTATAGGATCTGTTACTTGGTCTTAATTCTCAGTTTGTGACCTCAAGTCATTTGTAAGCATTTTGATCTTATTTTGGCATTTACTGTTTAAGTCAGTTCTTAGCTCAAATTTCTGTTTAATCATGTTCAGTAGTTGTAATTAAGTGTAATCAAACCATAAAACCAGTTGTTAGTTCACTAGAATTGGTAGTTTATATAAATTTTATTTTAACAGTTAAAAGAGTATTAGGATTATTATTGAGCTTTATGTTGTTATGGTCATTGTTTCACACTTATTTAATCTTAATAAATGATGATACAAGGTCTGTACTCAGTATAATGTTTTTAATCTTTGTTTTACTTTGAAAAAGTACCAAATCAGTCATTTGAAGGGTTGTTTGGATTTGTGCAGTTCACTGTACCAAAGGTTGTGCAGACCTGTGTTTGTGCTTGATTCATATCTCACTTGGTCTAAAGAACTCAAACAAACAATAAGAACAAGTCCTTATTAGCTAAAAAGTCAAAATTACCTTTTAACTAGCCAAATCAGTCCACTGTTGGGACTTTTAGTTGCAATAATCATCACAGTAGCTTGGAAATTGGTAACCTAGCTTAATTTAATCTTATTCTAGCTTAACATATCATAGTCAGTCCTTAGAATTGATTTAAAACTCATTAAAGTCAATCTGTTTCATTTTCTAAAAGTCAAACTTGCCACTGGCACGCTTTTGGTAACCAAGTTCATAAGCTCTTAGAGAGCTTACTAGTTAATATTAGCCTGTGATTTTTAGCTTTTTGAGAAGCCAACCAAGCTGTCTCAAGGTCTCAAGTGTCATTTTTCAATTTGCAACTTATTCACTAGGTCGCTATTGCTTTTCAATTTATCCAAAAACTTCGATTCACTGAGTTTTACTCGTGAATTGACGGTTTTGAAAAGCATCTCACAAGCTCATGTTAGCTTGTCTGGCCATCATCTTTGGTTTATAGGTAGTCAACCAGGTCTTATACAAGTTTCAATAATTTTTTTTAAGTTTTAGCTTATTGTGTGTTCTGTGGTTAAGCTCAAAGTAGTATACCAATTTCTGTTTTGCTAAATAAGCTCAAAACTCAAATCTGTGTTAACTTGTAATACAGAAGTTCTAGCTTATTGATTTTGGTTGAAATAGAGTTCTTTTAGCTTAATATAGCTTCTGTGTAGGTTTGGTGGTCTTTGGTTATCATTTGGCTTTTTCAAGTGCTTATAAATAAGCAGTTGCCACTACAGTTGCTTATTTCTACACACAAGACCATGTTTTTCTATTTTTCTTAGACTCAGTAGATTAAAATAGACTTTTCCTGAAATTTTCATAATTTTTCATAACTGTTTGCTATTTTTCTTAATTAAAAACAGTTTTTAGGTATTATTAAATAGCATTTAATACAAATAAATTATAAAAAGTCCAAAAAAATGATTTTTCAATTTTCTTAGGTTTAGATAAATATAAAAGTAATAAAAAGTATTTTTCCATAATTTTCTTAGTTTAAAAAGTATTTTAGCATTTTTATTAGTTTTAAATAGTTTTAAATTAATAATAAATAGATAATAAGTCTAAAAAATATATTCTTAGTTTTAAAATAAGTTTTATCATATTTTAGATTTTTCCAAGTTATAATTTCATTTTTCTAGGTTAATTTTGTATTTTCTTGTAATTTAGTGCAATTTAAATACTTAATAAATAGTTTTTAATTAATAATAATTAAATAAATAGTTGTAAAAATAATTTTCTTTTTCTAATAATTTTCTTTTATTATTAGGATTGTTAAAATATCATTTTCATATTTATAGGCCTTTTATTTCTTAAAACTCATTTTTTATTTTATACGTAGACGTAATTTTATTTTAAACGTAAGTTTTAAGTCGTAGTTTTTAAACGTTCATCGCCTTTAAAAATAGTGATAGCGTTTATTTAATAGATTTTATCTTTTATTTCTTTTAATTTGCATTTAAGTCGCTGTTATTTGTAGATTTTCTCTTTTAGTATAATTTTCCATTCAATATCCTTATTGATTGCTATCCTTAGTGATCATTCTACCATCTGATTAAGTGTTTTAACACCAATTCATCCTCCGTGGGACTTAACGACCGGGAAACACTATACCTCTGATCTTCATTGATTTCGTGCGAGCGTTTTAAGTTTCTTACGTTGGCCATTCACAAGTGGCCAGCTTGTGAGATAACTTGACGGTTCAAAGACAGATCAAATTTTAGCGCCGGGAGGCCGTAAGCGTGTTTCTAGCATTATCGTGCCCGTACTTGCACATATACCACAGTTTGTAAAAAGTTTTCTGTAAAGTTAATATAAACCAAAAAGTTCATTAACACTTTTCCTAAAGTGTTAAAAACCCAAAAACAATATAAAACAACAAAACAATCGTAACGTTTTCTGTCTTGTGTTTCTTTTAAGGTGATTCTTAAAGAGATACGATTTGGTTAAACGGGACGATACCAAAAAAAAATATTGTCAAAAGTTTTTAAACCCCATCAGCACAAATCATACCTACGTCTTTTCACTGGTACTTAATATACATAAAAATCAACCACCGCAAATCAAGGCAGTGCACTACCTAACTGGGGGTGCGACCATTAATAAGTTCGAACATCGATTTAAAACTTGCCTGTGTGTCACTTGTGATTTGGTGTACCTTTTTCAAAGAAGCCATTTCATTTGGGATTATTGGTTAAGTTCACTTGTGTTTTGCCTCATTTGTTTTGAAAATTGATTTTTAAACTTAGTGCATGCGCACTCGTTCTTCCAGTTCTACAAGTCCATTGTCAGAACTTGGAAAGATTCCTCGAGAGCGTAGAGGACGTTCAGCTCCTTCAGCCGTGGATGAGGAACGTCTACCACAACCACCACCTGTCGAAATGGCAGAAGACAAACCCATGAATGAGCTTCTCCAAGCACCCATCGAGGGTTACGGAGATGCCATTGTTGTCCCAGCCATTGTGGCTGATACCTTCGAGCTCAAGACCGGGTTGCTTAATCTAGTAACCCAAAGCCAATTCTACGGTCTTGAGCGGGATGATCCTCATGCACACATTCGATGGTTCAATAAAATTGCATCAACCATCAAGTACAAGAATGTCCCACAAGAAGCTATCAAGCTTCTTCTGTTCCCATTTTCTCTAGAGGGACAAGCCCGGAATTGGCTTGAGAAACAACCCCCTCGTTCTATAGAGACATGGGAAGATCTAGTTACCAAGTTTGTTAACGAGTTCTATCCTCCATCTCGAACCACAAGTCTTAAGAATGAGATAATGAAATTTTCTCAGAGATTTGATGAATCATTTGGGGAGGCATGGGATCGTTACAAAGAATTGCTCCGCAAGTGTCCACATCATGGTTTTACCGAGTTAATGCAAATGGATACTTTCTATAATGGTCTGAGACAAGCTGACCAAGACTCTGAATGCCTCCGCGGAGGTAATTTCCTTAGCAAAACCACCAAAGAAGCCTTACAAATAATTGAAAACAAGTCCCAGGTCCGCTCTTTCCGCACTAAGACATATCAAAATCAGTCTAATCTTTGGACCTTCTACTAATGTGAGTACATCTAGCACCGATGCTAAGATTGATAAACTCACAGATGCTATTCAGGCTTTGGTTCTTGCTAACCAAAAGAAAGTCACATTCACTCAAACACCATCACATGGTGAAGTGAAGAAAGTTGAAGTTTGTGTCACTTGTGGTGGTCCTCATGCATACTACAACTGTACTGCCACTGATGGTAGTCCGTTTGAAGCAAATGCTATAGCCGGTACTTCAAATCAAGGAGGTAATCAATACCGTCCTCAGAATGAACCAAATTACCGTGCTAACACTAATCAGGCACCACCCGGTTTTAACCAAAATCACAACATGCAAAACCGGAATCAGAATCAACCTAGAATGAACCAAGGTTATCAAAACCAAGGTAATTTCTATCCTGGATCCAATCAAGGTTTCCAACAACAAGGGAACCTTCATCAAAACAATTTCAATCGTGGGAATCAATTTCATGGGAATGTGAATCCTAATCAAGGGAATTTTCAACAACAAGGTCATAATCAAAACATCCGACCTCAAAATTTCCCTCCTAATCCACCTCCCATCATTACTCCTCCAGGACCATCATCTGATGAGTTACTGAAGCAGTTTATGAAATCCCAAGATGAGATGAACAGATTGTTGGTCAGTCAGATCGCTGATCTGAAGAAGTCTTTAAATGATCGACCCTCGAGCTCAGGTACTTTACCGAGCAACACGATCGCTAACCCTAGGGGCGATGCTAAGGCGATCACGACCAGAAGTGGTGTTTCATACAATGGACCCGCTATTCCTACTACTTCTTCTTCTTCTTCCAAAGGTAGTGGACAGGTGAACCTCCACACACAATGGACCTACGACTCCAATGCCTCCTCCTGTGGCAATGAGTCAAGTTACCAAGGAAACAACGGACAAGGTGCATTATTCTAGCCCACGAAGTACGCACACGCCCAACCTTCGGTAGTCCAACCTCAAGTGGTCCAGAAACCCAAATCAAATCAAGGAGTTGTATTTGAACCTCCTGTAGCTCCCATGTTGAGAATCGAAATCCAAATCTTCTATTCCTTACCCATCACGTTTGAATGAGCAAAAGCTCCGTGAAAAAGCTAGTCATCAAATGGACAAATTTTCCCAAATTTTCCAAGAGTTACATTTTGACATAAGCTTTGCGGATGCTATCATGCTGATGCCCAAGTTTGCATCTACTCTCAAGCACATGTTAAGCAATAAGGAAAAGCTGTTTGAAATGGCTAAGACTCCTCTTAACGAAAACTGCTCTAGTTATCACTGAAGAAGCTTCCGAGAAAGCTTGGAGATCCCGGGAAATTTCTCTTACCTTGTGTATTCCCGGGAATGGTTGAATGCTTTGCCCTAGCAGATCTTGGTGCAAGCATAAACCTTATGCCATATTCAGTGTGGAAGAAACTTTCTCTTCCGAAACTCACTCCTACATGCATGACTCTCGAGCTTGCAGATCGTTCCATATCCCGTCCTCTTGGCATTGCCGAGGACGTATTTGTAAAAGTAGGAAAGTTCCATTTCCCAGCTGACTTCGTGGTTGTTGATTTTGATGCCGATCATCGGGTTCCTCTCATTGTTGGTCGAGGATTCATGAGAACGGGCCGTGCTCTCATAGATGTATTTGAGCAAGAAATCACATTGCGTGTTGGTAATGAAGTTGTTACCTTCAACCTTGACCAAACTTCGAGGTACTCCGCAAATTATGATTCTGAATCGGTTAACCGAATAGATATCATTGATGTTGCCACTGAAGAGTACTCTCAAGAAGTTCTTGGTTATTCTCATAATTCGGTAAGTGGGGATTCCACCACATCTTCTCAACCTATCATAGCCAATTCTACTCCTTCTATCACTCCTTTTGAGGGAAATGACTCCATCTCGGAAGAGATTGAGGTATACTTGGCTAGTGATTCTGCGTGTGGGAAATTGATCACGCTCCAATTGACATTGAGGGAGACATACTTCTCATCGAGAAGTTGCTTAATGATGATCCATCATCCACCCCTCACCCTAGTGATTCAATCCCAGTTGAGATTAATCAAAATGAGATTAACTGAGGGGGATATTCTTCTAAAGAAGTTGTTAAATCAGGACACTTCTCCTCCTCTCCCTCCCATTAAACTTCATAATAAGGAAGTCAAGTCAGTCGAGAAAACTGAAAAATTTCCTGAGGTTGAGCTTAAGGACTTACCTCCTCATCTCGAGTATGCATTTCTTGAAGGTAATGATAAATTACCAGTCATTATTGCTAGAGATTTGAGTAAAGATGAAAAAGCTGCTCTCATAAAGATCTTGAAGTCACACAAGCAAGCAATTGCTTGGAAACTCTCCGACATTAAGGGTATCAACCCCGAGTTTTGTACTCACAAAATCTTGATGGAGGATGACTTCAAGCGGCAGTTCAACATCGAGAAGAGTAAATCCAAAATCCATGATGTTATCAAACTAGAGGTTATCAAACTTCTTGATGCAGGATTGATTTACCCGATCTCAGATAGTCCTTGGGTTAGCCCAATTCATTGTGTCCCGAAAAAGGGTGGCATTACTGTTATCACAAATGAAGATAACGAGTTAATTCCAACTCGCTTGGTTACGGGATGGCGTGTGTGTATTGACTATCGTAAGTTGAATGACGCCACTCGTAAAGACCATTTTCCTCTGCCCTTTATGGACCAAATGCTTGAGAGATTAGCAGGGAATGAATACTATTGTTTCCTTGATGGTTTCTCGGGGTACTTTCAGATCCCCATTGATCCAAAGGATCAAGATAAAACCACATTCACCTGCCCATACGGAACTTTTGCCTATAGACGTATGCCTTTTGGCCTATGTAATGCTCCTGGCACGTTCCAACGATGTATGATGGCCATTTTCCACGACATGATCGGGGAAACAATGGAGGTGTTTATGGATGACTTCGCGGTCATTGGGGATTCGTTTCAAACATGTCTCTCCCATCTAGATAAAATGCTCAAACGGTGTGAAGACACCAATCTTTGTCTAAATTGGGAGAAAAGTCACTTTATGGTCAAAGAAGGCATAGTCCTTGGCCATAAGATTTCAAAGAATGGGATTGAGGTAGATAGAGCAAAAGTCGATGTTATTGCTAAATTACCTCATCCTACTACCGTCAAAGGTATTAGGAGTTTTTTAGGTCATGCCGGTTTCTATCGTAGATTTATACAAGATTTTTCCAAAATCGCCCGGCCTATGACCCATCTTCTTGAAAAGGATGCTCCTTTTATCTTCTCACCCGAGTGCATAGAAGCTTTTGAAACATTGAAGAAAAAGCTTACAGAAGCACCCATTCTCGTTGCTCCCGACTGGGACTTGCCTTTTGAGCTCATGTGCGATGCAAGTGATTTTGCTATCGGCGCAGTCTTAGGGCAACGAAGAAATAAGCATTTTCAGCCTATTCACTACGCAAGTAAGACTATGACTGAAGCTCAAACTCATTACACCACCACAGAAAAAGAGCTATTAGCCGTGGTGTATGCATTTGAGAAGTTTCGGCCGTACTTAATCTTGACCAAATGTGTAGTGTATACGGATCACTCGGCTCTCAAATATCTCTTTGCAAAACAAGATGCAAAGCCGAGATTGCTCCGTTGGGTTCTCCTCCTCCAAGAATTTGATATCATCATACGTGATAAAAAAGGAGCTGAGAACTTGGCTGGCGATCATCTTTCGGATTAGAAAACCCTCCCCAAGATGTTTTCGAGAAAAAGGATATAAATGAAACATTTCCTCTCGAGACACTCAATGCGGTTTCTTTTCGTGGAAATTCTACCACCCCATGGTTTGCGGACTTTGCAAATTACCATGCGGGTAACTTCATAGTGAAAGGGATGTCGTCCCAACAAAAGAACAAATTCTTTAAAGATGTAAAACATTACTTCTGGGACGACCCCTACTTGTTTAAAATTTGCGCGGATCAAGTCATCCGACGGTGTGTTTATGGACAGGAAGCTATTGACATTCTCACAGCTTGCCATCTTTGGACCCACCGGGGGCCCATCATAGTCCAAATTACACCGCCAAAAAGGTGTTTGATTCCGGGTTCTATTGGCCCACAATCTATAAGGATGCCCACGAATTTGTCAAAGCCTGTGACGCTTGTCAACGTCATGGTAATATATCTCAAAGGAATGAAATGCCACAAAATGCCATTCAAGTTTGTGAGATATTTGACATATGGGGTATTGATTTTATGGGGCCGTTTCCATCTTCTCGTGGTAACAAGTACATACTCGTGGCTGTTGACTATTTGTCAAAATGGGTTGAAGCAAAAGCTCTACCCACCAATGATGCCCGAGTTGTTGTCAAGTTTTGAAATCTCTGTTTGCAGTTTGGAACTCCGGAGCGATAATCAGTGATCGTGGTACACATTTTTGCAATGACCAATTTGAAAGAGTCATGCAAAAATATGGTGTTACCCATCGTCTCTCCACTGCATACCACCCCCAAACAAGTGGGCAGGTGGAAGTTTCAAACCGTGGTCTTAAAAGAATTCTGGAGAGGACGGTTGGCGAAAACCGTGCCTCCTGGTCAGATAAGCTAGATGACGCACTCTGGGCTTTTCGTACAGCTTACAAAACACCCATCGGGTGTACTCCATACAAGCTAGTGTACGGAAAAGCATGTCATCTTCCGATTGAACTAGAGCACAAGGCTTACTGGGCCTTAAAGCATGCAAACTTCGATATACAGACAGCCGGTGATCACAGAAAAGTTCAAATGAATGAACTAAATGAACTTCGTGATCAAGCTTATGAGAACTCTTTGATCTATAAACAAAAGACAAAGAAGATTCATGACTCCAAAATCAAAAACCGCGTTTTCAACGTTGGTGATCGAGTCCTTCTTTTCAACTCTAGATTGAAGATTTTCTCGGGAAAGCTTAAGTCCCGTTGGTCTGGACCATTCACTATCACTAAGGTTTATCCTTATGGCACCATTGAGTTATCTCAGCCCGATGGTCCAAACTTTAAAGTGAATGGTCATCGATTAAAGCATTACTTTGGAGAGGACATTCCCCCTGTGGTTGTCCCGGATTTACAAACATTCCCCATGAACCAATGAATGCGGGGATCGAGTCAAGCTAGTGACTCGGTAATCAAAAACATTAGCACACATCATATGGGTTTTCACCCATAATTCTGTCTTCTTACCCCCTTTCTACCACCCTAGTGTGGGGGAGTTTTCCCCACACTGTTGTATATTCTCATTCTTGCAAAAATGTGTATATATCAAAAACAAAATAATGGTCGTAGTATTTCCCTTTTATGTTCTATGTTTCGGCATAACGGCCGGTACTTTGAATATTGAGGGCAATATTCATTTCTAAGTGTGGGGGGGGAATTCTCACGAATTTCATGTAATTATTTCACCCACCCCCGTTTTGGCCAAAATTTTTTTTGAGTAAGTGTTTTCACTTACTCAGAAATGGTAATCATCCGCCATGTCTAACCAACATAAGGATTGGCTAATCCAGGAGCAAACGGCTCTTGGTAAAGATATCTCAAATCCGTTTATGGCTTGCAATTTGCCTAAAATTGTATGGTGTTCAACTCACCATATCCTTAAACTAGTGAAAAGTTGGCTAGCCCGCAAGTTTATGGCTTGTGGTAAAGGCAGTGGAAAATCCATAATTGGTAATCGGCTCACCAAAGATAATATTGATAATTTATCTAAGAGTTGGCTAGTCCAGAAGGGTACGGCTTCTGGTAAAGACAAATCAAATCCGTTGAAAGCTGGTAATTTGCTCAAAATCATTTGGTTATCATTGTACCAAGGTTCTTACTTGAATCAAAACAATTGGCTACTCCAGAAGTAATGGCTTTTGGTAAAGAGATGAAATCCATTATGTTTTCTCAAATCATTGCTAGGGACTAGCAATATCTTAGTGTGGGGGATTGATGAGTGTCTAAATACTCATCATTTTTATATCGTTAGAATGCCAAAACATCCGAAAACACTTTGAAATGCTTCAAAATGTTAAAAATATCACAAACAAGTGTTTTATATGTTTTAAATGCAAAAACATCAAAATCGATGAAAACGTATCAAGTTTGCTTAATTGGCGTTTTAGTCCCCAAGTTTGAAAATATGTCAAAAATAGTCCCTGGTATTTCAAAAGCTTGTAAAATATCATTTTAGGTCCAAGAGATTCAAAAGTTGTCAAAATAAACCCTTTAAAGTTTAAAAATCACAAATTGACAACTTTGGTCCCTCAACTTTGAAAAATGTCAAAAATAGTCCTTGGTTAATTTAAAAAGTGAAAATTATCAAGTTTTAACCTTGTTCTATTCATATTTGACAAAAATGGTCCTTATGATAAAACTTTTGAGAAATTACAATATTGGTCCTTATAGTTTTTAAACTGACAGTTTTGGTCCCTGGATTTGTAAAAATGGAAATTAACAACAATGGTCCTTGAACTAATCTTACTTGGCAGGTTTGATCCTTATGATATGCTTGGAAACTTGTCAAAACCAGCCCTTAACTTTAGCCAAATTACATGGATGGTCCTTATTGTTAAACCAAACCAAACCGGATCCAATATAAAACAACCCAAGCCCAAACAGGACCCAGCCCAAAATTTAAAACAGATATACCGCGTCTCTCTGTTCACTTTCCACCCCCACCAACTCAAAACCGAGGTGGTTTTACCACCTCCACCTCACCATTTCCACCTCATCCACCATTTCCAGCTCACCCCCTCCTATCATCACCAGCCACAAGCCATTTAATGCTTCCCCACCATTTCACCTTCACTGTAGCACTCACATATCTGTTTTCTCTGAAAAATCAACCTAAACCCATGCCTACTTCACAAATTGTCTCCTACACCTCACATAACACTCCAAACTTCTTTAATTGCTTTGAAACTGTCTCAAGCTACCAAATACACTTTTGGCGCCAAAAGTAAGTATTAATGGCTAAGATGTGTTTGACTGAATCAATGGTTGATATTGTTGATGGGATATGTTCAGAATCAAGTGGAGAGTTCAGAAAAGCTATAAAGAAAGCAGAGGAAGCAATGGAAGAAGATATCTAGTGTAATTTTTAATTTCCATTGTCGTTTTAGCTTAAATTCAAATTTCAGATCTGTTTAGCTTTCAAGCTTTGTTTTACAAGTTACCAGTGTACTGTAAACCTTTAACAAGTATCAATTTCAAGTTTCAAGTTTCAATATCAGTTTATGCATTTTCAAAATTTCAAAAATATCATGAATGATCAAATGTTGTTGTTAGGTATTCTTATGGACTGAGAAGCACATATAAGCTCCTAAGAAAGCTTATTGAAGCTTTTAGAGACTTTAAAATATAGTTTAGAAGTAAAAACAGAAAATTACCAAAAATACTAAAAAATTCAGTGAAATTCAAAAATCCATGGTTCAAGGTTCTAGCAATGGAGCAGGATGTATAATGGATGGTCTTGGGTGTAGTGCTTATTGGTAAGCTATAGGATCTGTTACTTGGTCTTAATTCTCAGTTTGTGACCTCAAGTCATTTGTAAGCATTTTGATCTTATTTTGGCATTTCTGTTTAAGTCGGGCTTAGCTCAAATTGTTTAATCATGTTCAGTAGTTGTAATTAAGTGTAATCAAACCATAAAACCAGTTGTTAGTTCACTAGAATTGGTAGTTTATATAAATTTTATTTTAACAGTTAAAAGAGTATTAGGATTATTATTGAGCTTTATGTTGTTATGGTCATTGTTTCACACTTATTTAATCTTAATAAATGATGATACAAGGTCTGACTCAGATAATGTTTTTAATCTTTGTTTTACTTTGAAAAAGTACCAAATCAGTCATTTGAAGGGTTGTTTGGATTTGTGCGTTCATGTACTAAAGGTTGTGTGCACTGTGTTTGTGCTTGATTCATATCTCACTTGGTCTAAAGAACTCAAACAAACAATAAGAACAAGTCCTTATTAGCTAAAAAGTCAAAATTACCTTTTAACTAGCCAAATCACCACAATGTTGGGACTTTTAGTTGCAATAATCATCACAGTAGCTTGGAAATTGGTAACCTAGCTTAATTTAATCTTATTCTAGCTTAACATATCATAGTCAGTCCTTAGAATTGATTTAAAACTCATTAAAGTCAATCTGTTTCATTTTCTAAAAAGTCAAACTTGCCCTGTGCACAGTTTTTGGTAACCAAGTTCATAAGCTCTTAGAGAGCTTACTAGTTAATATTAGCCTGTGATTTTTAGCTTTTTGAGAAGCCAACCAAGCTGTCTCAAGGTCTCAAGTGTCATTTTTCAATTTGCAACTTATTCACTAGGGTCGCTATTGCTTTTCAATTTATCCAAAACTTCAGATTCACTGAGTTTTACTGTGAATTGACAGGTTTTGAAAAAGCATCTCACAAGCTCATGTTAGCTTGTCTGGCCATCATCTTTGGTTTATAGGTAGTCAACCAGGTCTTATACAAGTTTCAATAATTTTTTTTAAGTTTTAGCTTATTGTGTGTTCTGTGGTTAAGCTCAAAGTAGTATACCAATTGTTTGCTAAATAAGCTCAAAACTCAAATCTGTGTTAACTTGTAATACAGAAGTTCTAGCTTGTTGTTTTTGGTTGAAATAGAGTTCCTTTAGCTTAATATAGCTTCTGTGTAGGTTTGGTGGTCTTTGGTTATCATTTGGCTTTTTCAAGTGCTTATAAATAAGCAGTTGCCACTACAGTTGCTTATTTCTACACACAAGACCATGTTTTTCTATTTTTCTTAGACTCAGTAGATTAAAATAGACTTTTCCTGAAATTTTCATAATTTTTCATAACTGTTTGCTATTTTTCTTAATTAAAAATAGTTTTTAGGTATTATTAAATAGCATTTAATACAAATAAATTATAAAAAGTCCAAAAAAATGATTTTTCAATTTTCTTAGGTTTAGATAAATATAAAAGTAATAAAAAGTATTTTTCCATAATTTTCTTAGTTTAAAAAGTATTTTTAGCATTTTAATTAGTTTTAAATAGTTTTAAATTAATAATAAATAGATAATAAGTCTAAAAAATATATTCTTAGTTTTAAAATAAGTTTTATCATATTTTAGATTTTTCCAAGTTATAATTTCATTTTTCTAGGTTAATTTTGTATTTTCTTGTAATTTAGTGCAATTTAAATACTTAATAAATAGTTTTTAATTAATAATAATTAAATAAATAGTTGTAAAATAATTTTCTTTTTCTAATAATTTTCTTTTATTATTAGGATTGTTAAAATATCATTTTCATATTTATAGGCCTTTTATTTCTTAAAACTCATTTTTTATTTTATACGTAGACGTAATTTTATTTTAAACGTAAGTTTTAAGTCGTAGTTTTTAAACGTTCATCGCCTTTAAAAATAGTGATAGCGTTTATTTAATAGATTTTATCTTTTATTTCTTTTAATTTGCATTTAAGTCGCTGTTATTTGTAGATTTTCTCTTTTAGTATAATTTTCCATTCAATATCCTTATTGATTGCTATCCTTAGTGATCATTCTACCATCTGATTAAGTGTTTTAACACCAATTCATCCTCCGTGGGACTTAACGACCCGGGGAAACACTATACTCCCCTGATCTTCATTGATTTCGTGCTTGAGCAGTTTTAAGTTTCTTACAGTTGGTCATTCACAAGTGGCCAGCTTGCGTGAGATAACTTGACGGTTCAGCACAGATCAAGAAGTTTGTGGGACAAGTGATGAGTGCTTATTCACTCATCGTTTTTACCCACCTAAAACCTCAAAAATGACTAAAAACACCCACATACGATCAAAATATGTTAAAAATATCCTCGGAGTGTGTTTTATGTCTTTCAGGTACAAAAGGATTGAAAACGAGGAAAACGGAAAAATCGAGCTGATTATGGAAAAGTGCAGATCAAGACGAGTCGGAAGCAATTTTCTACATTTCAAGCCCAGACGCTTTTTGAGAGTGATCGGGGGAAAACAACCAAAACCTATCCTCAACCCAAAAATCTCATTTCACCCTTTCCCACAGATAATTTCCAAAACACCTTTTAAACCAAAATCCATTTTAAACCTTAAAACCGTTTTGTAAAATTCTATTTTCTTAAAACAAATTTTTATTTTCAAAAAACCTACAAAATTTAAAACTACAAAAATACTTTTTACTTAAAACCATTTTTACAAAAAAAATAAACCTAACCTCTTTTTAAGCCTTACCCCTTTAACCCTCACCCATCATTTGACCTCCCCAAAACCAGTAAAACCCACACCCAATTTATCCCGCCAAGAATCCAACTCACATCCTCGTCACCCCCCACTACCTCACCCCTTGTCACTCTCATCTTTGGAAGCTGCAAAAGGAGTCAACTCATCCCCTTCACATGATGGCAGCCACTATGGCAATCCGTGGCCTTCCCATTGGAGCTCAAGCATCAATGGCTAAGATCAAAGAGCTGTTTCTCCAACACATTTGGATGACTCAGATTATATCCCAAGAAGCACAAGTTACCTCAACCTGTTTTGCCTCTCACATAACAAGCACACCAAGAAAAAAGCTTGAAGACCAAGTCCTGTAGTATAAATTAGAACTAAATGTAGCCATTGAAGGCATCCCTTAGTGTAGTTTTTTAAAATAGCTGTTTTATTTTTTACTTGTAATGTCTTCAAATTAATGAAAAAAGCTTTTAGTTCCTGTTCTAATTTTCAGCTTATTTACCCATAAGCACTCAAGTGCTTATATATTTTTACTTTCTCAATTCCCATTTTCCAGTAGCTTCACAACAGTTAATTAAGTATTCAGCTAGTAACATAAAATTTGTTTTAATAATTGAATCGGTTTTGCTTTTTTATCTCATGAAGGTGCGTTTGGGTCAAGAGTTTTAGTTGGTCAATAAGCTATTTTTAACCTTTTGACTTTCGAAGTCAAACTCTCTATAAGGTTTTAGTCAAGTTCTTTTCAATGATCAACCAGTTTAGCAATTGTTTAGAAGTTTTATTTAAAAAAAAAATGGTTTTCAGTTTAAAAAAAAAAAAACTAGTACAAGATCAGTACCCTGAGCTGCTGTTCATGGGTTGATTTGGAAGCTCAAACAAGCTGCATTGGACATGCAGTCCTGTGCAGACCAACACCCAAAGATAGCAGATGAGTTTTTCACTTAGTGATTATTTAGCATTTCATTCAGCTATCTAGTTTGTTTTTATTGACTTATAGTTTGATTAGATTAGGCTCAGTACTTATTAATGTTTAGTTCCCATGTAGCTTTAAGGATTCCCTAGACTAATGCTATAACTAAACTGCTTGTTCCCATGAGTATTTAGGATATCCTTATGTATTTTTTTAGAACTCCTTTAGACTTAAGCAGCTTGTCCTGTTTTCACCATTTAGCTTAGCTTATTGCCTTTTCTTTTCTTTTTTTTTTATCTAGTTCTTTTAGCTTATTTGGTACTAAGTAGTATAAAGGAGTGTTTGGTTTGGTTTAAATAAGCTGATGGAATCAAGCTGTGCAAACAGCTTATTAGAATCTTTTCATAAAAAGATGTTTCACAAAATTTCTTGCTTTTGATTCTGAGTTTGATTGTCCAAAAGGTGATATAAAAAAAATGAGTTTTCAAAAAATCGACAGGTAAGATTCGAACCTGAGACCTCCTGCACACCCTTCCAACGCATCACACACATCTCACAAATCCATCTTTGCCCTTGGGTCTTTCTTGTCATTCCTTGCACACTTAATTGCTTTATATACGTTTTCACTTTTAATACTAAATAAGGCCTTTAGCTTATTTTCTGCTTATTGGTTACTGAATTTTCAAGTTTCTAATTTTTCTTAGATTTAGTTTACCAAAAAGTATTTTCCTGAAAAGTTTCGTATTTTTCCAATTATTTTTGATATTTTTAAACATTTAATTTCTATTTTTTAGTTTTTAATTCATAATAAATAAATAAAAAGTCGAAAAAATTCCCGGATTTTTTCTAAAATTATTTTTAGCCAAGTAGAATGTAGGAAAATTAGTTTTTCACTTGTAGGATTTAAATTGCATATTTTTCACTTTCGAGGCTCGGGATTAGCTCGGGTTCTCGCGTTTTTGCATTTTAGTACCCTAGGATGTAACTTAGCTTCGTTTTATTGTTTCTTAGGCTTAGTAGTAGTTTATTTAGCATTTACATTGTTTTACATTTTTAGTTTTCATTCCCGTTCTTTATTTTGTAGAATAACGAATCCACAACCCAAATTCGTTTAACCAATTCAAGTCCTAATCACGAAACTCAACGACACCGTCAATTTCACACCTCGTTGGGACACGACCTGGGAAACCACTTTCCCGGTATCACTTTTATCACATTCGTGAGGTTTGGCACGTTAACCTTTTTCCTAAAAGGTTGATTTGTCGAATTTCACGATTAATTTGATATATATTGATATTGTTTTTCACCACTCACTTTTTCACGAATCAAATTTTGGCGCCGCTGCCGGGGAGGTGTGTTGCGACAATATCGTGAAGTTTTGCGATTAGTGACTTGAAGATCCTTCCTCGTGAAGTTATTGTTTTTCAAAAATACAAAAATACAAAAATATTTTTCTTTTCTTTGTATATATGTAAAAGATAAAAATACAAAAAGATTTTGCTTGTTGTTTTAAATAAATAGAATACATCAATCATATAACACTTCTCAACTTGAGTGTTATCATAATAAGTTCCCGAACCAAAGATTCAAAACTTGCCTTTGTGTCACTTGCGTGAATACGCTTGTGATTATTGGTTTAAGTTCATTGTGTTTTGCCTCGGTCTTGTTTTAATTGAAAGTGTTGTTTTTGAAGGTGCATGTGCACTCGTTTTCGAAAAATCCAAAAATATTCTTCTCATTCCTCTCGATCACTTAATTCTATTCCTTTAACCCTCTACATGTTTAATTCTCATGGCTACGATCGATTATCGTCGTTGTTTCCACTGCAAAAGCCGTATGGAAGAGGATCAACTTTATTGTCAAAATCACGATTGTTTATGTAAACGGTGTGGAAGGGCGGGTGCAAGCAAATATTGCTATTGGTGCGAATTATCCGATAAAAACTCTCTCGATGATACTCCAATTTTTTCCGACCATCCGTCACAACCCGATGTTTGTTCTATTGTTTCTGAGCCCAAACCGTCTAGAATTGATCAAAATCTTTCGCGATTTACGGTTAAGGTTAAGAGAAAAGAGCAAGAACCGGAGACCAAAACGGAAGTGGTGGAAACGCTAGCTCGAGCACACCACTTGTTCCACCTCCGGAATCTTCAAGACGTTTCTCAAACGAGGATGATTTCCTTAGGGCCGAAATGAACATAATTAAAAACCTGTGGAAACGTAGGGGGGGTGAATACGTACCGCTTAAAAACTTTAGATCTTTAGTATCAAATCGCTTACGAAGCTTGTTATAATATGAAAGTACCAATTATTGTTTGTGACTAATATAAAGTATGGTAAACCAAGTTGTCACACAATCATGAACATCAAACCACATCACAAACAATAGTATAGTGCAAGTATAAAAGTAAAGAGATAAAGAAAGGAAAGTGCAAACCGAACACGAGGATTTATAGTGGTTCGGTCACGGATCTCCTTTCCGCCCTACTCCACTCCTCGAGTACCCAACTCGAGAGTTACTTCACTAAATCAACAAGCTCCCTTCGCGAAGAAAACCTTACAATCGCCGCTACACTTTTTCCTACAAAGCTAAATACCGGGTTCTAGTTCGAGGTAGAACCAACCTAACGCCGCCTATACAATATTTCCGACACTAAGCTAGATGTCGAGTTCTTTTACAAGGGTACAACCACTCCCAATATGTTTTATGGCCCAACATAATAAACCTTGTGTTTTATGGCACAAACACATAAACCATCTAATCTAGTTTGGTGAAAGTGTTGTTATGATGCAATGATGTTTACACTAATGATCCATGACACAAATGTCTAATGGATATGAATAACTACTTCTAAATGAACTTCCATTGATAGGAAGCCTTCATGATGAAGATCACAAGTTCCCTAAACTTCTTGTGATAGATCTTCAACTTGTGGTAAGTGGGTATGGCTAAATCTCCAAACTTTCCTTGGTTGATCAAAGAGTATGCTTACAACAAAGATGAATGTTAGAAGCATTATGATCATGATCATTAGGGTGTTTAATGTATGTTATTACATTGTTAATGATTGATCTAAATGTATGCAAGAAGGTGGAGAAGATGTGATTTGAAGTGGTGAAGAAATGGGAAAACAATGGGCTTCTATTTATAGCCAAAGTGATCGGGAGCGCCACGGACCACGGACCCTTAAAAGGGTTCCGCCCTTTATACAATTTGGTGCCGTGGGTGCACGTAGAAAATCTAAAAAAATCTTTCTTCAAATCTTTCCAAGATATTACCAAATCTTACTAAGATCACATTTGATATATTGTGTGTCAATCTAACCAAAATATTCAAGTGATCTTCCAAGGATTTCAAAGATGATGCATGACATGATGTAACATGTATTTCCATTTTAGATTAAAAGGTTTATCAAGGTAAACTTGTAAAATGTATTATGTAACTAGTTAATAAAATGTCTAGTTACCTTTTGAAATACTTGTGAATGCAAAATGTAAAATGAGGTTCAAAATAGAATGGTTAACCTATTAAAATACTTAGTGACTCTAAATGTATTTTAAACATTCTAAATGATTTGTTAATGGGTTTGATCATAATGCCACATAACAAACATGTACAACCTCGTGTTGTAACATACGAAGACTTGAGACATCGAGAGGTGTTGAATGTATGTTGAGACAAATGTAATTACAAGTAACTTGTACATTTTACGTTATGTATTACAAGTTACATGTTTGTCATCAATCAAAACAAATGAGATCAGATAGATTAAATATCGTAATGTTTGCACTAACAATCTCCCCATTTTTGATGATGACAAAGATATGTAAACGTAATAGAAAGTAAAATGTAACAGGTTACTTGTATCCTTACTACCTTTACATTACCTTCTCCGTTTACACTCTTCTCCCCTTTTTGTCGAAACAAAAGGGTGTGTCCTTGGAGTTTAAACTTAATTTCTCCCTAAAAAGGCGAGCTTGCATCATCCCTAGTGAAGTTAAATTGCCCACTTCAATCCGTCCCTTGTTTGGTAGCGGATCCATGGATCAAATAAAGAGGGTTAACCTACATCAAGGTTAGTTTTATGCAACAAAAATTATGAGAAATATATGAAAAGAAAAAGGCATAGCAATGTTAGCCTATTTTCTCCACTTTTTATCGAAGCACAAATGCTTGTTGAAAAGTGAGAATGATGCTAAATGCGTGCATGCTCCCCTTGACGGTTGCTCCCCCTTGTTTGAGGCGTCAGGGTATGATTAAAAACCTACAAAACAAATATTAGTGCAAAACTATATTCGTCATTGGACGAGTAAGTGATATACAACAAAGTGTATATAAGATGCATTCAGTAAATTCTTGACGGAAGCTCCCCTTGCTCTAGGGCGTCAAGATGAACCTTCAAAATAAATATTAGTATAATAGAAGCTTTGTCTTAAGACAAATATGTCATATATATCCAAATGTATAGACGATGCAATATGAGTGCTTAGAGGATATTCCTCCTTGTTCTAGGATGTCAAGAAGCACCTAAAATAAGAAAAATAATTGATGCAAACTTCATCCTTAGATGAGTAAATTATATACAATCGAGTGTATATAATGATGAACCTACAATGAAAAACATTAGTGCAATATATTTCATCTTTTTCACAAAGAAAAATAAGATGTATATATGTGATAAATGATATAATCAAAGATCTCATGAAGTGTAGTCTCCTAATTACAATCATAAGAAAAGTGAGAATATAATATGATAAAAGCCTACAAAATAATTCCTAGAAAGAAGATATGAAGTCTTCCACCGAGTGTGCCACTAGTGGTGCTAGTGTTGGTGTCGGTTTACTAGTAGGATTCATGTGGTGATGATAGATGACTCGAGATTTACAAAAGTAAGTTTTCGCTAATCCATGGTGGTGATGATTAGTGAAAGTGGTGATGGAAGGTGATGGTGATTAGGTAGGAAGCTATTAAGGAGTTAGAAACTCGTATGTATAGCAAATATAAAAATATGGACTCATGCAATCCTTTTGTTATAAGTTTTTTTATTACTAGTTTTTTGGTTTTTTTTAACAAGATTTGTGTTTTACAAGTTTTCTTGTTATAACTTTTTGCAAAATTTTTCTTTTTACAAGTTTGTTTTTTTTTGTTTTATAATTTTTTACAAATTTTTTTTTGTTTCAGTTTTATAAGTTTTTACAAGTTTCTACAAGTTTTTTTTGTTTCAGTTTTGTGTTTATACATGTTTTTGTTTTATAATTAAAAAAAAAAAAAAAACGTAATCGAAAAATTTTGAGGCTCAGATTCGAAGGTTGCAAAGTGAGATTTTATCTTACTTTACCGTCCATTCGGTTTCGGTTATCATCATCGCCTCGGAAAATTTTAAGGCTCAAATTCGAAGGTTGCAAAGTGGGACAGATGGCAGCATCATTGGAGCGACTACTCCTCGGGCGTGATTGATCTTAGTTTCTAGTTATATTTTGATTTTGTGAACCATGTATCAACTATTAATTTATAACAAGCTTGGTTATTTATGTATTCGAAGCTTGTAATTTTATGAACCATGATATTACTGATTTATGTTGCAAATAATTATACAAATTCTTTTGGGATGCAACAAAAATCCTTTCTTGTGTCGCTGTGAACGGGGACTTATAATTGAAAGAACATCCCAAAAGCCCAAAAGTTATGGGTCAAGTATTATGTATGTCCTTTGTCAAAGGTAAATAATTATACGTTTGCTTATTTACGTAAAATATCAATAACTTGTTAGTTAAGAATACATTTCTTATAATTGTTTCACCATGTAACAGCCAGGGACAAAAGACTATGGGTGTCGATACTTTATGTGGAAGGATGTATTTCAACAAAAGTACTTTAGTCAAGGCTCTTCTTCAACGCTAGCCAAACTGCGAAACTAAAGATAATACGATCAACATGCTTGAAACAAGAAACCAGATGTTATTGTCTCAAAAGAATATGTTGAAGGCAAGAATAAAGACGTTGGAGGCATCACTGGAATTGGCAAGAAATCTCGTTGATCATGCATGTCAGTTGAGTGGAATACTCTATGACCTTATTGATAACATTAATAATCTTCATGTGGAGTAGATTTCGTTGTAGTAGTAGTAGCATTTGTTGTTGTACTTGTTTAATATATTAATGTTTAATGTTTTATTATTATTGCTTAATTAAATGGAAATAATACACAATAAAAAAAACATAACGTAAAAAACTACACAAATATATTTTACACAAATAAATATACACACATATAAAAACACTACACAAATAAATATACTCTACATATAAAAACACTACACAAATAAATACACTATACATATAAATATACTACACAAATTAAATATACTATAAAAACACTACACAATTTAAAAACACTACACAAAAAGAAAAAAGGTACAAAATCCGGTACACCCTATATTGGGTGTGTGAGAAGCATTTAATGGGGTGCCTCATTAGACTACCCCTTTTAAAAATTATTAATGAATTGACCATAGAATAAAACGTTTTCATAAAAGATAAAAGAAGGAGGTACAAATGTACAATAATTTTCTCATAAAAAACAAAAGATGGTACAATAATGGGGTAACTTTGAGATTCGCCCAGTCGCTCAGTTGTGCGGGTTTTTTTACACCCACTTTGGTTGATTTCTTGAAATGGACCAAGCGACTAGTGAATTTAATACAAATGCGACATGTGGCACTAAAAAAGTCGCGCCTAATCCTTTGTTTTAGACTAAAATACACCGTTGGTCCCTAAACTTGTATCTGCGCATCACATTAGGACAAACCTTGCCCTTTTCATCGTTGGGAGTCCAAAACTTGGGTTTTATACTCTAGACAAGTCTCTTGACCAATTTTCTGTTAGTCAACGTCTGTTAATTTCCCCATGTGCCTTGCACATGAGGGCAAAATGGTCGTTTTATTGTTTTGGTTAATTATTTTGGTGGTAAGACTGGTACAACCTTAGGGACTAACGGTGTATTTAATCAATAAAATTATACCATCACCACCACCACCCTCCCTTTATCTCTTTTTCCTGCTTCTCTCTCTAAATTTCTGCTTCTCTCTCTAAAATTAACACCATCACTATTCTCAAATCTCATAAACTCCTTCACAAAAAAATTTAATCTCAATCAAACACCATCACCATTCTCTCTCTAAAATTAACATCATCACCATTTTCAAATCATGTAGGCTAGATTAAAGACATAGCAAAGGTATAAATATTTATAACACCAACCAAGTATAAATAACTTTTAGAAACTATTGATTAATATATATTTATGACATACTAGGAAGAGAGTGATTACCACGATTCACTAACCCTCAAGCAGACTTTTCCATAAGTTTGACAAATTAATCCTACTTGTGAAAGGAAGTTTGCTGTACTTTGGCAAAGCATCAGAAGCTATGACTTATTTTTCATCGATAGGATGTTCTCCTTTAATTACCATGAACCCAACGGAGTTCTTGTTAGATCTTGCAAATGGGAATTTGAACGATGTTTCTGTTCCACACGAATTAGAGGACAAGGTAGACCTTGGAAATTCAGGAAGAGAAACAAGAAATGGGAAACCATCTCCAGCCATTGTGCACGAGGTAAACTAAAACAAAGAAATTCAAAACATTTTAAGAATATTGAAATTTTTCTTTAAATAAATTTAAAAACTATATCTTTCACTTATATTATTTAGTGGAGGCCTGCGTTGCAAATGTATCAAAAGAAATGAAAAAGAAGCTCACTGTTCGTTCATCAATCGATCTAGAAATTAAGTCAAGCGCACAGTCAGTGAAACGAGATTGGGGTACAAGCGGACAAAGCAGACTCCATATTGTTCCGGAGAGGGATTAAAGAAAGGAAACATGATTATTTAAGTTGGTTGAGAATCACACAAATCGTGGCGACTGCGATTATCTTGGGACTTCTTTGGTGGCGATCAAATGTTCATAGCCCCAAAGATCTGCAAAAGCAGGTATAAAATGTTTCCATTAAAAAAAACTAAAATGCCAAAATAATTAATTACAATGTAAATTTTCCATTGTTGTACCTAAGCTTATATGCTCATTTGCAGGCGTGACTGGTTTTCTTCATTGCTGTTTTTGGGATTTTTCCTAGTTTTACAGCAATTTTACATTCCATCAAGAACGAGCAATGCTGAAAAAGAGAGCCGAGACATGTATAGGCTTAGTGCATATTTTATTGCGAGGAAACCAAGTGATCTTCCCCCAAATCATCACATCGAACAAATTACATAGTCAGATTCACTCAATACAAACACGCCAATGATCACAAGCACTACTTGATCACTCAATTGAAAAACGATTCGTTAAAGAACTAGGATTGGGTCTTTAATCGAAGTTAATTTTTTAGGTCTCTAATATAACCTACATGATTTGAAAATGGTGATGATGTTAATTTTAGAGAGAAAATGGTGATAGTGTTTGATTGAGATTATGTTTTTTTGTGGAGGAGTTTATGAGATTTGAGAATAGTGATGGTGTTAATTTTAGAGAGAGAAGCAGAAATTTAGAGAGAGAAACAGGAAAAAGAGATAAAGGGAGGGTGGTGGTGGTGATGGTATAATTTTATTAATTAAATACACCGTTAGTCCCTAAGGTTGTACCAGTTTTACCACCAAAATAATTAACCAAAACAATAAAATGACCATTTTGCCCTTATGTGCAAGGCACATGGGAAAATTAACAGACGTTGACTAACAGAAAATTGGTCAAGGGACTTGTCTAGAGTATAAAATCCAAGTTTTGGACTCCCAACAATGAAAAGGGCAAGGTTTTGTCCCAATGTGATGCGCAGGTACAAGTTTAGGGACCAACGGTGTATTTTAGTCTTTGTTTTAAGGCACAATTAGAGGTACCTTTTGAGCTACTTATCACTAGCGACTTTTAAAAGTGTGAGCGAACTTCTATTTTGTCTTTTTGTTCCAGAATAGTCAAACTTCTAATAATATTATTTTAATCTTTTTGCTTTTTCCCAATGTTGAGCAACTTAGCCACTACCTCCGTCCCAAAATTATAGTCCCCGTTTGACTTTTTTGGTCTTTCTCTTTCAACTTTGACCATAAATATTTTCGTTTATGTTATACAATAGTTGATGAAAATTATACCAAATGAAAATACATTAAAAACTCAATCCATTCATATATTTTGCATCAAATATTATATAACACAAAAAAAAAAAATACTTAAGGTCAAAGTGGTAAAAGAAAGACCGAAAAAATAGAAAGGGGACTATAATTTTGGGACGGAGAGAGTAATAATTTTTAGCGATCTAGCAACATTTCACCTTTTTGTACTTTACCCATACCTCAATAAACACAAACACAATAAACCAATACCACATTCTTGTCATCAAATTAACTCGTCGAAATTGTGACCTAAGAATGGTTGTTGCTACCAGATCTTATTCTAGTAGTTTTAATGTTTGTTTAATCTGTTGTAGATTTAATAATTTAATGTTTTTGAATTTAAGGCTTCTCATTGTTGTTGTTGTTGCTATTGCAGATTGATTTTGGAGATGGAGTTGGTTGACTTCAGTTTGTAGATCTTGTATTATTTTTTCATTCTTTAAATTGTAGAACAATAATATGATGCTTAAATGTGGTTATTCTTAATGAAAAATTTAAATGTATTTCATATTTAGTGGGTTTTGTTGTTGCATTCACAGATCAAGTTAGTTATAAGTTTATAAGTACTTTGTGGAGATCTTTCTTGTTTACAAGTTAAATGACTTAAATCCAGATGAACTTTGATACTTTTAGAGAATGAACAGTACTTTGTTGAATATTGGTCAACTTAAAGATAAAAGACCAATCTATAATACTATAAAGTTGAACCCCTTAATTTAATGTGCAAGAGGGTTTGTGCACAAAATCATGTACGGTACAACCTATCTAAAGCCACACAAAATTACATCCATTTATCAATATGGTGAATTGAATGCATGCGCATGAAAGGTCTCATTCAATGGAGGCACACGAAAGGGCTATGGTTTTAATGGGAGGTATGCAAAGAAACATGAAGTTATTAGAACTTTTGGATGACTCTTAATAGTGATCTTATTTATTGTCAATTGTAAAAGTTCATGTATAAATACCATGCATGTGGATATGCCATATAATTGGTGGTGCTGGAGGCAAAGGTGGTGTGGCTTAGCTAAAGGTGGAGGTGGCGATGGCGGGGAAGGTTCAAGTTCCATGAAATGCGATCTTACCTTTGCATTGCTACACTGAACCACCACCACTCGACAATCCTACACCGCATTGCTTATCATATTAAAAAAAGAGTACGCTCTTTTTCTCAAACTTTAATGAAACTATGTTATTTTTATTTTGTGTATTGTTTTTTTTCAGGTTGGTCGTCATCTTCTTTGTTTTGTTTAAAGGTATATGTTTTTTTTCTTTCTAAAAACCCTAATTAAGTTGTGTTATTTTTGTGATTTTATGTATCTGTATGTGTATGTTTGTTTTCTCAAAACCCTTAACGAGAATGGTTTTTTTGAATTCGTGCATGCATATGTTGGGTTTTTTTCCATGTTGATCATCTTCTTTGTTTTGTTTAAATGTATATGTTTATTTATAAAAACCCTAATGAAACTGTTTTTTCAGATTTGAATGATCAACTTGCTCATTATTATCTGATTTGTAAAATGTATTGGAAAACTATTGGATGAATATGAAATCCTAGATTCAATGGATGTTCTGTTATTTAGTATCTCCATAATTAGCTGATAATTAGCGGTTTGTCACCCAATATATAATAAAATTGGAGCAGGTGGATTTGGAGGTGTTTATTAAATTGTGAAATGATAACTTTGTTTTTGTTTGTGGAAGTTTGAGGGAGATTGGTAAAGGAGATGAGATTGCATGGTTTGCGGAAGGTGATTATTCCATACAGAACGAGTCTAATTCGTCTATTGCTTACAGAATAGTTGATGCACATAAAGGACATGCTTCCTAACTTGGTTGCCTGGTCTGCCTTACCTAGCATTGGAGTACTTAAATCCACAGGTAGCTTCATAGCAACAACTATCAATGCTGTGTAGAGAGCAAGCATTCAAGCGCAAGTATTTACAAGGAACCAATAGCCCTATATATATGGATTTTATAGTACGTATAAAATCAGCTAGCATTGCTAGGATGCAAATCAAAGATGCTACAGCTATATACATACCAATCCATGGCATAGGTTTGCTGTATTCAGTTTCCCATTCTGAGTTCCTCAATAACTAATTCAGGAAACTTTTATTTTCCAAGGATAGGTTCTTTGAAAGAAAATATTTCCATAGAAATATTGTAGTACATGGAGTTGGCATCCATAGGTTGGCCCATCCTTCTCGAGAAAACAAAATGGCAATCTGTGATAAATTAAATATATAGTGTATAACAGGTGTAGGATTTGTTTTTAGAAAGACTTTTAATTGGTGGTAATAATATGAATGATTCACAAGGAGCTGAGTATTTTCGTGACTTATGGAATGGTTTAGGCAATGGAGAAGAACATGAATGGCATGCAATATTACAAAATCCTGTTCTTAAAGGTTGTAAAAGTTATCAAAGGAAACTTCGAGTAACTTCTCTACAACATTTGGATATGAAGACTGTGTGACTAAAAAACACTACTATAATTCAAAGGTAACTTCTTAAAGGTTGTAAAAGTGATCAAAGGAAACTTCAAGTAACTTTCCTAATACATAGGCTTTGTAAGTATAATGCACTATAATTCATTTATCATTTGGCCCACCGTGAAATGTTTCATTATTTGGGAAACATATCATTACAAATAGTCTCGAATGCACTTAGTGATTGCATGCTAAGGCTAGGCGTAATAATGATAGTAGGAACCTAATTAGTATCATAAAATAAACGTTTGATATGAAAATGAAAAATGATATATATTGCAAAAAAAATTATATTTTTCATATCATGTTTGACAATGAAGGCTTTTACCCTCTCACTTCTTTCCATATTTTTCCACCTGAACATCTAAACCCACGATCCTACAAACTTGAGACAAATCCGATCCAATTAAACACCACCATCTTCTTACCCACCTTACACCGATCAATTGGGTACCAGTCACATCGTCGCCGGAAACCTCACGCGCCTCTACGCGCCACCCGCTACGTCACCGGAATTTTATTTTCCGGCGATCTCAAGCAATTAAGCCCGACACCCTCTTTGCCGGCGTGTTTTTTTTGGGCTTTTCCTGACTGACCGGAGCCATACCACTTTTCCGGCTGAGTTTCTTCAGGCAAAGGCTCCGGCATATTTTATTTTTATTTGTATTTTTGTTTCTTGCTTGTTCTTTTCTTTTGCAGGTTGTTTGGGGACCCGTGGGACTTACCTCCAGCAGCCATCATCTTAATGCTTCTTGCTGCCGCACCGCCTCCTGCCGTCATCACTGCTGACCGGATTTTATTCCGGCAGCAGCGGAGTGTTTGTTTTTCTTAGCCCTCTTTTACTCTTATTTACTCTTAATTAATTTTTACTCTTATTTCTTTGCCTTGCCGCTTGGGGTTTAGGGTTGGTGTGTTTTCTCGTTGTGTGTGCCTTCTTGTCTTTGTTTTTTGGGCCTCTTTGCTGTAGGGTAGAGTCGTTTTTCGGAGCCTTGCTGTCGTTTGTTTGAGGTAGGATAGATGTTTTGGTTAGCGATGCTCTCCTGAGGTCATGTCTTGCCGATTTGGGGGTAGGTGTAGGCGGGGTAGGCGTGGTAGATGGGGGAGGTGGGGTAGGCGAGGTTGATGGGGTAGGCAGGGTAGATGAGGGAGATGGGGTTGGCGTGTTAGACGGGGGTGAGGGGGTAGGCGGGGTTGATGGGGTAGGCAGGGTAGATGGGGTAGGCAGGGTAGATGGGGGAGGCGGGGTAGATGGGGGAGGTGGGGTAGGCGGGGTGAGCGGGGTAGATGATTTAGTAGGGGCTCGAGGGTTTAGGGGGGTTAGGGGCGTCGCTAGAGTTGCGTCATCTCGTAGGATTAAGGTGGGTACTTGGAATGTGGGGTCCTTGACCGGTAAGCTTTTCGAGCTTGCGGATGTCTGAGAGGCATAAGGTGGACATTGCGTGCTTCCAGGAGACTAGATGGAAGGGCTCCAGCTCGAGAGAGGGTAACAGCTTCAAGCTTTGGTACTCGGGATCCAAGACAGCGAGAAACGGAGTTGGTATTATTTTGGCAGCGGGCCTAAAGGATAATGTAGTGCAAGTGATCCGGAGGAGCGATAGGATCATGGCGGTTACGTTGGTCATCGAAGAGGAAACCGTTAACGTAATTAGCGCATATGCACCTCAGGTGGGTCGGAGCGAAGCAGAAGAAGACCTTTGGGACTCCCTCGACGAGCTTGTTAGGGAGTGCCCTCGACCAACGTTTGTTTATAGGAGGGGACTTGAATGGCTACGTAGGAGCTACCTCGGATGGCTACGCGGGGGTCCATGGTGGTTTTGGCCTTGGAGTTAGGAATGATGAAGGTCGATCTATTTTAGAGTTTTCCTTGGCCCACGACTTGGTCGTAGTGAACTCTTTCTTCAAGAAGAAAGATGTGCACTTGATCACCTTTCAGAGTGGGGGTCACAACACTCAGATTGACTATCTGTTGGTGCGAAGAGGAAACCTTAGAGCATGTAGGGACTGCAGGGTTTTCCCTGGCGAGACATGCTCATCCCAACACAAATTGTTAGTCTTGGATTTGTTTTTCGTGAGGCAACAATCTAGGAGAGCTGTGACCAGTGCTGCGAGGATCCTATGGAAGAATCAGTATGGTGGGGCGGCAGAGTCTTTCGAACGAAAGTCTATGAGGGACTTTCAACTCGGCGACGGACTTGACCGCTAGAGATGCGGACGGTTGTGGACCGTTTTGGCCGACGTCATTAAAGACGCGGCTAAAGAGTCACTCGGTGTGGCTAGGGGGACAGCCAGGACCCAACCACCCAACAGGGAATCTTGGTGGTTTAGTGAGGAGGTGCAAGCCAAAGTTGCAATGAAACAATCGAGATTCAAAGAACTTCTTCGGTGTCGAGAGGGTCACCTGGTCGACATTACAGCCGCGGAGGTGAGGTATAAGGTAGCCAAAAGAGAAGCGAAAAAGGCAGTGTCTCAGGCGAAGGACAAGGCGTACGAAGATTTGTACAAGAAACTGGACTCCAAAGAGGGGGCAAACGATATTTTCAGGATTGCTAAAGCCCGAGAGAGAAGGAGGAGGGATCTAGGAAACGTCAAATATATCAAAGATGATGGCGGACGAACCATTGTGGTCGAAGAAGATATTAGGAAAAGATGGGGAGAGTATTTCTCCTCACTTTTCAACGGAGGAAGCACCGAAGGTAGTGGGGAAGAAGAGAACACTAATATAAGACCCGAATGCTACTATTCGAGGATCAGTCCAACCGTAGTGAAGGTTGCACTTAGAAGATGGGAAGAAACAAGCGGTAGGGCCGACCAAATCCCCTTAGAAGCGTGGAGATGCCCGGGCGGGAGGGGTAGAATGGCCGACTCGTCTCTTCAACAAGATCTTCTCCTGCTAAGATGCCGGAGGAATGGAGACTCAGCTAAGTCATCCCCATCTTCAAGAACAAGGGGGATGTGCAAGTGTGTAGCAACTATAGGGGCATCAAGCTCCTTAGCCACACCATGAAGCTGTGGGAGAGAGTTATGAGAGGAGCGAGGGGAGATGAGGGTGTCCGAGAACCAATTTGGCTTTATGCCAGAAGGTCTTCTATGAGGCTATTCACCTTCTCGGAGCCTCATGGAGAAGTACTGAGAGACAAAAAGACCTGCATATGGCTTTCCTAGACCTTGAAAAGGCATACGATAGTATCCCTCGAGAGTTGATTTGGAGAACTCTTCTTGATAAGGGAAACCAGGAGGTATGTGAGAGTCATTAAGGATATGTACGAGGGGCCAAGACCGTGTACGGTCCACCGTGGGGATCTCGAGTTTTTCAGTGAGTTGGGCTCCACGGGATCGCTTTAAGTCCCTACCTCTTTGCCTTGATCTGGATGACTTATCTCGAGGGATTCAGAAGGCATCCCGGAGCATGATCTTTCTGGCGACATTGTATTGGTAGCGAATCAGCCGAAGGGTTAAACATCGGACTCGAGCGCTGGAGGAGGCTCGAAGACAACGACGCCGGTTGGCGAGCAGAGATAAGACCGAATACCGAGATGTGCTTTTGGGAGAAGCGAGCCGGCCACCTCGAGGATATTCGTATCGGCGACCGAGATCCGCCACCCAAGGAGTCTTTTAGATATCTAGGCTCGGTGATTCACAAATCGGGGAGGATAGATGAGGACGTAACCCACCGGATCGAGTGGTTGGACGAAATGGAGGCGTCGGGAGTCCTTTGTGACGAGGACGTCCCATTAAAGCTAAAGGGGAAATTCTATAGAGTGGCGATTAGACCGGCTATGCTGACGGATCGAGTGTTGGCCCATCTCCAAGGCCTATGCTAACAGTGGTAGAGGTGGCGAACCGAGAATGCTAAGATGGACTTGCGGTAAAACCTTGCTTGACATGATCCCGAACGGAGTTTTCAGAGAAAAACTTGGAGTCGGAAATATTATCTCGAAGATGAGAGAAGGTAGGTTGAGGTGGTTCGCCATGTCGGGAGGAGACCACAAATAGCGGGGGCGGTTAGGGGTCGAGGCGCTAGTAGTAGATGGAGTGAGAAGAAGGCGACCCAATCTCGGTGGGAAGATAGACTTAAGCTTGATATGTAGGAGCTTCTCTTGGGAGGACATGACCTCGAGATAGGAAGGTGTGGAGAGATAGGATTAGGATTTGCGGTTAGATTTGGCTAGGGTCCTTAGGGGGTTTTAGGTGGTTTTGGTGTGTTAGGCTTTTAGGCGTCTCTTGGCTACTGCCCTTTTAGGTCGTTGGCCCTTTGCCTGCCTCAGATCTAGGCCTCGTGCGTTGCCTTTGCTTTAGCTTGGTCTTTCTTAGGTTTGCATGCTTTTCTTGCCTTTTCGTTTTGGTGCCTTGTTTCTTTGCTCGCCTTTCCTTTAGATTTTGGTGCCTTTTGTGTGCCTATCTTGCTCCTTTTGGTACTGCTTGCTTTCTTAGGGCTTTGTTCCTTTGTTTTTGTTTGTTCTTGTTTGTGTGCCTTTGCATGTGCTCTCCCCGTGTTGCCCCGTCACTTTTTGTTTTTGTTTTCGTTTATGCTTGTGCTTGTTACTTTTTGTCTTATGCTTTCTTCTCTTCTCCTATCTCTCACCCGCACACCTGCACTTGCCGGAGGTCTCGTTGGAAGCAGTCTCTCTACCCCCGGATTTATCCTGGGGCAGGGGTAGGATCTGTCTACATTTTACCTCCTATACCCGCCCGTGGGTGATTTTGGGTTTGTTGTTGTTGTTGTTTGTTGTTGTGTTTGACAATGAAGCTCGATTGATATCTCAATAGTCCATAAGGGTCATATATTTTCCTTCCATTCAACTTATTCACATTAAATGGTTCATATTAATTTTAATGGTTCATTGATTGTTTGCTATTAGTGGTTCGTAGGAATGTTAATATATGATCGTTAAGTATTTAGTATGAGTTTCCATGCTTTGTTGATAATTATAATTAAATGAATAATTGTTTAACAATTAGTTTGCACTTCATCTTGGTAATATGTGTAAATATTTTCGGTGCACATGATATCGATGAAAGAAGTATGATGTAGAGAATTCGTAAACACAGGAAGAGGTTTCAAAGGTTCTTATGTATAATATATAATAGAGTTAATTGCAGAAATCGTCCTTAAGGTTTGGCCAAATTGCAGGTTTCATCCCAAATAGTTTGAAAGTGCATAAATCGTCCCCAAATCAAACCTTTTTGCAAATTTTGGTCCCTGACTTTAACTGCCGTTAAGTGAATTTCGTTAGAATTAACACGTTAGCCCTTTTGGCCAAAAACTCTTGCAGAGTTCATCCTTTTGGCCAAAAACTCTTGCAGAGTTCATCCTTTTGGCCAAAACTTTGCAAAAGCCGTTTTTGGCGTTTCACCCTTTTTATAAATTTTATATGTTTTAATCGTCTTCATCCATTTTATGCTTTTTGTGATTTTATCGTTTTTAAGTTCATTTTAATACGCTTTAGTCGTTTTTATTTGTTTTCATCCGTTTTTATGGTTTTTGTTCGTTTTTAACCGTTTTTGTACTATCTCAACATATTGAGATTTTTTTTTAAAAAGAACAAAATTTTGAAAATAAAAAATTTGGAATTTTTTCGTAAATTTTGAAAAAAAAAATTCCAAAAAATTTTGAATAAGAAAATTGGAAAAAAAAATCCGAAAAAAGAAAAAAAATTCCAATTTTTTTTTTCGTAAATACTTCTTTTTTTCAATTTCTTTTTGAAAAAGAAAATTGGAGAAAAAGATTCTAAAAAATTTTGAAAAAGAAAATTGGAAAAAAAAAAATACGAAAAAAAATTTGGAAAAACAAATTCCAATTTTTTTTTCGTAAATACTTTTTTTTTTCAAAAAGAATTTCGAAAAAACAATTTAGAAAAAAGTCCAACTTTTCTTTTTTTCAAAAAAAAGTATTTACTGAAAAAATTGGATTTTTTACAAATTTTTTCGGATTTTTTCCAATTTTATTTTTCAAAATTTTTTGGAATCTTTTTCCAATTTTCTTTTTTGAAAAGAAATTGAAAAGAAAAAAACGAAAAATATTATATGGATTTTTCTTTTTCGATTTTTCCAATTTTCTTTTTCAAAATTTTTGGATTTTTTCAAATTTGCGAAAAATTCCAATTTTTTTTTCAAAATTTTTCTTTTGAAAAATTTCAATATGTTGAGATAGTACAAAATTTAAAACGAACGCCAAAACGCATATAAACGGATGAATACGTATAAAAAGCGAACAGTATTAAACGAACAAAACGTATAAACCCACAAAACGATAAAAATAGGATGAAGAGGATTTAAAACATATGAAAATGTAAAAAGGATGAACGCCGCAAGAGTTTTTGGCCAAAAATATGAACTCTGCAAAGTTTTGGCCAAAAGGATGAACTCTACAAAAGTTTTGGCCAAAAGGATGAACTCTTCTAAAGTTTTGGCCAAAAGGATGAATTCTGCAAAAGTTTTTGGCCAAAAGGATGAACTATGCAAGAGTTTTGGCCAAAAGGATGAACGCTAATTGCCTGCAGTTTTTGGCCAAAAGGGCTAACGTGTTAATTCTAACTAAATTCACTTAACGGTAGTTAAAGCAGGACCAAAATTTGCAAAAGGTTTGATTTGGGGACGACTTATGCACTTTCAAACTATTTGGGACAACTTAATTTGGCCAAACCTTAGGACGATTTCATTAACTCTATATAATATAATTCATCATCACGTCCAAGCATTTATTTACCTATTTTACTCACTATATATTGATATGATTTCGGTTTATTAAGATAGATCCTTCACTACCTCAGTAGTCGCGAGAGTTTGATGATGACGTTGAAGTGAAGACATTCGAGTGCATGAAACCTTGCTTTAAAGATCCATGATTATATATGTCTTGATGGTTACACATGACTTTTGTTTTGATGGATTTTAGTCATTTATGTTCAATGAATCTTTATCATTTATGTTACTCTGATGTAATTATTATACTGTTAACAATGTTTTAAAATATGTAGTTACACTAGCAATCGAGTTTTTGCACCAAACATTGATCGGAAATATCATATCTTTGTAATTGAAAATTATATAATTTTCCATCACCGCCGACCGAATAGTTTAATTTATTTACTTATTTTATTTAATTTCGTATTTTTCATTTTGTAATTTTTTTATGTGAATGTAATTGTTGAAGGCAAAATTTGTAAATTATAATTATAAAAAAAGTGAGTCCAAAAAAGTGGTGTTATTTGGTGTTAAATAACTATCTTAAATAGTTTATGTAAATAGGAAAAAAAATAATTTATGTAACTAAAATAATAGGAACCTAATGACCAAACATTTAGTTATGAAAAATTAGTTAATTATTAACCAATAGCAGCGTGTATCGCATAAGGCCAGGGTTGTATAAAATACCATGAAAATAACACAAAAAAAAAAAAAAAAAATTGAGAATACATCATCTTCACGTGCCTATTGCACAAACCATAAACGCATAAAATCGTGCAATTTATAAGATAAAAAACCATAACAAAAGTGACAAATAAATATAGAAAATAACGAATATATACATAATTATTAAAATATTAAGTAAACTACTTTAAATATAAAACTTATGATAACATCAATTGCAATACCTTACATGTAACTACTTGCATACAATATTACGTAAAAAACACGTATATATTCAACCCTTAACCAATCGGTGCAACGCACGGGTTTTTGTAGCCTCGTTTGTATAAAATGAAAAATAATTCAATATAATGTGTTTTTTTTTTCCTTTCTAAAATATGTTCTGATTGTTTAAAACGGTTCACTGATAACCGTTTCAAAAAGACTTGCTAACTTTTAATGGGTGGGGTTATTCATACGGTGGCCATAATTTTAAATGAACGGGGTCTACCCTTTAGGCATGGGTCACCCTTTGTCCTCTCTCTTCCACATGGGTCCCCCTTTGTCCCCCTTTGTCCTTTTTTTTTTTTTTTTTTTTTTTTAATTGTGTATAGTTTATTTTGTGTGGTATATTTAATTTGTGTAGTGTTTTCATATGTATAGTGTATTTATTTGTGATTATATATTATTTGTGTAGTGTTTTATTATGTATATAGTGTATTTATTTGTGTAGTGTTTTTATATGTAGAGTATTTATTAGTGTATTGTTTCCATTTAATTAAACAATAACAATAAAACATTTTATAAACTTTTTTTACGTTACTTTTTATAAACTTTTTATAAACTTTTTTTTTATAAATTTTTTTTTATAAACTTTTTTTTATAAACTTTTTTATAAACTTTTTATAAACTTTTTTTATAAACTTTTTTTTATAAACTTTTTTATAAACTTTTTTTTATAAGAAAAGTTTATAAAATGTTTTATTGTTATTGTTTAATTAAATGGAAACAATACATAAATAAATACTCTACATATAAAAACACTACACAAATAAATACACTATATACATATAAAAGCACTACACAAATTAAATATAACATACAAAATAAACTATCACAAATCAAATCAAATAAGAAAACAAAAAATAAAAAAAATAAAAAAAATAGGTACAACTGCATGTGGGGGGGACCCACAACCGGAGAGAGAGTGAGGACAAAGGGGGACCACGCCTATGTGTTTGGCAGGGATAGACCCCGTATGAATAGTAGGTCCTTAATTTGTGTATGTCTTTTATAACGGTTTTAACGGTTCAAAACCGTTAGTAAAAAAATCACCCCATTATTATTTAGTACGCTCTATAACTAAAATTAAATGCGATTAAAACAAGCATTTCCTAATGTTGGGCAATCTAAAAAACATCTCTTAAATATTGAAATGTCAGTTCAAATATTTATATCAATTCGCTTAGGGATGAGCACTTCGAACCGAATCCCCAAACCGAACCGGAACCGACAAACGGTACCAGTGCAGATTCTGAAATATCTGATGCGATGCTGGGGCTGAAATAAGGTGAAAAATGGGAACTAATTGATGCGGGCGGTACCAAAATCGGAAATTCCCGAAAAAGCGGGAAAACCCGATTTCTGATACCGCATCGTAATCGTCCGGTACGTCTGCATTAGCGGTAGCAATCCCGTTGATGCAGTCTTGGGTACCACTAATTTATGCCGGAAAATCGGCACCACTAATTGGTGACGAGATCGATTTGATTCCAGATGGACCACAGGTCTGAGTCTCATCCCTAAATTAAATTCGATAATTTGAATTAAAAAAGTGTTTAGAAAGTATTTTTAAACGAATTTTTAAATTAAAATACTTTGTAAAAGTACTTAATAAGGTGATGGATAAAGTACAAAATGTGACATATTAAGTCGCTTAAAGTTTTTCGCTAAGTTGCTCAAGCTTGTGGAAGGGAAAAAGATTAAAATAATATTATTCGAAGTTTGATTATTTCGAACTAAAAGACAAAATAAAAGTTCATTGGCAAACTTTTAAAAGTCATTTAGTGATAAGTAGATCGAAAAAGGAACCCCGCTTATTGCCTTACACATCTATGACACAAAATGATTAGGCGCTACTTTTTAGTATGTACGCCGCATTTGATAAATTCATTGTCGCGATCCATTTCAAGAAACTAACCAAAGTGGATATAAAAAAACCTGCACACCTTGTCGACCGGGCCATTTGTAGACTTGTCCCTACAATAATTCTCAAATTACATGGTCCAGCCATTGTGTTATCTATAGTTAAAAAATAATAATAAATAAATAAAAAAAAATCATTGTCTAATCTATTCATTCCCGTGCAAACACCAGCGCATGTGGCCATTGCATGTTTTTATTCAGAAGATATTTTTAATTTCTTGTCTTAGAAATTGAATGTTTTTATTCAGAATATATTTTTAATTTCTTGTCTTAGAAATTGAATGTTTTTATTCAGAAGATATTTTAATTGGAAATTTGTTTGTTCCCCTGGTGTGTCACATGTTTTAAACAACTCGCCATCTTCATATCCAATCAAAAAATGACTTACTTTCTACGAATTAGCTAGTTCATGTTTAAAAGCTAATTCTGGCATAATTTTCATTCGACCTTTTATAATTGAAGTACCGAGGCAAATAACAAAAGTGACTTAATTTATAACATGTTGTTTATTTCAACTAACAATGATTACAATGTATAGACTATTAGTCAAAAGTAATTACATAATAGATGTACAGATCTATTAGCAAGCTTGGGCAGCCAAGAAGATAAATTATGTATTTCGACTGGCCCTCATCTTGAACTCTAGGAAAAATTTATTATCCAAGATGCTTCGGGTCTTTTTAACCCTAGAATGTAAATTGGGGTTTTTTTTTTTCTGCCAACACTCATAATACTCTAACATCCTTCACCAAGAATTTGTCAAAGTACCAAACCAAAGGTTAAATCAATACATGGCTAAAACATCCAACTAAACCAAGCAACAAAATTTTCGATAAAATACCTTTACATGCTAAGTCAACACAGAGCTCCACGCAATTGACCCTAGCAATAAAATTTTGTCCACACAAGCCATCCAACAGCAACAATAAAAAATGTAATCGTATTACCAAACTGATCGCTAGCAACACAAACCAAAACATAACAAAAACTTAAATCAAAGTAGTGTATTCAATATAATGTGTCATTCTTTTTGTTCAAGATAAGTCCCTTTGGTTATGTGTTTATTACCCAACAAGTGTTTATTACCTCTTTAAATTACGTGCAGAAACTTGTATCAACAATCAGCGGTTGACGTATTTCGAACCCACAACCTTTCCACTTTGTAAGAGAGATGCAACCATTGAGCCACAGACTCATTCGCTTATTACCCAACAAGTTACGTGTACTATAGTTGGATTCTTAATTGCATTCTAATCTGCAGTTGTGATTGTTAGTACTTAGGATATACTTTCGTTTGTTTTGAAGGTAATTTGGCATGGCCTGAGTTGGATCAAACATTCTTGCAGATTAAGTTGTACATTGAAGATTGGATTGGTTTGAGAACCTTGGACGAAGATGGAAAAGTGAAATATATTTGTCTCGCTTGGGGATATTCAAATATCCCCGAGCGAAATGAAAGAGTATATTTGAAGGATGAATCTTTTTGGACTCAGTGATAGACTGCTAGAGCAAGTGGTGAGATGCTTGGACTTTGTGTTGTGTTTGCTTGGACTCTCTGTGTTGTATATTTCAAATAAAAGACCCGGTCCTTGTTTCTAGAATATAGACAAAATTACACGGTGGGTCCCTGTGGTTTGCTAAAAGTTGGTCCTAAGTCATTTTAAACACATTACCCTTTACAGATACTATTTTTGAATTGCACTAGTCCTATTTTGGATGGTCGTTAGTGCAGTCCGTTAAGTATTTTGCGTTGTTAGTCCTTCGTTAATAATTTTACACGTCGTCATTTCTTAAAGATTTGTATAAATCGTCCTTGTGGCCAGCCCTACCAACGGTCGTAATCGGCCAACGCCACGTGTCACCACCGAAAGTGGTGCCACGCGGGCATTAAACCGGATCGTCAACGGCAATCGGGCCGTCAACGGGTGCGGGTCAAGTTATTTTGCGCCAGTCTTATATTATACCCTTGAGGTGGTGCTGGCATGGTAAATAATCCACCATTAGCACTGTCACGCATGGGAATTGGGGAAGGTCATTGCGCTCAATGCTTTGCTGCCATGCTTCAATCATATTTCTCTAAATTTAATACATAACCTTTTCTAAAATTATATTATTACTAATTCCTTTGGGTCTATTAATTTACGGAGTTATATGGACCGTAAAAATAAATAAATATACCGCCGGACTCGCTTTTTTCGTGCTCTTTCCAATGGTGCTCGGAAATTTTTTTTGACTTCGTTTGAACCTCGAAAAATGCGAAAATCACCATTTTTTCTTTGTTTTTGCATTTTTCGAGGTCCAAACCAAGTCGAAAAATTACCAACATAAGCGATTGTTCGTTTTCGTGCTGCTGGGTGCTCGGAAATTTGACTTTCAGCCACTCGAAGGTCGAAAATCACCATTTTTTTCTTTGTTTTTGCATTTTTCGAGGTCCAAACCAAGTTGAAAAAATTCACCAAATATACCGTCGGACTCGTTTTTTTGTGCTCTTTCCAATGGTATGTTCGGGTGAATTTTTTCGACTTGGTTTGGACCTCGAAAAATGCAAAAACAAAGAAAAAATGGCAATTTTCGCATTTTTCGAGGTTGAAACGAAGTCAAAAAAATTTCCCGAGCACACCATTGGAAAGAGAACGAAAAACGAGTCCGACGTGTATATTTGGTGAATTTTTTCGACTTGGTTTGGACCTCGAAAAATGCAAAAACAAAGAAAAAATGGTGATTTTCGCATTTTCGAGGTTCAAACGAAGTCAAAAAAAATTCCCGAGCACACCATTGGAAAGAGCACAAAAAAACGAGTCCGACGGTATATTTATTTATCTTTTACGGTCCATATAACTCAGTAATTAATAGACCAAAAACTAAATTGAACCTTTTAATAATATAAGTTTAGAAAGGGTTATGTATTAAATTTAGAAAATTTAATTGAAGCTATGCTTAGCCCAGTTGGGCAAAGCATTGCTTCCCACCCAAATGACCCGGGTTCGAATCCCATGCGTGACAAATGGTGGATTATTTTACCAATGCCACGTGGCACCACCTCATTGGTCCACGCGGGCGAATTCCGACTTGACCCGTTGACCGAAGTCGTTGACCGAACCAACTTGACCCGGCCTGATCGACGCCGATGCCACGTGGCACCACTCAGGTGGTGACACGCGGTGACCGACCCGCTGATGGGCTAACCACAAGGACGATTTATGAAAATAACTTTAAGGACCGACGGTGCAAAATTTATTAACGAAGGACTAACAACGCAAAATACTTAACGGACTGCACTAACGGCCATCCAAAATAGGGACTAAAAGAGTGCAACGTTTCAAAAATAGGTATATGTGGGGTAATTAAAATGACTTAGGGACCAAACTTGTAATACGAGCAAACCACAGGGACCTACCGTGTAATTTTGTCTAGAATATATGTTGCACACTAGGTGTTTTGTTGTCGTCCTCATTGTTAATAGTGTTGGCTTTGGTCTTTCTATAAACTACTACTCCCTCCGTTTCAAAATTATTGTCACTAGACAAGATTCACACAATTTATTAAAAGTGGGGCCACTTTAATTTTCAACCATTCAAAAAGAATATTCCTCCACTAAATTCTCTTTCTTTTACTATAAAAGGAAAGTGGGCAATAATTTTGAGATATCTAAAAAATGAAATGTGGACAATTATATTGAGACGGAGGGAGTAGCATTGAAGCGAGGTCGAAAAGACCCCTCTTTCTGTACATTTTGTCGAGTATGTCTATCTCCAATCATTACTTGACTCAATCATTTTCTTAAGTGAAAATTAATGTGCTACCTATTATTGATGTGGTGTGTCTGCACAGACCCAGTTTTAGCCTCAATCTCAAAAATACCCATCAATGTCGGGTATTTAAATTCACTATGTACACGACATTGACGTGTATGGCCAAGAATGAATTTGGCAATTAAATCCTAGACAATGTCGGGTATAAAAATGCAAGACACACACGACATGGTTTTTTTATTATTAGGCACGCCTACCTAAGCAATATAGTGTATACATATACACGACATTGACCATATATACACGACATTGACAAAAAGTAAAAGGCACATGTTATTGTTTTGATTGTTATAAATTAACTTTTGCTAGACATTATATTGTTATTGTTTTTTTCTGAATGAACATTATATTGTTACCACTTTAAAGAAAACTCAAAAGCAACAAACAAACTGTTTATAAAGATATGAGTCGGTAACTATACCTTTATCTTTATTGTGGTTAACTCTTTTACTAAAGAAACGGTTTATATAATAAAAGAATTACATCATTTCGGAGTGATTTTGAAAAACCCTTCTCATTGAAAAAAAAAGAGCCAATAGGAGAGCTTAATTTCGTCACATAAGCAAAATCATGTGATGTGATTGGTTAATAAAAGTCAAAATTAAATTGATTTTTGGTCAAACTTTAATAAATTTGGTGGAGAAATTTGGTAGATAAAAAAAACACATAAAAATATAGGTGTCCAATTTGTGAAAACAAAAACTTAAAAAAAGATGAGGTAATTAATAAAACTTTAGTGGTTGATTTTTTAAAAATTATATAGAGTTAAGTGTAATATTATAAACCTACATGTTTTTTTAATAACTTTGAATTATAAACAAATACCCCCTTATACTTTATACCCTTTAAACTTTATATCTTAAAAAATACAATGCATATGTTGTTTTAAAATAACAACATATAAATTTACATAAGATTATAAGTATCAATCTTTTTACTATATATCTATACTACATAAAATGAAAAAACAGTCAAAGTGGAAAAGTGAAAAAGTGAAAAAAGTTTAATGGTCAAATGAGAGAGAAATATATTTGTGTAATTAATACTTTTATCAAAACACCCCATTACTTAAAAGTACAATAATTTATTCACATTGTACAATCAATTAAAAGCATATCTACCAAATTAAAAACAACCAATTAAAACACCTCTTATTAAAAAGTACAATGAAATTTTCACAATGTACAATTTAAACAAGCTACAACATAATTCTAAATATAAAATAATTAAACAAACTAATTAATGTTATTTTTAAAACACCTTAAAATGAAAAGTACATGTTATTATACACATTATACAAATTAATAAAACACACAAAGCTTCATACAAGCTAACAAGTTGATGGTACATATAGTTTTGACAATCGGACTGGACCAACGTTCAACCTAAACCGGTGTCGCCATCGGTTCGCTAACCAATAACAACCATCCGAAACTAACTAGAGAGACCATAAAACCGACAAATACCAAGGTGAATCAGTGTCTCATCGAGATCTATTTCTCCTAAGCAATAGTCACAGGGTACTCCCCGCCGCAACGCGCGGGTACCTTGCTATATCTATACTACATAAAATGGAAAAACAGTCAAAGTGGAAAAGTGAAAAAGTGAAAAAAGTTTAATGGTCAAATGAGAGAGAAATATATTTATGTAATTAATACTTTTATCAAAACACCCCATTACTTAAAAGTACAATAATTTATTCACATTGTACAATCAATTAAAAGCATATCTACCAAATTAAAAACAACCAATTAAAACACCTCTTATTAAAAAGTACAATGAAATTTTCACAATGTACAATTTAAACAAGCTACAACATAATTCTAAATATAAAATAATTAAACAAACTAATTAATGTTATTTTTAAAACACCCTAAAATGAAAAGTACATGTTATTATACACATTATACAAATTAATAAAACACACAAAGCTTCATACAAGCTAACAAGTTGATGGTACATATAGTTTTAAAAATCGACCGACCAACGGGTTCAACCGAACCGGTGTCGCCATCGGTTCGCTAACCAATAACACCATCCCGAAACGAACTAGAGAGGACCCGTTAAAACCATACAAACCGGTGAATCGTCTCATCGAGATCTATTTCTCCGGTTAATAGTCACAGTGGTACTCCACAAGAACGCCGGGTACCTTGCTATATTATATATAAAGGAAAAAGTAAAAAGTAAAAATTTGAAACTATTAACACATATTGAAAACCGTTGACACAAGACGCTTCAAATCCAGGGTTGACCCGCTTTTAATTTGACCCGCTTTGACCCAACATGTCATATTGACTGGTTTAAATCGAATTTTTCGGCGGGAACGGTTCAACCGTTGAACCACCCGGTCGAACCGGCTTCAAACGTTATGTTTAATCCCCAAATCTTCAAACTTTTTTATTTTTTTCGCTTAGAACCCATAAACGTTTTTAACACAAAACGATCTGTCGCTATATAAATATATTATCTATAAGTTTTTCTTCAAAAAAAATTATAATGTTTTACAATTATGAGAAAATATGTGCCCGTTAGTGCATATTTAACTTTTCAATATGCTAAATACGCTCATTTCATAAAAAAGATGGGGCTAAATGTGCCTAAATCTTTTACAAAATAGCCAAAATTAGCCAATTTTTATTTTATTTTGGGCTAATCATATTCACGCTAATTTTAGTCACCATTAATCTCATCCTTATTAGTTTTTACGCAACAAGTAACGTGTGTTGTTAGTTTTATCCTATAACCGATGTAATGTTTACTTTCATTTTCATTAAATGATTTTATATGTTGTTTGATAGATGTTAATAATTTTGTCTAGACTTTAATTATCGTATAGTACAACCGTTTGCAATTGCATTTTCATCGGTTCACGTTCTATTTTAAACGCTACACAAAACACTCACCACAATATCACAAATCATTAATTATCTGACGCTAGAAACAGCTGCCGCTAGGCGCGGGTACTCGTCTAGTTATATATAAAGGAAAAACCAAAAAGTAAAAAGTAAAAATTTGAAACTATTAACACATATTGAAAACCGGGTTGACACAATACGCTTCAAATCCAGTGGGTTGACCTCGTTTAATTTGACCCGCTTTTGACCCAACATGTCATATTGACTCGGTTTAAATCGACCCGCTTTTTCGGGAACGGTTCAACCGGTTGAACCACCCGGTCGAACCGGCTTCAAAACGCTATGTTTAATCCCCAAATCTTCAAACTTTTTATTTTTCGCTTAGAACCCATAAACGTTTTCTAACACAAAACGATCTGTCGCTATATAAATATATTATCTATAAGTTTTTCTTCAAAAAAAATTATAATGTTTTACAATTAAGAGAAAATATGTGCCCGTTAGTGCACATTTAACTTTTCAATATGCTAAATACGCTCATTTCATAAAAAATATGGGGCTAAATGTGCCCAAATCTTTTACAAAATAGCCAAAATTAGCCAATTTTTATTTTATTTTGGGCTAATCATATTCACGCTAATTTTAGTCACCATTAATCTCATCCTTATTAGTTTTTACGCTAACAAGTATCGTGTTGTTAGTTTTATCCTATAATGGATGTAATGTTTACTTTCATTTTCATTAAATGATTTTATATGTTGTTTGATAGATGTTAATAATTTTGTCTAGACTTTAATTATCGTATAGTACAACCGTTTGCAATTGCATTTTCATCGGTTCACGTTCTATTTTAAACGCTACACAAAACACTCACCACAATATCACAAATCATTAATTATCTAACGCTAGAAACAGCTGCCGCTAGGCGCGGGTACTCGTCTAGTGTTCAATAATGACTCATTTATTTCATTTTTAAAATAACCTACGTGGACACGAGTTTACATTTTAAATACAGCTAAATTACTGAAAACGGGAATATAACTATCAAATTGTAAGGACGGTTTACTTAATATAAAAATAAATATACGCGATTGTACTTTATAACAATGATTCATGTAATTCTTATTTATTTATATAAGGCTATCTAGAAAAACATTTTTATAAAACATCAATATAATATCAACGCTTATTATAAAATAAGTATACTTTAACTTTATCAACACTCATTATGTGCTATTAAACTTGCATCTGCGTACAACATAATATCAGTAGTGAAATTTAAATAACAATATCAACATTTTTGTCGGCTAAATAAAATTAAATTTTGAGTTACCTAACAGAAATTTTTATGTGTAAACTTCGTGCGTGCACGAAACTTATAACTATATAATTATATGCAATTATCTTTAAAGACACAATATTCAATATTAATACAGAATAAATTTTTTTGTCAAAACCCTCTACGTGCACATGTATTATAACTAGTATTATACTAACCACTTAGGTGCGGTGTTAATATAAAATGTTTAAAAGTATTTTGATTTATACTATCATCTACTTTAACCTTATGATTTGCTTTAAATAATGAGTAAATTACATGGTTCGTCCTTGTGGTTTGGACAAAATCACTACTCTCGTCCCTCGATTTTTATTTTTGCATGGTTCATCCTTATAATGAAGTTTCATAACACCATCCGTCCTTATCATTAAAAGCCGAGGGACGAGTGTAGTGATTTCTTCCAAACCACAGGGACGAAGCATGTTACTAATAAGGACGAACGATGTTATGAAACTTCATTATAAGGACGAACCATGCAAAAATAAAAATCGAGAGACGAGAGTAGTGATTTCGCCCAAACCACAGGGACGAACCATGTAATTTACTCTTAAATAAATGACTATATATACGTCCAAAACAAATTGATGGGTATTTATAACAATCAAAAACAATAACATGTGCCTTTTACTTTTTGTCAATGTCGTGTATATATGGTCAATGTCGTGTATATGTATACACTATATTGCTTAGGTAGGCGTGCCTAATAATAAAAAAACTATGTCGTGTGTGTCTTGCATTTTTATACCCGACATTGTCTAGGATTTAATTGCCAAATTCTTTCTTGGCCATACACGTCAATGTCGTGTACATAGTGAATATAAATACCCGACATTGATGGGTATTTTTGAGATTGAAGTTAAAAGTGAGTCTGTGCAAACACACGACATCAATAATGGGTAGCACAGTCATTTTCAATTTTCTTAAATCAAATTTGATTCCATTTGTCAAGATTTGCATCCATCTTTAATTTTTCCGTACAAAGTGCCAACATATCATACTACATTACTCAAGGTCAAGGATATCTAGCTAATTAATATCCCTAGACAACTTCAGCCAAACACAATTCAAGGATCATAAACATGCCTACCACCAAGCAGCCACTCAACACCATTATCATTTCCCTAACACTCTTATCATAGTTTTACTAAAAACCCAACTTATATTCTTCTCTATACGGGTTTCAACTTTCAACTACCCTATAGGTTGTCTTCTTAAATTGATCTAATTACACCCACTGACTAACCCGACCATTATCAAAAGTTCTATAAACACCACTACTGACGTAATTGATCTATTATATTGTGTTGTAATTGAAAATAATCATTTTTTTAAACTTGGGAGAATTGGGGACTTTGAATTTGAAGCAAATCAAACGAATCAACCATAATCTTGAGAAAAAGAATGATGAAATGTTTAGGGGGTTTTAGGTTTTGGTCACAAAACAAATATACTAATTAGGTTTTGGACATTTTCTTTTGTTAATTAGGTTTTGGACACTTGGTTAGACCCGAGTTGCAAAAAAACTGGATTTAATCGGATATTTTTCAAAAATGATTCTTTTTTTTATTTTTTTTATTTACTTTTTTTATGACATATATATATTTATCGTATAATTTTTAATTTATCATATTTTTTTTATCATATATTTCTTTTATCATATAATTTTTTTTTATCATACAATTTTTGTATGATATAATTTTGTATTCTAATTTTAGATTATTTTCTTTATTTTTTTTAAAATAAAACATAAAAAAAAATTATGAAATTTGTTCAAGTGAGGGCATTTTGGCCTTTTTTTAATGTTGTTTGGTTCAGCTATTGGTTCGTGTCCAAAACCTAATTAGTATATTTGTTTTGTGACCAAAACCTAAAACCCCCAAATGTTTACTTATGGTTGAAGAATTTGTTGTTGATGTTAAATGAGGATAAAAAATGGGTGTTTTAATTTCTTAATTTTTGAAATTCTTCACATCAATAACACACCAGTGAATACAATAAGATCCTATTGTTTAGAATCCTAATAACCATTATATCTATACTCTATATTAAAGTAAATCCTACCCTTAAGAAAAAAATTTCTCTCCTAGTTGATAGCCTAATTGAAAAGAATTTTGATTAATTTTAAGTTGAATTAGTTTAAATTCTTAAATGCATATATATTCACTAGCAGGGTACCCGCGCGTTGCGACGGCGGATATCCTGAAATAAAAATTTCCGGTGAATCATGTATTTTAATTTATTATGTTATTTTTGACAATAAATTTATGGATATCAAGAATTTCATTTAGCCCGTGCCCGTTCGGGGTCGAGCCTGTTGGCCCGTGCCCGTTAGGGCTCGAGCCCGTTTGGCCCGTGCCTGTTCGGGCTCAAGCCCATTTTGCCCGTTGCCCGTTCGGGCTTTAATATTTGAATAATGTGCTTTATTATTCGTATTAGTGACATTTAATGCAGAGTACCCGCGCGTTGCGACGACAGATATCCTAAAATGTTATTTTTGACAATAAATTTACAGATTTCAAGAATTTCGTTTAGCCTGTGCCCGTTCGGAATTGAGCCCGTTTGGCTTGCGCCCGTTCGGGCTCAAGCCCATTTGGCTTGTTGCCCGTTTGGGCTTTAATATTATTTGTATTAGGGACATTTAATGTAGGAATTATGTTTAATTTGGTTGTACAATATGCATGATAATTTGTATTTATTATGTTATGGTGTTTTAATAACTGTATTAATTGTATTTATTGATTAGTTAATTAATTGACTATATTAAATAACATTAATGTGGTGTTTTATTTTTTTTAATATGTGCATTAAAGTGGTGTATGCTATGCTTCATGTCTTGTACGTCTGAAAAATTATGTGCATTAAAATGTTGTACATTGTTGTTTTTTCCTTAATTATATGAATTACTAATTATAGTAACATGTGTAGGCTTATATTTTTAAAACTTCCTTTTATAAGAAGTCCTAAATATATTATAATGTAGTATAGATAAGTGGACTACATCTTAAGACCTATAATTATATGAGCCACAACCCACAATGTAAAATCTCTAGTCCATGCATTGCATGGAGATAAAGTGTTAATAACATAAAGTTGATTTTTAATTTTTATTTATTTAATATTTTTTTATAGAACGAGGAAGCCATAAATGGTCGTTATTTTCCTTAATATTTTTTTCACTTTATTCTTTTTCTATGAAAGGGTATGATCTCATACTTAGGGGGTGTTTACTTTTTGCTTATTGTCTTAGATAGTAACATTTTCTTTCACAAAAAGAAATTACTCTTGTTTCTTTTTTGTTTATTTCAAACAACTATTCTGAATCTGGATGACCATAAAAACCTATATCCTTCCCATTTAGTATAACTAAAAGACAACTTGTACCCTTATCATTTTCTTTTTCCATTTCATTTCATCACATCATTCATCAAAATCCAATAGTCAAGACACTTCAATCCTCCATCACTACCACCATTCTTTCCTCGCGACGGCCGACCTCCTTTCCCAAGTGAGCTGCTTACCTCGACATCTCTTCTCGTCAGAGTTTAGCCTTTTCCTGTCAAGGTTTCACTATTTGCTTCGATTTAATTCATCTCAATAAAAGCTTCAACTTTCTTTAATGGTGGAATGGTATGAAGAAGATGGTTACCAACTAGTTAACTTTTTTTATTGTTTTGTAAAATGGTATGAAGAAGATGGTTACCAACTAGTTAACTAATTCATCTCAATAAAAGCTTCAACTTTCTTTTAGTTTTCAATCGAATTTATATAACCTCATATTGGGCTACGCATTTTTTTTGTCATGGTTATTATATATAAATGATTAGATTCATTTGGTTTTTTTGTTTTTTTAAAGAATTTGAGGGTTTTATGTTTCGTATAGATTTTCTGTACACAATTTTATTCAGTGGAAACTGGAAATGGCTATTAAAAAAGTTATTACTTGATTTTAACACCAGTTTAGATAAAGGGTAAAACAGTCATTTACTTTATTATTGTTTGTCAATAAGAAAGAAAAAGAAACATAAATTTTTCACAAGAGACCACTTGTAAGCAGATATCATTATGTAAAAAGACACATTTTGCAAACAGGAAAATAAAAGAAACAGGCCCTTAGGAATGGTAAAGTAGTATATGCCTTGTAGACATCGTTACTACACACACTATTCTACGAGACTGTAGGCATTTTTCTCATATGGAATTAGTCACAGTTTGAAGGTTCAGGAAAAGCCTATATCATGCTCCCTGGTGGCACAATATTCAAAATTGCTAATGTTTTATACTCCTCAACATCCACAAGCAATCTGCTTAGTGTTAAAGACATATGTCTTAATGATTACCGCATTAAGACTATGAATAACCATGATATTGAGTATTTGTGTATTACATCTAACCTTTCAGGTTAGAAACAGATTAAAGAAAGGTTTAAAGCTATATCTTGTGGGTTGTTGTATTACACAACCAATAGAATCTTATGCGGTAATGGGCCAGAAGCTCCATGACCCCAAGATATTCATGTTATGACCTGACTGTTTCGGTCATCCAGGGGCTAGTACGATGCGTAGAATTATTGAAAATTCACATGGGCATCATTTGCAGAATCAGAAGATTCTTGCATCTAATGAAGTTGCTTGTAATGCTTGTTCACAAGGTAAGTTGATTACAAGACCATTTCCTTCTCGGATCCTTTCTGAATCTCCTACATTTCTGCAGAGGATGCAAGGAGATGTTTGTGGACCGATACTTCCACACTGTGGACCGTTTAAAAATACACCGTTGGTCCCTAAACTTGTACCAAAGCATCACAGTGTGACAAACCTTGCCCTTTTCATCGTTGGAGGTCCAAACAGTGGCCTTTTATACTCGTTACAGGTCCTTTGACAAAGTCAATGCCTGATTTTTTTTTTGTAGTCGAGGGTATTTTAGTCCATACACATTTATACTTTGATAACACATTTATATTTTAGCCCTTCATCTTTCATCCTCGTCATCATCTCCCCAAATCATTCATCTCCCCAAATCATCATCTCCCCAACATCATCCTGATCATCATCTCCCCAAATCATCATCTCCCCAGTACGCAATATGAGAGTAATATACTTGATGTGGTAAGCTAAAAGATTTACTAAAAAGAAAATGTTAAAATTATCAAAATGCTGAAAGGCAATAAATTTATCAAGCACATAGAGAAGTGTTGTAGCATCTCATTTCTGAGACACTGAGTTGCATATAGCATCACCCAGGAAACCCCACCCACCCCACCATCGAGTTGCATATATCCATATCGATTTAACTGTGGGGTCTAAAGTAATTTGCAAAAAAACTCAATTCACTTGAGTAGAAGAGTATGATTTCATGCGAACAAGAATGCACAAGTCATAAAGTCTGAATAATCAGCACAAATACATAAGATCATATAGTATTTTTTATTTGGAAAACATATAACTTTCTCTTACCTGAACTTTGACAATGCATAAAGTCATAAAGTCTAAATAATCGACGCCAACTCAAAAACAAGATGATGTTGGAAATGGTCAACATCTATGATCTATATGTAAACTTAAACTGGTTCGGTTTTGGTCAAGCGGGTTCTTGTGCTTCTTGCATATACATCAGTTGCAATAAAATGCATATACGCTTTGTCTGAATATTTTAATATCTCTGTGGAAAACTAGAAGGGGGAGGGGGTTGAATAGTTTTACCAATTAAAACTTCATTTTAATCTATTTAGATCGACTTATGTCAATCTATTTGGATGTGTGTGTTGGATGTTGATAAACAAACATATGAAGGTAAGTAATGAAAAAGATAAGAGTAAGAAGCACAAAACCACAACGCAAGTATTTATAGTGTTTCGGCTACAAGGTCACCTTCCTTGCCCTACTCCACTCCCCGAGTCACCTACTCGAGTTCGTAATCACTACACAACATAACTCCTTATGGCGGAGAAGCCTTCACAACGTCGCCTACTCTTTTCCCGGTACTAGGCTAACCACCGGGTTCTTTCACTCCAAGGTGAACCACACCTACACAACGTCGCCTACCCTTTATAAGGTACTAGGCTAAGTACCTAGTTCTTTCACACCTTAGGTGAACTACACCTTCACAACGTCGCCTACCCTTTATAAGGTACTAGGCTAAGCACCTAGTTCCATTGCAATGGAGGAACTACTACCACACTACACCAACGACTAATCCCAAAGGAGATCTACTGCTTTACAACATCATCAAGGATATCAATATCCTTGGATCTAATACTAGTCTATCTTGTACATCGAAACACCATATCGAATGTACATCTAAGGCACCTTTCACTAATGCCTTTGACTAGATCTACAAGACACCTTTCACTAATGTCTTGTGTCTTCACTTCTAAGCACCTTTCACTAATGCTTCTTTGTCTTGACTTCTAAGCACCTTTCACTAATGCTTCTTTGTCTTGACTTCCAAGCACCTACCACAAGTGCCTTATCCTATAGACGATAGATACCCTTCACTAATATCTTCGTCTTGACTCTTGAGACATCTTTCACTAATGTCTTCAACACTACACTTCTTTGAAGAAAGAAAGGAATCATCAACAAGAAGACTTCAGTAGCCTTGATGATGAGGAAGCATGGCAACTCATGGACTTGAGCTTGCTCGACTTCAAAGGTGGTGATCTTGCCTTTAAGAGGAACCTAAAAGATCACACAAAAACAAAACAACAAACATAGATATCTTGGATCTAAGGTTAGTGAGATTTAACTCAGGGGGGAAAGTGTGTTAGAAAGGGATTGAAAAGGGGTGAGAAATAATGAAGAAATGGCTCACTATTTATAGAGGAAAAATCCTACTGTTCCCCGGATCCCACGGATCCCTACCACAAGGGATCCGGCTAGTACAAAGCTAGGGATCCGTGTTACGCTCCTCTTTGCCCATGGGTATTTTTGGTTATGGGTCATGGGTCATGGGTTATGGGTTGATCCATGGTTTTCTTTCTAGGTACAATGTATCTTAAGGATACAATGAACTTGGTTAAGTGGTATATATAAAACCATGGGTTGTGGGTCAAAACCATTTGCTAGTATTTACCCATTTAGTATATACTTGTATTTACCCATTTGAGCATATACTTATTTTTTACCCATTTTAGTATACTTAGTTTAAGTATATGTTTAACCCAATATGTAAACACTAGTTGTTGTACATATGTATCTAAATCATAAAATCACTTATACTTGTTTTAGTGTTTTATGTGAAAGCGTAAGTGTGTTAGAAAACTATTAGTCCAAACCATTTACGTATTTTATTTTTTCGTTAAAATGATTTTACTTTTGTTATCGACAAAACATTAGAAGATCGTAAAATATAAATAAACGTTTTTACGGTTTATTTGTATTAACAATCTCCCCCTTTTTGTTGAAGACAAAACATAAAATTATTTTAAGGAAAATCTAAAATTCGTAAAAGTTTGAATTTGTAGTTTTTACTTTCTTCTCCCTCTTTTTGTTGAAACAAAAAGTGTTTGAAGGAAGGCAACACATTGTTTTTAAGAAAAAACATGTGAAAGAAAGAGTAAAAAGAGATAGAGAGCAAATAGCGGGAAAAGATCTCGTCTTTACTCCCCCTTGACGAGTCCATCCCTAAGTAAGGGCGTCAAGAAAGTAATACTAATCTAGTTTGTTTGCAAATAAGTTTGCAAAAGATATCGTCTACGAGACGAATGTGCTCCCCCTTGATTATTGCAAAAGGGATGTCACGAAATGTAAACCTAGTATTGCAAGTAATTTGCAATGTATTGCTTTGACATAAAGCTCCCCCTAGCTTTAGGATGTCAAAGTCTTCATATGTAAATCGAATAACTACAAAACAAAGGTTAGAAATCAAGTATAATTCACAATTTCCTGCAAATGTGATTCATGTTAGTAGAAAGAAAGCTTTCTGTCTCACGGATCCCGCGGTTCCCTCCTAGTAGGGATCCGTCTAAGCAATTCTGAGGGATCCGTTTTAGCTGTTAAATTTCAGCAAGGGTGATATAACACGTAATGTTATCACAAAAATGAGATATGAATACTAGGTAATCATATTCTCAGAAAAATAGCAAGTAGCATGTAATTCCATTTAATAAAACTAGAGTTATGATATACATGACTCGAAAAACAAGAGAATAGACAATGCATGACTAGATTCTAGATCACCTAACGCTTGAAGCTAAGACACCACTATAATCTTCTAGCTCAAGTTTTGTTTAGGTTTAATCTCGTTGAAACGTTCGAGGAGATGATAGAACATGAAACGTTGGTCTTCTCGTACTTCATGTATCAAACTTTCAACATGTTTACAATGATAGCAATCTTTGTCATGGCTAGGTAGTGGTGGTGGATGAAATGAAATGGCTTGATTCGAAGGATCAAGTGAAGCGGCTTGTGGAGCTTCAAACGATGGAGGGATTGATGGAGGTGCATTTATGAATGACTCAACCAAGAATGATGGTGGTGGTAAAGAAGTGTCAACTTCCATATGTTTGGGTGGTTGAATTTGATGATTTGTCATAATCCAAATGAGATTATATGATGAAAACGCCGAGAAGGAAGCCGGAGCAAGTGTTGACTCAACACCTTGATTTTGAACCATTATTCCTCCTAATGAGGAGAATGTTGTCGGTGGAAGCGGATGAGACGGCCTAGGAGGCAAGTCCTCTAAATTGTAGAGGTGTGGTGATGATAGTGGGGATGTAAATGAAATAGCTCTAGGAACCAATGGTGATGGTTTGGTGGAGATGATATTGTTTGGCCTAGGAGGTATGGTGTTGTTTGCCAAAGGTAATTTTGTGGGTACTATCCTTTTAGGAATTGGTTTGATTTGATGATGAAGGATTCTATCATTTGTTGGCTTGACCAGAGATGATTCGGTTGAAGAAATTTCGTGTATAACACGAGCTCTTTTCATGGGTGGTTCTTTGGTGGATAAGTTACTACTCGGGGTTTTCCTCATGATGAGATGATTTCAAGAGTTTGCAAGAGCTGAAAGTTAGGATGAGAGTGATGACTATGGAGGTCCTAACAAGGTGGTTTATAAACTAAGAGATTTGGCAAGTGCATTTAAGCCTTAAGCCACTAGAATTCATTGAAATGTGATGATTGACATGCACAAGAGTCAACTTCAGAGGTTGCACTGATCTAGGAACTCATTTAAGATGAGATGGAGTGTTTGAGTTAGGAAGATAAGTTGAAATGATTGTTTTTGCAAGATTTGACATAAACTGTCATCCGGATCCCACGGTTCCCTCCTCACAGGGATCCGTCTAGGCTAATCCTAGGGATCCAGCTCTCAGCAGCTATGAAAGAGTGGAAATGATGTTTCTAAGATCTAAGACCTATATCATCTTGAGTGTTTCAGTCCTCCTAAGTGTTTTAAATGAAGGGGGTGTTTGAGTACTTGAAGGTAATGAATGATGTAGCTAATGATTGTTATTTATGGAAGGATTTGGAACTTTCAAGAGTACCAATGGATGAGCAAGGATGACACTAAAGATGAGAGTGTCAATTTAAGCTAAATGATAAGGTTGTGACTTAGAATTGTGTTTTGAAAAATATCCTAGGGGCTTTGAGATGGAAAAACTAGATTTTGATCAACTTTGATCAATTTTGAGGTGAGGATGATTTATGATCAATTTTGTCATAAACGAAAGATTTCTAAGACTCGATGTGAGGGATCAAGTAGAAAATGAAGTGTGAGTTTAAGAGCGGAAGAGTAATGGATTAAAAATGAAACGGTAGATCTACAAGCGTTTTAGAGTGTGATCTAGGTGAGTTATGCATGAGTAGGAAAGATCAACCTATCTTGATAAGGACTTAATTTTGCCTTAAGGTACTATGTTTAGCTTAGTGTGAGGTGTTCTAAGAATGTGTTTGAAATACAATGCTTGTAATTGCATTTTCTGTTCGACGGATCCCACGGTTCCCTAAAGATAGGGATCCGTCTAGTACAACATTTGGGATCCGTCCATCTGCTAGACAGAACCTTTACTAAAGGTATGCAATGATCTTGACAATGCATTATATTCCAAGATTAGTTAAAGAAGTTCTAAAAACTAAGATATCAAATGTAAGATGTTTTATTTCATGAAGGAAATAGAATTACATTGATAAAGCATGAGTAGAGTAGAGTTGATCCTATTTGAAATACTACTAAATTCCTTGAGTGTTTTCGCTAGGAGGATCATTATGTGATTGATGAGTGTTGGTGGAGTCAAGAATGAAGAAAGTCTTCATGAGAGATATGTTTAGCGGTTCCATCATCTTGTTCACAAGTACGTACAACGGACTTTGAAATTGAGGATGGAAGTGCATAACATTATGGTAGAGACGCGTTAAGAACATTCCATAAGGGATGAGTTTGTTCTTGGAGCTTTGAAGATTTAAAATTCGCCTTGCAAAGAAATAGGCGAGATTGTATGGTTGTTGTGTTAGCAAACAGTACAACATGTGAGCACAACAAGCGGGAAGAATTTCTCGATTTCCCCTAAGGCTCCAAACATTTTCACGTAGGATGAGTGCAAGAGGCTTGTACTCTTCTCGGATATCCCTTGTGAAGATAATGTTTGGATCGGAGTAATATGCTCGAGGTTTGCATATTATGCGATTTAAATCTTCCAGAGAGGGTATGTGTGAGCAATATGGACTATTTTCTTCATGAAAGTTGAAGAGAGAATCAAAAGACCAATCTTCGGTGAAGGCACATTGTCCATGATTGGGAATCCGGAGGATGTGAGCAAAATGCCCAAGGGTTAGAGTGAACTTTTGGTTTTTGATATAAAACCAAAGAGATAGAGAGCGATCCTCGTTACAACCGAGTTCGACTTGACGGAAGAATTCCATTATGAACCTTGGACATATCTTCTCGTTGATTTCAAGAAGACATTCTAGTCCTATGGCTCGGAAGGAGGTATTGATACCTTCTTCGAATTGTAGAGAGGTGTCTACAATACGTCCCTTCATGGAAGTGATGGTTTTCGAGATTATTGAACCCACGGACATGATTGCCAGGTGTGTTGGGTTCGAGAGAGATGTTCGGAGTGTAGACGCTAGTGAGTGAAAAATCAAACTCATATTCATGCGTCATAGTTGAACCTATAGGAATGACAAGTTAATAAAAGGAGATGTTTGTGGTCAACTTATGATAATCTAATGTTTTTACTAGATTTTTATTAACAATGGTTTTTTTAACAATCAATGACATTTAACTAAATTTTTTGACTTTCTAGTGGATTATTATGTTTAGAAAGATAGTGGTTTTTAATCTTGCATGAAAACTGTTTTCCAGTAATACGGATCCCACGGTTCCTTTACAAAAGGGATCCGGCTAGTATATCCTCCGGGATCCGTGGATCTGTAGTAATAAGCAGTTTTGATAAAGAAGTAGGTTTTACAGTTTTATACCACGAAATATGTTATATCCTACATTTTCTTTTAGCATGCACACATGACTTCTAATGTATCACGAAAGAAAATAAAACATATAAATCAAAAGAAATGACAAACACATTATGATAATAATAACCTAGATAAACTAGATCATTAGTAATATTGCATTTCAATACTAAGGATGATACAAAGGATTGGGTATATGATCCCAATGTAGATTAACAACACAAAGTAAATGTCTCCGTATGTGAACTTCATCATAGGGAACACAAGTGCGATGAGTGTTAGGGCGATGAGCACGAGTGCGATGTAAACCATGTTGATGATGGATCTTCTTGGTTTCGGATGAGATGAAATGAGGAAGAAGATGAAGTTTTTGAATGAAAGGAAATTTTTGAAATTGGAAGATTTGAAAAAAAATGAGGGTTTGATGAGATGGTCGACGGTGGGAATATTTATGGGGAAGGAGGAATTTTGAGATTTGTATTTTATTTTATTAGAAGATATGATTTTTGGATTAAGTGAGATAAAACACAATTTTTATAAACCATGATTTCTAGACGGAGGAGTGACACATATGTGAGAAAAAGCTTCCTAATGAAGCTACATGTAAAACATGTGTAAACATGAAATCTACTCAAATAAATGCCTAACAAATAACACTTATTTATTAAACTAATATCATTTAGATATGAGTGGAAAGTCATACCTCGAATGCACTTAGGAATGTCTTTACAAATGACACAACAAATGTCACTTAGACGATTCCCGCTCCTTTGCGATTAAGATACCTTCTTAAGGAAGGTATTCTTGTTACCAAGCGACTCCTAAAGCTTGGTGGGTATGAGCTTTGACTAATCAACATGACAAGGAAGATTAGTGCAATTAAATGAAAAAGTAAATAAGAAAAAAAAATGTTGTTATCAAATCAACATCCAAACGTATAGTTTTGAAAGACATGGTGTTTGTTTTTATGAAAAACCTTCTTTGTAGTTTTCAATTAACTATGGATCGTATCAAGTTTTTAAAGTACAATATACTTCAAGAAACTTGGTAACGAAGCTCTGATGCCAATTGTGGAAAACTAGAAGGGGGGGTTGAATAGTTTTACCAATTAAAACTTCATTTTAATCTATTTAGATCGACTTATGTCAATCTATTTGGATGTGTGTGTTGGATGTTGATAAACAAACATATGAAGGTAAGTAATGAAAAGATAAGAGTAAGAAGCACAAAACCACAACGCAAGTATTTATAGTGGTTCGGCTACAAGGTCACCTTCCTTGCCCTACTCCACTCCCCGAGTCACCTACTCGAGAGTTCGTAATCACTACACCAATCTCCTTATGGCGGAGAAGCCTTCACAACGTCGCCTACTCTTTTTCCGGTACTAGGCTAACCACTGGGTTCTTTCACTCCAAGGTGAACCACACCTACACAACGTCACCTACCCTTTATAAGGTACTAGGCTAAGTACCTAGTTCTTTCACACCTTAGGTGAACTACACCTTCACAACGTCGCCTACCCTTTATAAGGTACTAGGCTAAGCACCTAGTTCCATTGCAATGGAGGAACTACTACCACGCTACACCAACGACTAATCCCAAAGGAGATATCATCAAGGATATCAATATCCTTGGATCTAATACTAGTCTATCTTGTACATCGAAACACCATATCGAATGTACATCTAAGGCACCTTTCACTAATGCCTTTGACTAGATCTACAAGACACCTTTCACTAATGTCTTGTGTCTTCACTTCTAAGCACCTTTCTCTAATGCTTCTTTGTCTTGACTTCTAAGCACCTTTCACTAATGCTTCTTTGTCTTGACTTCCAAGCACCTACCACAAGTGCCTTATCCTATAGACGATAGATACCCTTCACTAATATCTTCGTCTTGACTCTTGAGACATCTTTCACTAATGTCTTCAACACTACACTTCTTTGAAGAAAGAAAGGAATCATCAACAAGAAGACTTCAGTAGCCTTGATGATGAGGAAGCATGGCAACTCATGGACTTGAGCTTGCTCGACTTCAAAGGTGGTGATCTTGCCTTTAAGAGGAACCTAAAAGATCACACAAAAACAAAACAACAAACATAGATATCTTGGATCTAAGGTTAGTGAGATTTAACTCAGGGGGGAAAGTGTGTTAGAAAGGGATTGAAAAGGGGTGAGAAATAATGAAGAAATGGCTCACTATTTATAGAGGAAAATCCTACTGTTCCCTGGATCCCACGGATCCCTACCACAAGGGATCCGGCTAGTACAAAGCTAGGGATCCGTGTTACGCTCCTCTTTGCCCATGGGTATTTTTGGTTATGGGTCATGGGTCATGGGTTGATCCATGGTTTTCTTTCTAGGTACAATGTATCTTAAGGATACAATGAACTTGGTTAAGTGGTATATGGGTCAAAACCATTTGCTAGTATTTACCCATTTAGTATATACTTGTATTTACCCATTTGAGCATATACTTAGTTTTTACCCATTTTAGTATACTTAGTTTAAGTATATGTTTAACCCAATATGTAAACACTAGTTGTTGTACATATGTATCTAAATCATAAAATCACTTATACTTGTTTTAGTGTTTTATGTGAAAGCGTAAGTGTGTTAGAAAACTATTAGTCCAAACCATTTACGTATTTTATTTGTTTCTTTAAAATGATTTTACTTTTGTTATCGACAAAACATTAGAAGATCGTAAAATATAAATAAACGTTTTTACGGCTTATTTGTATTAACAATCTCGTCAAGTATAACTGTGGAATTCGTTGTCTTTCACTGCGTATACACCTCCCACGGCAATAAATTTAGGCTAGTGTGTTATAGGTTATGTGCTTTAAAAATAGGTACAATTGCTCATTTGTGAATTAGGCTTAGCACAATGTAGGAGGTCGCCAATTTGTCTCTTCCTGCTCCCCTCCATAGCATTACCATGTAAATTGAAAAGGAAACCAAAATTACAGTGCTATACATACCTTGCATAAGATCTAGAATGGCAAGCTCATTTTCAGACTCATCAAATATGACAATGAAGTACAATGTAGCGAAAGTCTTTGTTAGGAATTAGAAATTCCAGGTATTAAAGAGTCGGTCACCTTAAGTATATATATTCGTTAGAAAGCTCATAGTCGTAGTTATTTTATGTTAAGTAGTATTTAGTTAAGTAACACCGTGGAGGACGGACGGGTCTTTACCCACTGTATGCCTGATCCACAGCCCGTTGTGTGGCGTTTTATTGTAAGACTATAAATACTCTCTACCTTCCAAGGTAGAGAGTTGGAGCTCATAATAAGATTTTTCTTTCTCTCACTAAGTTCCCTAAACCTCTAACTTTCTCTCTCTAAAAACCTTCTTGTACGCCACTTGTGATTATGGTTTAGTGTGTTTGTCAAATCCAATATGTGTACAGTCTTGTATACAAGTCATGTATCCTGCAGGCAGAAGACCAAATTTTCTGTAAACATTGCAACAATATAGATTCTGTAATCACGTTTAACACATTAATTTACATACAGAACCAAGACAAGAAAATGTGAATAATGTTATACAATGTTTTGTGGGTCGGCCCAATGCGACCCCTTTCAACCCATAATAAGAAGTGTTCACTCTCACCCAACCCCATTCTGACCCATTCCCTCAACCGATCCATTTTCTGACCTTTAAAGTTTACTATAATGCAAGTGAGTTTTAATTTCTGTCTATCATAAAGCAATCAACTCATTACAATATACTAACCTTACAGCCTGATTTTCAATCCTAATAAGTACACAAGAAGGCGTAAAATAATTGCTAGCCATCTGAGTTGACTTGACCTTAAAGATAGGCAGAGATTGGACAAGAAGTTCAGACATGACTTCAACATGATTAGTTCATGAATTGAGGTATATCTTTCAGTTGACCAAGTGATCAACTACTAGACACCAATTACATGGGATACTTGAGCTTTAATAACTCAAGAGAGACCAGCCACGCTCCATGATCTTATTCAATCAACTCTAGAATTATAACCCATTTTAAGAATAAAATATTCATTTAAAAAAAAGCACCACATACCGGTCCAAAAGTGGAATCGGCTTGAACAAAGTTGCTCACATTTTCCGCCCGATTGCATAGTACTGCATTGATAATTTACAAACAAATTAACCGCAATACTAACCACCAATATAGAAGATAAACATTCTATATACACCAGTTCAATCTAACAACATATTTAACAGATCTTCATAAAACAAGTTTTCAATATAACCAATAGCACACATTTCATAATTAGAAATACAAAACCTTTAACTCGGACTAAAACATAAAACTTAGACCATCTCATTTCCTATATTAGCAGTTACGAATTTGACACCATAAGTAACACAAACCACAATCCTACTAGCATGAGCATAACAAGATCATTCCAATCATCGTATATTCACACACAACTCAGTAGAAATGATAACTGTAATAGAAATTCCTATAGATAATCTAAGCTCCACTTATCTACAAATTATCCTAGTGAGAAAACCCCTCAAGGGTGAGATAATCTAGTTCAATTATAATGTTAATGAAATTACACAATCCTAGAGTTCAAGTGAGATAATCTAGCTATGCAATTTATGTCTCCAGGATTGTGTAATTTCATTAACATTATAATTGAACTCTATCACATCAAGTATATTACTCTCATATTGTGTATTGGGGAGATGATGATCAGGATGATGTTGGGGAGATGATGATTTGGGGAGATGAATGATTTGGCGAGATGATGACGAGGATGAAAGATGAAAGGCTAAAATATAAATGTGTTATCAAAGTATAAATGTGTATGGACAAAAATACCCTCGATTACAAAACAAAAATCAGGCATTGACTTTGTCAAAGGACCTGTAACGAGTATAAAAGGCCACTGTTTGGACCTCCAACGATGAAAAGGGCAAGGTTTGTCCCACTGTGATGCTTTGGTACAAGTTTAAGGACCAACGGTGTATTTTAGTCTATAATTAATTAAGGGCAAATTAACTCTATTAGTTTTCTACTTGTACATTTTTCCCATATTAGGTACTCTATTATTTTACACCATAATTTAATCACTATACTTTAGTTATTTGTTAAAATCTTCTCCATAAACTCTTATTTTTACAACTCACTTCATCGAAACTAGCTCGTTTAAACAATTTTGTCATATGGTTAATGGTTTATATCTTTCTGCTGGTTATATTGTTTACAACTTTACATTATATATCTAAAGCTCACAAACTAGTGCCAATCTGTTGAAATTCTTTACTGTATAACTCAATTATCTATACTACTTTATAATGCATTTAGGCCTTCTAAAATTAGAAGGCTTAAAAATTCAGACTTTTTTACTTGCTTATTATGGAAAGAGTTTTTCTAACCAAAAATTAAGATAAGGAGCTCCAATCATGAGATGACATGTGTCACTTCTTAACAAACTCCAAGCCTAACTTCTAACAAACTCCAAACCTAACTCCCAACCACTAAAAATTAAGATAAAGAGCTCCAATTATAAAATGACATGTGTCATTTCTCAACTAAAAATTCATCTTTATTTTTAAATTAAAATATCTTTTTATCTACTTATTTTTTTTATAATCTAATTTCACCGTATTTTCTAAAATTTTATGCTCTTTAATTCAACATCCATTTTGATATATTTTTATGAGTTTTTAGTTTTTATATTTTTAATGGGTTTATTTTATTTTAATTCAAATTTTTACAACTTTAACCTTATTTCATTTATTTCAATCAATATAATCTTGATTCGTCAAAATCATATACTTTTGGAGTAGTGTTTGACGCGTAAGTGATTGCGAGGGTATTTCTATATGCGGGAATAATGATGTCGCGGGAAAGCTACGGGAAAGTTACGGGTAACCCAAACAAACACTTACAACTAACACATATACATTCGAAGTGTTGTGAAACGAATTCACTAAACGGGTAAGCAAACACATATAACTATACTTATCGCCGCCGCTGTGCGCGGGTACCCGGCTAGTATTCAATAATGGTTTCTAATAATTCACAGAATAATATTTATGTTGTACTATATTTTTCCCTGTCATTATCCACCACTTCAACAAAGCGAAACGAAACTAAAAATGAAACAATTGCCGATTCACTTAAACGAAGCTTAAACCGTCCATCACAAATTAAAAACCTGAAACAGAGACACGTCGATCAACTTCGAAACTCAATCGAACAATTTCAGCATCAAAAGTTGAAAAAGTCTTTATATTGCGTTATTATAGTTTTGATTTTCAAGTTCTTTGTCCCATAATACATGTCTACACTACGTTTTATTAGCTTTCCTGTGACAACGTACTCATTAGCTAAAGTATAGTACTAATAATATGTTAAAATTAGTAGAGTACTTATATTGGGAAATTTGTAGAAGTAGAGAACTACTACGGTTAATTTTCCCATTAATTAATTCCAAGTTTGCTTTTTCATGATTAGAATGCAGGTGGAGAAGGTATTGGATTTTGTTGGCAGAACACAAAACAAGGATCGTTGTTTGGAAAGAACTAACAAAAGAATAGGAAGTGTGCCATCTACATTGGAAAAGAAGGTGCGCATTATTTTTCCCAGAAGAGTTTACTCAATGGAAAAGAATTGAAACTTTAACAAAACTGCAAAGTAATAGAAATAATCACTGAACATAAAAACATTTTCAAATCATAAGAAGTTTAGAAATCAGATCTTACAAAGAGAAAAAAAAATGATTCTTTCAATATAAAATAAATTCTGATTGAGTTAGGGATCAAGATAGAAAAAGGTATGAAGAGGAGAAGGGATGAACAATATGAAAAGCAAATTCTTGTTATCATTTTAATTTAGGAAACCGTTATTCTCTCGTAGCAATGTTTTTAGAACACGTCAAAATAGTAATACGGTTTCATAATATCATAGAATTTTATTGAAAATTGATATTGGAAAACGATAGAGGGTAGAAAATGCTATGCACACCGTACAACCTTTCGATGCATGCAATGATTGAAAACCCTCCCTATAGAGGGGTCCAAATATCACGCCCCAATTTTAAAAGAAATATTGCCCAAAACGCGATAAATGTAATCAATGACCTTTTCTGTAACTTAGCCGATCCAGGAGTTGACACCGGCGTCGTCGAATCATCAAAAGGTAGGGTCAAGTCAACATAATGCACCCATTATTTGATAATCATCACAATTAATAATGATATTTTTCACGCAAAAAAAATCATCACAAGACAGATATTAAAATAAGGAAAAATTCTCGAAGTAGACCGGTTGCACATGGGCACATCACCTTCTAAATCATTTTTTTAGGCGTGCTTTTAATAGATCGGTAACCGCAAATAAACACGTGTCAACACAAGTGTCCAAAGTACCAATCAAGTAATAAAATTGAAATGACTAAATAACCCCTACACTAAATGTTATTACAAAATATCTATTTCATCTTCAACAAATATCCGGCCAACTACACCACCATCCCAACACGGCAACACCGCCGCCACCAAATCACCACCATTTCTAGCCACCCGCCTCATGTCATCACCACCACCACCACCAATCTTTTTTTTTCCAGATCACTATCTGCATATTTGCTAGTCATTACCACCTCTATACTCTTTATCTTTTCTCACCAACAGCTCCATAATCTATCCTAAACCCATTACTATTTCTCGAACACAGTCAACAAATACCAAAACCATCTCCAACACAACTACAGATTCGGAAAAATAAATGAAAAACCTCAGATATTATTCAACTTTATACACACCTTTAAAGCATTTTCAAGTTTGAACAAATAATCCGTCATCGATCTTTTCTTTGTCCTCATTCGAATAACAAAAGATACAGTGGGTTTGGTGGTATACCTTTGTCCTTTAAAACCTACCAAAGGATTTTCAACTTTATACACACCTTTAAAACCTACCAAAGGATCTTGAAGCCGTATACCTTTGTCCTCATTCGAATAACAAAAGATATAGTGGGTTTGGTGGTTTTGGTTTTCGGAGCAAAGAAACCAATCAAAGAGGTTTAGTGTGTTTGTTATTTGGTTAGATTTGTTATAATAAGACTAAGAACAAAAGGGTATTTGATTCATGGGTATTTGATTCGTGCGGTGTAACAACAAGAAGATCAAATAGGATTTGTGTTGGTGACTCGATTATAGCACGAAACAAGGGGCGGATTTTTTGTTGTTTGGTGGCTAAGATTTAGATCTAAGGTAAAAAAAAAAAAATAGTTTGTGGCTTAAAAACAAAGGAGTAATATTTTTTTTTGGTAGGTTTGGGAAACATAAATATGGGAAAAGAGATAAGATCTTCAAATGTTAATGATTTTGTAATAAAGTTTGGTACAGAGGGGTAGTTTAGTCAATAAACAGCAGTTGCCTAACATGAGGAAATTTCCCTTAAAATAAAAAATAAATAATATTAGTTTCCCCTCAAGTCTATCCTTCACTACTCATAAATAGGGTTGAGAATTGCACAAACATGCTCATTTTCCTCAATTATAGAGTTGGACATTTTACGGTCAATCTCAAGCACATCTATTACTTTGGTTAATCTTTTAGGTGAAGGTATAACAACTGACCATCCATCAAACTTCGTATCCTTAGAGTAAAATACTTGACTAGCTTGTAATGCAAGAATAAATGACTCGGAGTTGACCTCTTTGATAGGCATTACTTTGTTCAAGTTTACCATAATCAACTTCCAGACCGGATCTTCCTTATAGGCAGTTTTTATCCTCTGAAGACACCCAATCACAGTAGAATACTGATATTGTGCATTCTTGATAATTCACATAAAAAATTCCTTTAAACACACCATAATAAGTTGTAAGAATGTCATCACAATTATATGCTTTCGTGTGCATAGGTAGAAAACGTATAAATATTGCATTGGAACTTGTTAGAGCACTAGGTGTGGAGCTCGTTGGAGCTCGCCATCGTGACATGGCACGTTCGCCGGATCTCCCCGCCAAACCGGCCAATTTCGCAACCGTTCGCCGCAAAGGAGTTCTTATTTCCGCCCCTTTCTTTTTGTCACTTGCAGCTTCAAACACATAAAAAAGCTAGTAATACATCTTACGGTTGCTTCTTCTCCTGGAGTTCCATCAAAATTTACCACAAACAAGGTATATAAACCGCCCAATTTCGCCACCATTAGCCACAAAGGAGCTCGTTGTGCAGACGACGAACCAAAAAACTAAAAATCTTACCGTTTGTGTGGGGCCCAAGTGTGACATTCAAACGGTAATATTACTTTAAAAAAAAGAAAAAAAAAACTTATCCCACTTTTTTTAAACACTATAATTACCATACCATTACACACTATTTTTCTCACATACTTTTAAACCAAAAAATACCACTACTCTCTATATCTAAACAAAAAAAAATGTCTCAAAGTCCAAACGAGTCCAAACGAGGGCGGATATTTTACAAATTTTCTCACCTCAAACCAGCATCAATTGCTTCTTCAATTTTATTCTCTTCAACAACAGGACCCTTTCCTTTACATCTTACACTTCTCCTTAATTCTGTAATAGATATTACTAAGACTGTTATACATAAATGCGCTTTCATATGTATAGACCTACATTTTTAATGCTTTAAACAAATTGGATTGTCATACAATTGTCTAAAAAATCATCATTCCTTAATTAGCACATGTATTTCATAGATTTAGTATATTCTTATCAATCAAATACATGTACAGTCTACAACCACAAGTATTTCAACACTTTTTTTTTCTTTCCAAAACACAGAAAATCTACAGACCCACATCTTCAATGCTTTAAACAAATTAGATTGAAATAAAGATGTATAAAAAGAACATCATTTTTTAATTTACACATGTATTTCACATATGCAGTAACTTATTATAAAACAGATACATGTACAATCCACAACCACATGTATTTCAACATTTGTTTTTTCCAAAACATATGTAATCGACAAACACATGTACTCCACAACCAAACTCACTTTACCAAACACTGGTATCAATACACATATTTAACAAACCACATATACAAACACCAGTATTTAAACCAATAATACATACCTTAAAAAAATGTACTCCCCAAAGATTCTATATATTAATCAGAACAGACAATCTTGTATTCCACAAACCAGAACACGAAACCTTGTATTCCATAATTAATCTTATTAAAGAAAGCAGTTGTTTATCCAAAATACATGTACTCAGCTAACAAACTATCATTTCCAATCACTAGTATCAATACACATATCCAAACATTAATATTTAAACCAAATATACATAACTAAACACATGTCTTCCACAGACTTCCATTGATATCAGAAAACATATATGCACAATCTATCATTCATTCTATTTTCAATACACATATCCAAACACTAGTATCGTTACACATATCCAAACACTAGTATTACAAATAAATCCACATGTTACCCTTATAATCAATTTCAAACAAAAAAACACAAAAATACATCTTACATATGTATTTTACAGATCTTAACACAGATCAAAACACATGTATAGTATTTAATCTAGTTAATCATAACATTAAACGGTGTATTCCCTAATTAATCAAGTGAAAGGATCAAAAATACATTAGTTTCCAAATTTTTAAGAAAATTTAAGACTAAAATACACTATTGGTCCCTAATCTTGTCCATAAACATCATGCTGAACCAAAACTTGCCTTTTTCGTCGTCAGTAGTCCAAAGTATGGGATTTTGAGGCTAAACTAGTCCCTTGACCATTAATGCGTAGGTCAAAGTCCCGTTATGTTCCATAAAATCCCGTTATCCGTTTTGTGTTGAGGGTAGAATCGTCTTATAACCTTGATGTACTATGTAGCAGATGTCTAATCCAATTTCTTGCCATAATATCTAATATAACTAAGTTGTGTACTCTTTGGTCATCCCCAAACTTGTTTTGGAAGCCTACCCAAAAAACCCTAATGCAATGTCAATCATGAAATCTAATAATCTAAGTAAGAAAATAACAAGCAACAACCTTGGATTTACTTTATGGCAAATCAGAGAACCTCCTTTCTTTGATGACCATGAGAAGGAGGAAAACTCTGCAATTAGGAGATATGGTAAGTGTTTTTTTTCATTTTTTGTTATAATCGTATACACCTATATATTAGTACGATTGTTTAAGTTATTCCCCTTTTAGGTAAGTTTATCGTAACATTGTTTTTTTACATTTTTATACAGTGGATCGACCAGGTTCTTTTAGCATGAGGTTCCATCATAAAGGTACATTCAAATACTGGCCAGGTAGAATATACGATGGAGGTAAGGAATGCTAGGTTGATTATGTTGAAATCATTGAGGTATTTGTTGATGAAATTGTAACACCCCTAAATCTTGGTACATCGGAAGACTTAATCAAGTTTTCGGGGCGTTAAGACTGGATTGGTATCTCACACAAGTATAGCAAACAAGATAGTCATTTAACATTCAAAACCAATCCCAAATTTAAATATTCAAAACATTAAACCCAAAATGTAAATATTAAGCCCAAACATGATTTAATAAAATAGGTCCCCATAATTTATCAGAGTCAAATATGATCCTTGAACCATGCCTCTTTGCCAAGCTTCCACCGAACACGTACTTCAATCATCACTTAAATACATGAGAAAACATGCTAAAAGGTCAGCTTACACTGGTGAGTTCATAGGTTTAAATTCAATAAAAACATAGTGGACCTGTAGGAGTTGATTTGCTATGCGAGACTTAAGATAGATATATATCCATCGATCACAAACCATATCATATCCAATATCACAATCCATATCACATCCAATGATCACAACGGGCCCCAGCGACTCTAGTCCAGCACTGTCGTAGCAAAGTCTAGAACAATTTGTTGGATCGACGTACTCTAACCAAACTAACTTAAATAGCTTGTTTAAGGTTTAATGACCTCGGATAAATCCTAAGTTATTAACAAAGAAACACTGAGCAAACTCTATTAAGTATGCGGAATTTACTTAACAAAGCTAAGAAGAATAACTTTAACTTTGAACGATTTTATTAATAACACTAACTCTACTTATTATGCAGACTCTTTAACAACTCTAATAATATCGAACTTCTCTCTAAAACTCTAATAATGTCACGTCCGTATAATATCAATCTAGGGGTCCTTTTATAGGCTCAAGGATAACCCTAAACGATTTACAATTTGTATCCTTGTACGAAAAATAATCTAATAAAGAATATTCTAGAATTTACAAAGCTTTCCATAAACGAATATAACAGTTCTTTTAGCCTTGCAGTACTTTGACTTCTTTAGCAGTACTTTGACTTCTTCTTTAGCAGTACTTTGACTCTTTGACTTTTTCCAGTACTTTGTCATTTTTCAGCACTTTCATATCCCAACAAAATTGCTAACCCCGGACTAGGTTGAGGTAGAAGTCTACTCTTAGCTAGGCAACATGTTATAGCAATTAGGATTGCTACCCTAGTCTAAGGCAACAACTACCGCACATCTATCTAAGCAGTCAAGTACATAAGCAAATCCAAATAGTTTTAAAGGTCCAAAAATAGTAGCATGATTCCCACCCCAATTTAGTTAAAAACGTAGATAAAAGTGGGGCTATGAAACTCACCTCAAGCAAGCAACGCACAAATAAACACTAGCATAAGATAACAGCTAATCACGGCACAACAACTATCGACTCGGCACAACCTATTAATGTAAACCAATTTTAATATATATTTCCCAAAATCAATGTTATCTACCCCAATGTATTCCATTTCGTTATTTCAAAAAATGTCTTGTTTCACCGTTTAGTCCTAGTGTTTGGTATCCTCATGTGGGTGTATCGACTCAATACGATGCCATGAATGCACTCAAACAACTAGTATGTGACTCAATGAAACACAATGAGACATCTAAGCGATAAGCTCCATAGTCCAATAAGTTTCGGAATAAATAGTAGACCTTATCGAATTCGTCAATTCGATAAACTCGACTATTTATTCGTGTCGCTTATTATCCCATAAACCGGTCGCATCCTAAAGAGTCATAAGGATAATTCACCCATTAATAAGGTTTCCCAACGTACCTAGCGGGCTCTTATTAGATTCGTCAACCTAATAAGTCCGCTACCCACATGGATCAACACTATTAATGTTAGGTTATCCGTAACCCATGCACACAACGTAAGTAAATAAATACTTGAAACTAGTATTAAATGCCCATAATTGGCATATTTCGATAAACGTGCACTCGAAACATTAATTACTTATTTATTATAAAACATTTCCATTTTTAATCGTTAGTTTCTATTTAAATTATTGATATTTTTGGTATAAAAGCCTTTTTATTATTAACGTTCCATAGTTTATTATCATTTTCATATATACTTTTCGTTAAATTCCAATATTAGTTTCATATCGTTATTCGTTTCGAGTCCACAAGCACGAGTCATGACTTCTCGGCTTTTAATATATCAATAGTCCAAACTATACTAAAGTCCGTGTTACGGCGTTGTGGAGGTCAACTATTGACTAAAAAGTCAAAGTAACACCGACGTAGCTCAAAGTTTACAATATATATATATATCAAGTCCAAATAAAAGTCATAATAGCGCAATTCAATCTCAAATCAACCCAAATCAATCTCACCAACCAATCAACCAACCAAATATACCCGAAACCAATGTTATGACCCTAATGGTCATGACACGGTCACGGTTAAGACCACGTGAACCAAACAAGCTCTAGAAGCTTTTCGGCTCCACGCGTCTCATCCAAACGCCAACAACATCAACCCACAAGCTACCAAAATGACTCGACCCGGACCTTTGGTCCATGTGGGTCACGTACGCCACCCAAGCCATGACCATCATGGTCATGGTGGCTCGTACGCCCCAAAAACATAACCAAACACCTCCCAAATCAATACCACAACATCCAAACACAATTAATCAACCTCCAATCATTAACCAAACATCAAACACATCATCTATTCCTAATCAAAAACATAAAACATGACCTAAAATGCAAAAACCCAATAATATGATACACCACATGATACCAAATCACTAGCTACATATTTATTTAAGTGTTAATTAGATTTAATCCCATGTTTAAACCAAAACCCCTAAAATTCGTCCCATGTAGGAACCCTAGAAGGGTTGTACGTGGCTTTTCATGGCCAAAACTAGCTTGACCCACGTTCCATTTACCTTTTCCAAGCTCGATCTACAATATTTAATGAAAACCCTAGAATCATGAATCTTAATTTCAAGATTTGGAGGTGTTAATGTAGGCTTTTGTGAGAGTTTTATATATGGATCGAAATAGGAAAGAGAGATCTACAAGATGGTGGTGGAGGTGGAGTGTCACTCGCCGGATTTTGGCCGGAATGTGGCCGGAAAGTGGCGGCCAATGGTGGTGGTTAGAGTTAGGGTTTTTAATTATTTGAAGAGAGAGAGAGTAGAGAGAGAAAGGTGTGTTTGTGTGTGTTTTTAGTGAGAGAAAGGGGAAGTAAAAGTGAGGGTGAGTGGGTTTATATATTTTTGGCTAGGGACTAAATAATAAAAGAGAGGGAGGGGAGGGGGAGCCGGCTAGAAGGAAAATGGAGGGGCCGGGGCCGTCATTTTTCGTAAACTATCCCGTTTACCCATTCCCGAGCTCATATATTGTCCCCCGAGTGTCCCACGACATTCATTCGACTTTCTATTATCGTTATTTATGTTTTTCCACGAGTTTTGACTATTTATTTGCCAATTTTTGAGTTACGGTCTAAAAGTTACGTTATTTCTCGTTTTAGGCTTTTATAGTGCCGAATCGAATAGTGCCTATAAAAAAGAGTTAAAACTCACACGATAACTCATCCAATAATGAAATAAGTCATAAAAACCAATAGACGATATAAAATCAAGTCATGGTCGATAAAAATAGTGTTAAAGGCAAAACTCGGTTTAGTTTAACGTAATGCGGTTACCTAAAATAGACTCCCTAAATTGCCAGTTGTCACAGCCTCCCAGCCTCAGAAGAAACCTGTCCCAGGTTTCACACCGAGTTGCTTGATGTCATGAAAAGTTTAGGATACTTCCTATGGAAAACGTCCTCACGTTCCCAAGTGAACTCCGGTCCATGTCGGGAGTTACAACGAACTTTGACAATCGGAATACGGCTATGCTTCAGCCGTTTAATCTCACGATCCATGATCTTAATCGGTTCTTCAACGAAATTCAATTTCTCATCATTACGGATATCTCTTAAAGGCACAACTATGTTTTCCTCCGAAAGACATTTCTTAAGATTACTAACATGAAAGACGTTGTGTACACTGCTCAATTCCGATGGTAGCTCAAGGCGGTAAGCTACTGGTCCGATTCTTTCCAGGATTGGAAAGGGAACAATATATCGGGGATTGAGTTTTTCAGGCTTTCCAAAATGAATCACTCCTTTCCATGGAGAAACCTTTAACATAACACGATCTCCAACATGAAATTCTAAAGGTTTACGTCTCCTATCGGCATAACTCTTTTGTCTATCTCGAGCGGTTTGCAAACAGTTACGAATCTGAACTATCTTCTCAGTGGTTTCTAGGACAAGTTCGGGACCGGTAAGTTGAATCTCGCCAACTTCAGCCCAACAAACAGGAGAACGACATTTTCGGCCATACAGTGCTTCAAATGGAGCGGCCTTAATGCTAGAATGATAACTATTGTTGTAGGAGAATTCGGCCAAAGGGCGGTGTCTCTCCCAGCCTTTGCTGAAATCAATGACTTAGGCTCTAAGCATATCCTTTAAGGTCTGAATGGTTCTTTCGCTCTGACCATCGGTTTGAGGATGATAAGCAGTGCTCATATCCAAGTTTGTTCCTAACGCTGACTGCAAGGATCTCCAAAAGTGGGATGTAAACCGGCTATCTCGATCGGAAATGATAGATATCGGTACTCCATGACGCGATACTATCTCCTTAAGGTACAGCCTAGCGAGCTTGTCGAGACTATCGACCTCGCTAATGGCTAAGAAGTGAGCAGACTTAGTCAAACGATCAACGATTACCCAGATAGCGTCATTGCCGCTAGCTGTTCTTGGTAATTTGGTGATAAAGTCCATGGTGATTCGCTCCCATTTCCATTCTGGGAGTTCGGGTTGAACTAAGAGTCCTGAGGGTTTCTGGTTTTCGGCCTTTACCTTAGAACAAGTCAAGCACCAACTGACATACTGAGCTATGTCGGCTTTCTTGTTAGGCCACCAGTAGAGTTTCTTAAGGTCCTGATACATCTTATCTCCGGATGAATAAAGTATTTTGATTTATGCGACTCCTGCATAATCAACTCACGGATTCCACCATGAAGTGGTATCCAGCTTCTGTCTTTGAAGCATAAGGTTCCGTCGGAACGCTTCAAGAAGCCATTTTTACTTTCTACGATTCCATGAAGATTCTCGTAAGGACGGTTCTCTTATGTCAATGCCGCAACTTGGGCGGCTAAGATTTGTGATGGTAGAGGCGAAATAATGGTCATTCCTAAGGATCGAACGAGTAAAGGTGGAATGTTCTCCTTACGACTAAGTGCATCAGCCACAACATTAGCCTTACGAGGATGATAACGAATCTCACAGTCATAACCCTTAAGCAGTTCTAACCAACGTCGCTGTCTCATATTCAGTTCCTTCTGATCTAAGATATGCTTCAAGCTCTTATGGTCGGTAAATACTACACACTTGGTTCCATACAGATAATGTCTCCAGATTCTAAGGGCACACACTACAGCACCTAACTCAAGATCATGGGTGGTGTAGTTTTTCTCATGCTTTTTAAGTTGTCAGGATGCATAAGCAATCACCTTCTCCCGTTGCATCAAAACAACACCTAAGCCTTTATGCGAAGCGTCGCAGTACACGACAAAGTCTTCGCTTCCTTTAGGCAAAGCTAGTATGGGTGCACTACACAACTTCTCCTTCAAAAGTTGGAATGCTTCTTCTTCCTTTTATCCCCATTCATACTTAACGTCCTTCTGTGTCAGTTTGGTCAGCGACTTAGCTATTTTGGAAAATCCCTCAATGAATCTCCTATAATAGCCTGCTAAACCTAGAAACTGGCGGACTTCTGATGGGTTCTTAGGGGCTGCCCATTCCTTAATGGCCTCAATCTTAGCTGGGTCAACATGAACACCTAGACTATCTATCACGTGACCTAAGAATTGCACGGACGGAATCCAAAATTCACACTTAGAGAATTAGGCATACAGCTTCTCCTCTCTCAACATTCTAAAATGAGCCTCAAATGCTCTTCGTGCTCCTCACTACTCCTGGAGTATATCAAGATGTCGTCTATGAATACTATCACAAACTTATCCAGATATGGCTTACATACTCGGTTCATGAGATCCATGAAAACCGCTGGCGCGTTGGTCAAACCAAACGACATCACTTGGAATTCATAGTGCCCATAACGAGTCCTAAACTCCGTCTTAGGGATATCCTCCTCTCAAACTCTAAGCTGGTGATAACCAGATCGTAAGTCAATCTTGGAAAAGACACTAGCTCCTTGGAGTTGGTCAAACAGGTCATCTATTCTAGGTAGCGGATATCGATTCTTCACCGTCAACTTATTCAATTCCCTATAATCAATACATATCCAAACGATCCATCCTTTCTTCTTCACGATATATCGAACACCGCAACTGTTCAACAACACCCCCACGGTGATCTTCCATCGAACTCGATCCGAACTGCTGGTCGAAGAATTCCCTTCTGAGCAACTCGCCAACTGTTTAGACTGTTCCCCAATTCTCTTCGAGGAGCAAGTCGATAGGGTGCCCGGCTACGGGTGCAGCACCGGTATCTGAAACTCTATTTGGAATTCCACTTGTTGGACAAGGTGGAATCCCTGGCGCATCATCGAAACACATCCGAAATTTCTAACGACGGGTACATCATTAAGGTGTCTTTCAATCTTCTCCTCGCTTTTCGAAATTCGAGCCAAGAAAAGACAACCTCCTCTATCGATGTACTTCGGCCTTAATATGTAGATGATGCTCAACCGAAGGACTTCCACAGCCTCCCGATCTCCTTGTATGCTCAGAAATTTTCCGCCATATGGTACACGCACGATGTTCTCGTCGCAGATGATGTGTGCACCGTTCTTCGAAAACCAATCCATTCCGATAATGACGCCAAACTTCCCAAGGCAACTGGCAATAGGTCTATGCTAAACGGGTGGTCTAGGAAACTTAAGGTACAACCTCGGACTACGGTATCTATCTTCTCCATATTTCCATTAGCTAATTCTACATCGTAACTAAACCCTAGAGGTGTTCAGGAGATTCCTAGTAATGGCATAAAATCTCGTGGATACGAAATTCATATCCGCACCAAGATCAAACAAGATGGAAGCATAGCGATTATTGAGAAGGAACGTGACACGCAACTACGCTGGTTCCTCACTAGCTTCCTTCCTAATAGCGCAAACACGCGGGCTGCTCCCATGTCTCTCTGCGGGATTCCTAGCACTCGATTTTCCCCTGATTTTCCACAACCTCACGCCACAGGGTTTAAGCCATTACCCCCACACCTCGTTAACAAATCCTCCTCCATT
>OU343223.1:81428342-81476001 GCA_910596185.1 Chrysanthemum makinoi
AAAAAGGATTCTGGACGTAGCAATTTCTAAGGAAGCTTCATTCTCCTCAAGAGTTCTATTTGTTTGAAAAGTGGAAAGCTAGGTTCTGCCTCACCCATCATTGAGTAAGGCGGTCCCAATGTGATGATGATGTATTGAATATCGAGGCAATGTTGATCATCATGAAGATAAGGATGAGTTGTTGAAAGATAACTCAATGTTGGTAGAAGAAATTGAAAAGAAGAAAGTTATAATGAAAGTATCAAGTAAGCCAAACCAAAGCACTACGTTATAAATGAAAGTAATCGCTAAGCCAACTTCTAACAAAAATCGAACAAGTGAAACCACGCCAGGTACCGATGATATAGTACTTTCTTTGGGCCAACCGCAAAGCCATTATTTGTGAAGAAAGAGTATCCACATGATCCTGATATGCCCGCTTTGATTGAAATTGATACTCCTACTAATGATGAAGACATGGATGATTTCTTCAATGTTGATTTAACTAATTTGGAACATGTCATTCATGAAAGTCCTGTTACCTCAACAAGGATTCATAAGATTCATCCTAAGGAATGTGATACTTGGAAATTTGAACACCCGCTCAAACAAGAAGCAAGGTTCTGACTACAAAAACCTTTCTCCGAACAAGGTTTCTTTGCAAGATCACTTCACAAAAGAAATAGTCATAAAGATCTGCAAAAAATGCTTGTTTACATTTTTCTGTCTCAAAAGGAGCCCAAGAGAGTGGAAGAAGCATTATCTGAAGAAGGTTAGGTAGAATCAATGCAAGAGGAGCTTCTTCAGTTCAAACTTCAAGAGGTTTGGACATTGGTTGATCTTCCAAATGGTAAGAGGGCAATTGGGACAAAATGGGTGTTCAGAAACAAAAGAGATGAAAGAGGTATTGTTGTGAGGAACAAGTCAAGGTTGGTTGCTCAAGGATACGCACAAATTGAAGGATTGGATTGTTTATTCCAATTGAGCAAACGATCTAATATAGAAACTGACTTTAAACAAAAATCTATTAAGTATCACGCGGAATTTAATACTTAATCTTAAGAAGAAGAACAATAAACATTCAACACCTCAATATTATTATTAATACGAATACTCTAACCAGTATTAGGGTTTTACAACCTTGAAGTGTATCGACCTTAGATATAAAACATACGTATATCTAATCTAACCTAGGACCTCCTTTTATAGGCTAAGGAGTCCTTTACATAATACAATACGTAACCTACAAGATAAATATCTTTTCCATATTTATCTAATAAATAATACTAAACCGACCATACAAGACTAGCAGTGGTTACATTATATTATCCGTGGTTACACACTACTACTAGCCGCGGTTTGTCTTCATCCGTGGTTCCATTCAACTATCCAAGGTTATATCAACTCTGTCCGTAGTTCCAGTACTTAGAATAATTCTTGATCTAAGGAACCAAAAACCCAACAAGAACCAAAAACCCAACAATCCTCCCCTAAACTTGATACATTCCAACAGAATTCTCAAGTTTCCTTTAAGCTCAAAACATCTGAATTGGAGGATGTAGCCAAACACTTACTAGATTTAAGAATTTCTCATACTTCAAAGAACAAATCGTAAGCTTGACCATCATAGGGTACCAACATCTTGAGAATACCAGGCTTCATCATCTGAGCAATAACTGCTGGATACTTATTCAGTTGAGGATAATCACCTTCTACAAGCATATGAATAACTTCTCCGAAAACGTTAAAAGATGAACTCCACAAGTTTGATATAAAAACCAGCTTGTAACATTACCATTGTAGAGTCTTTCCATTCGTGTTCATCATGAGTAGGATCAAATAAAATCTTCAAATTATGATAAACCAGCCTCTCATGATAATCATTTGGATGTACTTCACCAAACTTATTCTTGTAAAGTATCCAAAGATTCACCAAATCATCTCTATCAAAATACTAAAGCATCTGTGAAAATTTATTATACTCATAAACTTCATTGTTGAGTCTTTGAATTTTCCAAACTCCTTCACTTCCAACTTTAAGCTTAAACTCATAAGAAATAATTCGATTAACATCTTCAACTTCTTTCAGTCTTTTAGAATCGATGTCCCTGAATCTCAAATTTTCGTTTACTTTGAATCCACTCATCATCCTTCTTAATCCACTCTTCTTCCTTTTTAGAATTCATTGGACAATAATCATCATTATTAATCTTCATACATCTCATATAAATCTCCTGAATTCTTTCAAATGAACATCTATTAAGATTATCATAAATATGAATGCCTGAATTCTTAATAATCTTCATCAATACATTCCTCATCTGTGCAATTGAAGGGGGTTTCTTTCTTATAACTTGCTTCATTTCTTTACCAATCCTCCTTGCCCATTGACCCAAAAGTCTAGCTCTTTCCTCATCATCCAACAGAGCCCATTCTTGTGCAATATATTCATCATGTATTTGTTGAGAAGCTTCAAGATAGTTCTGTGATTCATACCATGTAGCTAACCATCTCTGATAGCTTCCTTCTACTTTCTTTTCTAAAGCTGCTTATTCTTCGCTAACATGTTTTAACAAACTCTGCATCATAAGCAACCTACTCTTCTTTACTTTTAAACTTTAACTCTGGCTTTGCAATCCCTTTACCTTTACCAACATCTTGTTGAACCACTTTCTTCTTTAATGGATCACCAATAATCAAACTTTTACTTCTAGGTTTAGGTGCAGCAGATTCAATAGATAAAACAGGTGCAATCATAGGTGTAGAAATAGATGAGGTTTTGCTTAGATTTATCAATGTGCTTGCAACTTCTTTCTCAACTTCTTTAGATTTAGGTGGTGATACAGAGAGGGTTGTGACAATAGTGGAAGTGGTTATGATAGCAGTGGGTATGACAAGTGGGTATAATTTCCATGTCTCAAACCGCAGAAGGGTTACAAGAGTACTAACCGTGGTTGCAGCATATACCATCGTGGTGTGTCCTCCGCACTACTTCATCTTCTACAACATTCTTCACATTCAAGAACCGCCTCATTCTCATCTTTATTAGATACCAAAAATGCTTGATCTCCATTATCTTTTTCCATAGGTACATCAACGACCTCCCCACTTGCCTTCACTCCCCCTGTTTGGATACATTCTCCACATTCAGAGCTGGAGAGGAGTCCACCTTCTTTTTCATCCCTGCATTTTCCTCAAACAAAGAATCCCGTGTCTTCTTATCTTTCCAAAACCAATACCCCGTGGCTTCAATCTCCTAATATTTTTACCCTGAAACACAAAACAACTCCTGGAGGCTTGAGATTGTTTTCTCCATCATGGTACATTTAACCGTCAATTCATTTAAGCGTTTAAGAATATCCTCCCCACTTCGACCTCGTGAACCGTCCGGAGAGGTGGTTCATTGGAAAATCATCGTACCATATTAGGATCCGCCAATTCAGTGTTCATGTTCCAATCTTTCCTCATCACTTCGAGCTGTGTCAACTGCTCCGAGAGGTGAATCCTTGGATATAGTAAACATAGCATCGACCTAGCCTGAATGCCTATGCACTCTGAGAATCCAATTAGCTAGGGATTCCTCCACCTGTGTGAAATTCCAAGGAACTCTCCTCATTAGGAGTTGCCAAAGGTTGGGTCTTAATTATGTTTCCACTATCCCGACAAGATCTAAGCATGAATCAGTAGTGGAAGCCCTTCCAATCATGTAACCTCCACCACCTGTGACAGCCTCATTAGCAACACCACTAGCACTAGCCCTGAGGTAGCTTAGTGCCCTTCTGTCTCCTAGTCCATACAATAGGTGTAACAGTGGTTTGGTTTTGACTAGAAGTAGGTTGAGTTGCACTATCAGTGGTTGCAAGTGTACTATCAGTGATTTGAGGTGCACTAGCAGTGGGTTCAGATGTACTAGAAGTGGGTTCAGTGACTAAAGGTTGAGATTCAAGACCTTCAGAAACTCAGATCAGCAGGCAAAGTAAGCATGTGAGGAAATAAAGGAACATCTCTAATTTGTACATTTTGTGGTTGATTCCTCATATGTGCAAAAACCTTAGGAAGCATATGATGAACTTCATACTCCCTAGTGTGCTCAATGTGTTCCTCTATTTGACTTTCCATAATCAGTTGAACAAACCTAGGATATAAATAGTATTTACCCTTCTTCCTAATGTTTTGTACTAAACCCTCATAAATCATCCTAGACCAATTGAACTTTCTTCCATCGACAAACAAATAAAGCAGTAGTATTTTGGAAGTAAAGTCATTAAACCCAGTGGTCTTATTACTCGTACACATCAACAAGGTATGAATAAGAAACTTCCATTGTGTTGAAAACAAACTCTTAAAAATTGTACCTAGCACCCCCTTGTATATCCTAACCTTTCTAAACCAGCACAATTCAAGATCTAAAGATTATCAATACCATCAGCATCATCAAGCTTCAAAACTTCCCTAATGATCTCCTCAGTAACAGAAATAGCATTCTCATCCACAACAATGCTAAACACTTCTACTCTATCAACCACATCAAGCTTAACATTCCTCCAGAACTGATGTATGTAGGCTTTAAGAATGGTTGGTGTGACAGTTAAGGCATAGTGAATAGGACTATAAAGAAGAAAATCAATCATTTGATGAAAACCTTCAGATCGTTCATTTTTGGTGAGATTAGCAACAAGGTTGTGAGTGTTGGAATACTTTTTCCGCCATTAATGATGGTATGATGCGGTTTTTGTGAATTATGCAAACTTGTGTGATTAGGGTTAATGTTGAGCGCCAAGTGAAGTGATTTGAAGACCAATTGAATGATCCATCCGTGATTTGGGGATATTAATATACTTTCGCCAAAGTTACCAAACAGCCCCTGTAGTATCCAAAAACAAGTAGCATGCCATCAGTGGTTTAAAGTCCTCTATCCGTGAATTGATACATACTATCGCGATACAGAGTGTCACTCCAATTGAGCAAGAAATACAGCAAGCAAATATGTGTCAAAAGAAGAAATATCTCACAAAAATATGAAGGATTTACATAATCTTTTTTTTAAACAAAACACAAAGAAATAACATAGCACCGTACCAATGTAAGCTCCAATGTACACAAATTCAATGTAAGCTCCAATGTAAGCTCCAATGTACACAAATCCTTCATTCCTGCAAGACAAAAACACAAACCAACCACATAGAAGAAAGGTAATGTTATCAGTGGTTAGAAAATCCATCAGAGGTTCCAAATGACCTATCCGTGGTTAGCAAAGATAAGTCAATATGGTCAACTTCCAAGATTAACATCAGTTCAAAGCCCAATGAACTCTCAACCACATTTAACCTCGCCCTCATTTACTTACATAAACCATATCTCGCTTATAAAAGAACCCAAATCTCATATAACTCACACACTAATTAAAATCAAAACCCTAATTTCTCTAAAATCCACAATCAACCTCAATCACCATGTGGAACCCTAGTTGGAATAAACCAGAAGTGATAGATCTAACATCCTCCTCCTCCTCATCATCATTATCATCAAGTGAAGATACTAATCCATGGCGGCTGTATCTTCCTCCACAAGAACCAAGACCAAGAAAATCCCCCTTTCTCCCATCATCTGAAGATGATAGTGTGGTGAATCCAAGTGAGTCTTCTGATGACTCTGATGACTTTTCTAAGAAGAGAACTTCAAACCCCCAACCTTCATCATCACAACCCCAACCAAGACCACGAGCAAGAAATCCACCACTCTCAAAGGACAGAGAGGTGGTTCTTGGTCTTCCTGCACCAGGTTGTGGTGCTTCTTCACATATCGTAAAGGGGAAGGGTAAAAGGAAGATGGAGTGATGCTTTTTGGTGAAACCAGTAGATGAAGCACAAAGGACAATGTCATATCTCACATTCATCTGCTGTGTTCATCTTCATCATCTTCGGTTTCCTTAATCCATCCTTTCCATTTTGATCCTTAGCTCATCATGCATATCCAACAGCTGAGGATAATAGTAGGAAATCATGTATAGAACTAGTCTTTTAAATTGCACTTGAAGTTTCATTGTAAGTTGTAAGTTGTAAGTTGTTTCTTGAAAGAATGAACAATTTAACTTCAGTACTTCTTTTGCTTCTATAATGAACTTTCTTTTATCTGCAAAATGGTTAGTGGAAGCACAGAGCAACAAACTATGGTTTGAACAAAACTATCAGTGGTTAGAAACAAAAATAGCAATACTAAGATTACATAATAACAGACCAATACTTATACAAACTACTACAAAACAATTTGAGAGTTAGAGGTTAATCATTCCAATACTAACAACAAGGTACTGAAACCTCCCCACATCAAAAGCTTTGGTGAGAAGATCAGCAACATTGAAATCAAGATGGATTTTTACCATTTGAATCAACCTTTTCTCATTACAATCTCTAATAAAATGATGCCTTCTCTCAATATGTTTAGTTCTAGAATGTAAAACAGGATTTTTAATGATGCATATTGTGTGTGTTATTATCAATGTAAATCTTAGTATGCATAAAATTGTACCCAAATCCAGAATTGATTCAATCCAAAGAACTTGACCACAGGAACTAGCAGCAGCCACATATTCAGCTTCAGTTGTAGAATTTGCCACAATAGTTTGCTTTTTACACTGCCATAAAATAAGTCTGCTTCCCAAAAACTGACATCCTCCAATAGTAGACTTCCTATCCAAACTAGCACCAGCATAGTCACTATCTGTGTAGGCTACCAAGTCAAAAGGAGAATCCTTGAAGTACCAAAGGCCCAGTTTAGGATGACCTTTAAGATATCTAAAGATCCTCTTAACAGCATTCATGTGTGAGGTATTAGGTGTGACTTGAAATCTTGCACACACACATACTGAGAACATATATCGCCTAGATGCCGTGAGATACATCAAAGATCCAATCATGGACCTGTACAACTTCTGATCAACTGTGGGACTTCCATCATTAGGTAGCAGTGGTTTCTGAGTCTCCATAGGTGTACTAGCACTCTTCACATCTTGAAACCCAAACTTCTTCAAAACATCTGCTACATACTTGTCTTGACTGATGAATATACCATCAGTCCTTTGTTGAACCTGTAGCCCCAAAAAGAAAGTGAGTTCTCCCATAGAACTCATCTGAAACTTATCATGCATAAGCTTCTCAAAATCTTTGCATAGCTCCTTATTGGTTGAGCCAAAGATGATGTCATCTACATAAACCTGAACCAGTAAAATATCATCCTTGAGCTTCCTAATGAATAAAGTCTTATCAATCAGCCCTCTTTTAAAACTTCTTTGTTATCTGTGGTGATATTTGGCTTAGCAGTGGTTTGATTTTGCTTAGCCGTGTTTACACTTTGCTTAGCAGTGGTTGGAACCCATTTGGGAGCAGCAGTGACAATTGATTTTGTATTACCAATCCTCATTAACACTGCTCTAGGAATCATGTTTCGTTAGGATGAGGGTTTGTTTCTTTGAAAAGTTTTGGTGATTTACCCTCCAATGATTCCAAACTTGTGGTCTCTGCTTTTATAACAATTTCTCAGAATGCTCAAACTACCACATGAAAACAAGCCTTTTAACAAATTGAAACTCATCTCCTAACCTATTTGAAATTAGTCCATGAAGTTTCTTCTCTGGTTTCCTAGGTATATATTTTTTAACTGCTCCCTAGGTACTTCCTGTACTACTACTTTCTTAGCAATTTGAGCTCCAAATCTAGGCACAAGGTTGGCTTGTTTAGTATCAACTTTCTTAAGAGGTTCTATCTTCTTCTCGCTGTGTTGATACATCTCTATCTTCCTCAATCTAATTCCCAATCTTCAATGATGGGAGCATCGATGACTTATCGAACCTATCTTAGGTGATTCATTCTTTTAGTCTCACCCTAGTGTTTATGAAGCTAAATTCACTACTAAATGAGAGATCTTTTGGAGGTGGTGCATGTTGCATAAGAGTATGTGGTGGCCATCTGTAGCCAGCTCCATCCTTGAACAATTTTTGACCTATTGGTTTATTTACTAGATAAGAAGCATATTGTGTTTTAGCAACCCTAACAACATGTTTTTCTTTTTCTTTTGGCTTCTACTTACACTCTCGCTTGTTCTAGTTTCTATTTAAGCATCTTAATCTCCCTATTCTTAAGATCAATTTCTCCACCTAGTATATTAATTTTATCAACATACTCAAACTCACATTTGATGTAATTAAGCCTTTTCTCAACACTTTCTAGACCAACTCTATAACCTAAGTTATCTAGGACAGCTTTTCTACTTCTTTCCTTAAACTCTCAAGGATAGCCTTTTGAGATTCTAAGTTATCTTGACATGATTTAGAAGAACAAGTAGAACCATTAGATACCTCGAATCTGAACTTAAGATGAAGCATATGTCATTAGAGCAAAGTTATGCTCTTTTGAAGCTTCACTAGCAAGAAAAGCTGCATTGGTCCTTCTTCACTTTCATCACTCCAGTCATAATCACCAAGACCATCTTGAGCCACCAATGCTTAAGAAGGAGCAGACTCTTCAGTGGTCTTCTTGATACCTTCAATCCTCTTAGGTGCTCGACATTCCTTGCAAAGTGACCTTCTTTTGCAAAGCAGTTAAAGCACATCTTGCTTTTTTCAAACCCGTTTCTTTTTACCATCATACTTAACCTGTCTTCCAGTCCTTCTCAAAAACTTCCTTGCTTGTAGAGTCAACATTGCCATTTCCCATTGAAGATTAATCTCCTCAAGATCATCAGGATCAATTTGATCTAGATCTTGATTCAAAACAAGAACACCGGTAGTTAAATCAGCCGTAAAAGCACAAATTGCACCATCACCGACATTATCACTAACAGTGGTATTGTTTGCAATAGCCGTGGTTATACCATAAGCCATGGATACATCTTGTGAAGTCTTGTGACTAGTGGAAACAAAAGCAATGTTTTGGCTAGATGTAGATGTACCAGCAATGTTGTTCTCGGACTCATATACCTTCAAGTTGTTGTAGAGATTGTCCAGAGTCATCTTTTCAAAGTCATCATTGTTCCTCCACACAACAGTATGCATAGCCCAGTCAGGTGATAAACTTCGGATGAACTTTAGATTAATATCTTCTTGAGCAACTTTGTAGTCCACTGACTTCAGTTGGTTGATGAGCTTTTGAATTCTGTTATAGGTGCCATAAAGTTTTTCTCCACTCAGTGAAAGTGAAGTTTTCGCTCATGCTTGAGCATATTTTTCCTTGATTTCTTGGTAGCTTCATTACCAGCAACCTAGTTTCTATAGCATCCATAAGCTCTTTAGCATACTCATATTGTTCAAAATCCAAAGCATATTCATTAGGTATTCCCATAAAGAGAATACTATGAGCTTTAATCTCCATCTTTCTCTTAGCCTTGTCGATCTCAATAACAATGGAGATTTCTTTGCCATCTTCACCCTTCTTAGGAAGAGTATCACCTTTTTCCACAACATCCTAGAGAGCATAATCAATCATGCGAATATATTGCCTTATTCGATCCTCCGATTTGGTACTCACCATGCTTGAGCATGGGCACCTTTGAAGCAATAACCATGTGTGTTTCGTCAGACATCTTATCTTACTTGAACAAAACTTAACTTGACCTCTTCTTGATTACGGTTTCTAGATCACAAGCTCTGATACCACTTGTTGATCCCAGTTGAGCAAACGATCTAATATATAAACTGACTTTAAACAAAAATCTATTAAGTATCACGCGGAATTTAATACTTAATCTTAAGAAGAAGAACAATAAACATTCAACACCTCAATATATTATTAATACCTAATACTCTAACCAGTATTAGGGTTTTACAACCTTGAAGTGTATCGACCTTAGATATAAAATATAATGATATCTAATCTAACCTAGGACCTCTTTTATAGGCTAAGGAGTCCTTTACATAATACAATACGTAACCTACAAGATAAATATTTTTTCCATATTTATCTAATACATAATACTAAACCGACCATACAAGACTAGCAGTGGTTACATTATATTATCCGTGGTTACACACTACTACTAGCCGCGGTTTGTCTTCATCCGTGGTTCCATTCAACTGTCTGTGGTTATATCAACTCGTCTGTAGTTCCCATTACTAGAATAATTCTTGATCTAAGGAACCAAAAACCCAACACTTCACCCCAGAGAAACATTGGAACCTTTGAGTAAATCATCAAGATTGTCCTATGCTTCCACAAGAGTTCGATTTTGTCTTCAACTACACCGCATGTTGAGGAGTTCGTGGAACACTTCTTTGATGACTGATTCCAACACTTTCATAAAACTCACTAAGTTGTTTGTTAACAAACTCAGTTCCATTGTCTGCTCGATGATTCCGACCGCTTTGTTAAGTCGAACCTCGCATTGTTTGATGAGTTTGATGATGATATCTGAGTTTCATCCTTTGTCCTAAGAACTTTACCCAGTGAATCTAGAGAAATCATCAACCATAACTAACACATATTTCTTCCCGAAGATATTCTCCACTCTCATGGGTCCACATAAGTCCATATGAATTGTATGAAGAACTTCAGAATCGAGTTTGTAGGTTTGGGTTTATGGGCATATTTCTTGCTTTTTCCCAATTGGCATGCTGAAGAAAGATGATCCTTTTCATACTTAAGTCTAGGTAAACCTACAACTAGGTCCTTTCTAGAGAGATCATTGATGGTGCCGAAGTTCAAGTGATTGAGACGACGATGCCATAACCATGACTTTGTTTTAGAAGCCTTTGACAACAAGCAAATTGGAGAAGACTTCATCATATCTTCGATAAAGATGGTGTATAGATTTGAACCACATGTTCCTCTTAAAAGTTCCTTACCATCCAGTTCTCTAATAAAACAAGTATGTTTTCTGAAGGCTACTTCTAGATCAGAATCACAAAATTGACCAACAGAGAACAGATTATGACCAAGACCTTCCACATAATATACCCTGGAGATAACACTTTTACCAACAATATAATCTCCATAACCCATAATTGCACCAAAATGATCGCTCGATCTAATCGTCCCGATGAATTTGCTCACGAAGTTCATGAGCCGAACCGCCCCAGTCATATGTTGGAACGCATCTGAGTCCAAAAACCACGTAACGATTTGAACGATCTGCAGTTGAACACGCATACAAGAATGGATAATGGATAATTGGGATCCCCATGCAAGAATGGGTTCCATTTTTATGATTGGAAACCCACCAAATGAATGGTTATTGAACACCAGATGATACAGTATTCCAAAGTATGTTCACTTCTTAAGGGAATAGTTCTACCAAGAGGGTAGGCATCCATTTAGTGGCGCTTGTTCGATTAATCTTTGGCCAACAGTATCCATTGATAACCTATCTTACTAAATGTTCTTCCTGTAGGCTTCCACCGCTCTAATTTTCTTACGCCTTTAGCCTTTTGCCTTCTTAGCATGATATTTTGCATTAACAAGATTAACGGGATTTGACAAGATTAGACAAAGCATTCATACCACATTCATGATTAGTAAAGTAATCAAGCAGCACATCATTACAAGGTTTGCAAATAGTATCGTATTCTATTAATTACAAGACGCCTATGGCTAATACTAGAATCAACACGATTCGTTTTATTCAACTCAAACTTAAAGTTCCTAGATTGGTCTTCTACTCTCTTCCAATGCACATTCTTAGCTTGCAAGGTCCTATCATTCCTTGTGTTGTCTTGAGACTTTGACCGCCGCTTTAATGTCACCGATTACTCTCTGTAGAGGAATGGGAACATTAGTTGGTTGATCTAATTTTTGCATTCCTAAACTAGATGTGCAAGGATCTGAACTCCTAGAAGGCACATTAGTGTTCACTTTCTTAAAACTATGATTTGAGCTTTTTGCGTGCACAATGAATTCACTTTCTTAACACCGTGCTGGGATTTGTAATCCTAGAAGGCACACTAGAAAGCTTTCTTAGCACTAAAGGTGTTGAGATTCAACTATTTGAAGGTATGCTACAGTTCACATTCATAACATTGGGCATCGAATGGATTTCATACTTGGCACTAGGATAGAACACGGAATCATAGGATTAACTCTCTCACCTAAGGACTTAGGGCATATTGTGATTAAGCATTCTAGAATTTCTTGAGATCGTTTGGCATATGAGCATGCATGCCCAATTGCATTATCAAGTGGTTTCTCTAACTTATCCTCTTCAACAATCTCACTGAGACATTCTAGACAATCCTTATGGGATGAGAAATATGTTTGAATTGCAAGTTTATTGTTCCTAAGATGAGGAGGAACATATTTCACGCAAAGCATATTTATTACAAACAGTACCTTTGATCCATCATTCTCCCATTGGTCATTGGCATTTTCCCTTTACCGCTCTTCAGATTCTCAATTTCTTTTGCAATGAAGCTATTTGTTCGTATTTTTGTTACGAAAGTGACCTTATTGATTCAAATAACTCATTGAAATAACGTTTAACCTTTTCATTTTCTTCTAGAAAACTCTCGCTTCCTTTGTAATGCATTTAATAAGTTTTGAAGATGAAACGTTTGAGAATTCTGAGAATCTAAAGGAGGAGGCATTGGGGAGCCAGTCACATTGTTCTTTTCACCCTTTAATTGAGAGATTTGGGCTTTCAACTTTCTCGATCGTTACAATGAGCTTGAATCTGTTCATCACATTTGTTTATTTGAAAAACTGCATCAAACGCTGGAGCATCTGAGGATGTCTTGATATTTGAAGTTTTGACATTTTCTTTAAGATGTTGATATTTTAGTTGTAAATTAAAATGCTCAACCTCTAGTTTAGAAAAATGTTTAACCAAATTGTCGTGATCATCCAGTTCAATTTTCTCATTTATTTAGAATTAATCTTTTTCAAGCTCAATGACACGATCATGGGAGACTTTCGAGAAAAGATAATTCATGAAATTGGGAAGCATTAATGGAACAATTTGTAGCAATGAAAAACACATCTTGAGCAATACATTCAGAAATCAGATTCTCATTCAGTGTATGCAAGTTCTTCCTCTCAATCTCATTATATTTTAATTCTCGCCATAGTCACTTACCTCAATGATCATTGCATCAAATTCCTTTTCCATTTCTTTAATGTCTAAATTCATTCCCTTTTAAGACTTTCAAAATGATCTTTTAGTTGTTTAAAGAAAGGCATGACTTCAGTTAAATAACAATCTTTCGTTTGCTCAAAACCCCTTTCCCTTTCAGTTATACCAGTGGGTGTGATCCTTTTCTTACAAGTTTTCTCAAAATCAACAAATAGTTGAAAAATAACATATGATTGATTAAGGTCTTGATTTTAGTGGCGATAGTCCTAGGAACTAAATGCATTGGTGTATTGGGAGGATACACGCTAATGGGCATTTTCCTAAAAGGAGGGTTCGTTACAACAAGATTCTCTGATTTTTGCTTATCTAAATCCTTTTCCGAACACTTGTTCGGTGTTAACAACGTCTGAGGTTTAAACTTGTTCAAGGAAATCCAATTCTCCTTCTTGTAATCATGGGGTGTGATAGTTATTTTCTTCTTTTTACATTTAGGATCATCTAGTTTCTTGTTCATCTTTTCCCTAGTGACTTCATCTATTTCTTATCTTCCTCAGGCACTCAAGCAACTAGGTTTCTGTATAGGTTTAAGGATTTCATTGCCATCATAAAGTACCTTATGAGCATTTCTAGCCTTTTTAATGACCTCTGGATTTGGTTCCTCAACAAGGGTAATGCTATGCTTATCGCTTAAGACTCTATGCTTAGTGATCATGTGGACAAATTTAATGGTGTTCCCTTGTACGTACAACTTGTTTTCAAGCTTGTTTTTCAAAGTTTTCATATTAGAAAAATCTTTCAAAAGTTTTGATTCCTTAGCATTAAATTCTTGCTTAAGCATTTTCACATTTTCTTGAAGTTCTTGTTTTTGCTTAGCAGCTTTAGAAAGCTTTTCTTGTAAGGAATTTAACTCTTGTTTTAATACTTCTTCTCTAAAATTACTTTTTCTAATGATTGTACGCATTTGGTCATCCATTTCCTCGCCACGGTGGTCAACTCAAATTTTGCACGTTGTTCATAAATAGCAACACGCTCTTTATAGGCATTTAGTTCGTGAGACAATAGAATCATCGGGGCACATGCAGTGAATTCATCAAAGACATAGTCATATTGATGCAGAAGATCATTACTTGGTACAATTTCTCTTTCATTTTGCTTCACATATTGATCATATGGGACAACATTGCTATTACCCACATCATCAATATATGATTCATAAGTCTCAAGAGATTGTACTTCATTATGCATCTTTCGCTCATCAACATCATCATATAGTTTTAATACCTCTCGAGATTATCTTGTCTTTGGATGGACCGCTTTGTTGTGGTGGAGAAACTTTGGAGAAACCATAGGAGATGCTAGCCATAAAGATTGTTTGAGCAGTAGGTTCATCATCTACATCAGAATCAAATGCATCACAATCAGCAACTTGAAAGGCATTCTAATGATTATGACCTATCTCCTGAATTGGTTGTTCATCAACATCAACATCATAAGTCTTGGCATTCCCTTCAGAAAGAAACAGTAACTCCTTTTCATCCAAAGTTGCTCCATTGTCCTGAGCTTGCACTAGCAACATCTTATCCCTGAAGTACTCAACATTCTGAGGAAGTTTTGGAGATGTTCAATTCCTTGCAAATTTTGCAATGTGTCCCTCACCACCACAGTTGTAACATTTGATAGGCTTAGTTTGTCCTTGATTTCCAATCCTTCCTCGATTCTGATTTCCACCATAGCCTCCACCTACTCCACCCCTTCTCTGCTCGTACCGCCTTTCTTGAACTGGCTGCACCATAACCTTCCCATCTCTGACAAAGGGCTTGATCGTGTGAATTGGATGATGTTCGAGGTTGTTGTTGGTGTGTGGGAGAGTGTTCATTTGGCCGATCATGAGAGCTAGTTGACTAATGAAGTTTCCAAAGGATGCATCAAAGACTTTGTTTGAACTTAGGATCAAGAATGAGTTTGTGATTGCCATCACCCATGGGTATAACTTGAGATGCTTTGGTGGTAATTCCAATGTTTGAGTAGAAAGCAGTTGAATCATTTGATGAGCTTGTCTCCCTCGTTAGTTTTGAACTGATCAAGAATCCTTTTTTCAAATATAGCATGTCTCTCATTCTGAAGAAGGAAGGCATAGAGTTGCTCATAGTTTGTATTCTTCAATCCTTTGGTTAGCTCCACAGAGGTGACAAACTTATGCCATTCGGGATTCATGTTGTTCACAAACTTTGAGTTCAGCTGAATGTTTGGCATAGTCATTCTCATGTTTCTCATGTCATTCACAAGCTTATGGAATCTTACATTGTACTCATAGACACTCTCATCTTGTTTCATCTTAAAGTGCTCAAATTCATCATAGAGTTGGGATTCTCTGTCTTCCATAGTTAATTCGAACCGAAAGAAGCATCTTGACATTATCCCATACAGCCTTGGCTTCAGTGTTGTGATTAATAAGCTTATAGATGTCTTTTGGAAGACCTTGCAATATGATGTTAGAAGCCCTGATATCCGAATCGAATCTCTTCTTCTCCTTATCATTGTGCTCATCATAATGCTTGGTCTGTCTATTCTATAGATCATTGTTCCATCTTCAGCTGTATCAATTATGTCTCTAGTAGTCTCAACTAGATACGGTCCTTCATCAATCGATTTGAGAATGTTGACTCCATTTTCCTTTCCAAGACAAGATAACTGATTCTTTGAGCCCAAGAGTCGTAGTCAGCCTATCAAGCATGGGTGGACTAGTGTCTGAACCAGCTGCTTGAACATCCTCGGCAACAGTGGAGATGATTGTAGGTACGTTGGTAGACATGTTGACAGATAATCACGGAATTTTATAACTCAATGATTAAACCGGGAAATAGATTCTTTCACGGGATTTACTAAACCCAAGAAAACCGTATTACACACAAAGTCACCAAGTTGCTATGAATCCTTGAACAAGTCGCTAAGTACAAAGTTGCTAAGTAATGACAAAGCAAGTCGCTAAGTTCCCAAGTCGCTACAAATTTTGACAGCAAGTCGCTATGCACCAAGTCGCTATGAGATCAAGTCGCTATGAGATCAAGTCGCTAAATACCAACTCGCTAAGGACCAAATCGCTAGCACCAAGTCGCTACGAAACTTAAAGAACAAGTCGCTATCAAAATTGAAAGCAAGTCGCTACCATCACCAAGTCGCTACCCGTAGTAGAGAATCCACTAAGTGTACTGTTTGTCGGCTTGTCTCAATAGACAAGTTGCTAAGCACCAAGTCGCTACCAAAACACACTACAACCTATACAATTTTACAAACAAAGTCGCGCTACCAAAATGAAGTCCGTAGCTCAAGTCGCTAACTAGAGAAAAACTTTAAAACACCTTTCAATCCAAAACAGCCCAACCATGATGATTCAGCCTTCTAAATCAAAACCTAAACACTTGTGATGATCCTAAACACAAAAGTACAATCAAAATCCAAACTTTAACACTAGAAATCAACCAAATGATCCAAAACACTAAACTTTTCAAACTCAAAACCACCTAAAAAAACACTTGAAATCCAAAGATATGTAAAGATGATCTAACCAGTGGCTCTTGATACCAATGTAACATATTGGATTTCACATACACATCATAACACAAACATCTAGGCGTACAAGAGATGAGTTTTAGAGAGAGAAAGTTAGAGGTTTGGGGACTTTAGTGAGAGAAAGAAAATTCTTATTATGAGCTCCAACTCTATACCTTGGGAGGTAGAGAGTATTTATAGTCTTACATAAAACGCCACACAACTGCCGTGGATCAGGCATACAGTAGGTAAAGACCCGTCCGTCCTCCACGGTGTTACTTAACTAACTACTACTTGACATAAAATAACTACGACTATGAGCTTTCTAACGATTACATATACTTGAGGTGACCGACACTTTAATACCAGGATTTTCTAAATCCTAACAGAGAAGGACCTATATGAGGATCATAATAGAAAGAAAGAAGAACAACTCTCTAGATCAAGTGATCTATATGTTAGAAGAGAATGAGAGTGTTTGAGAAATTTAGTAAGAAGAGGGGTGAATTAGAATGAAGAAATGACTCTCTATTTATAGGCAAATTTCTCCTCTGTTCCATGGATCCCACGGATCCCTACCACTTGGGATCCGTCTAGTGTAATCCTAGGGATCCGTGGTACGCTCCTCTTTGCCCATGGGTTTTTTGGTTATGGGTTGGTCCATGGGTTTACTTTAGATTCAATGTATCTAAGTATACATTGTATCTAGCCAACTTGGGTATGGGTTATGATCCATGGGTTATGGTTTTTACCCATCCTAATAAACTATTACAACAAATGATTAATTATTACATTTTTGTATTTAAATGGCTATATGTAAATGCTTTACAAAAATAACATGTATCTTTATAATTATACTTAAGATAACATTATATTTGTTATCAACAAAACACAAAGAGATCGCAAAATATTAATAAACGTTTTTACGGTTTATTTGTATTAACATTATCCTTGTGTTTGCTTAGATCTATGAAACCTAGTTGTTAATTATTGTTAGGTTGTCTCCTGTCTTAATTGGTAGACGCTAGAGTAAGGAAAACTGGCTTTTTCTTTAATTGTTTCGAGCTTGATTGTCCTAAATAGAAAAAAGCCTAGGAGCGCACTTAGGCCATCGTTGTGTTTATTGCGTGGGTTGTAGCTTGTTGATAATAGAGTATTCGGGGGAGATACTTCGGTAGTTGGCAATCCCGGGTAGTCTAGAGTAGAGTTACAATTCATAGAACTAGGGAATTTAGCGCCACCCTATGACCAAACGGAATACAACGCACCAATTAAGATGAGGATGTGCCAATTCAATTGACCAATAAGAGATAACTAGGGAGTAAGAACATCTAAATAAACACATTATTAATCATCATAAGAGCACACCTACATTTGCATAATCTATCTTTACTTTTAATTGTTTAAGTAGTTAATTAGTTTTATTAAAAAGTAGTTAAAATTGGTAGAAGTACCACCCCTCACTCCTATACCCCGAGATATTTATCTTGCTTTCAAAAAAATATAAAAGACCAAAAAGAAACTCCCTCAACCTTAACTTCTCGTCATACATCTCTAACAAGCATCTCTATTCCCCTAGAGAAGAATTAACCCCCTAGGCTTACCCCATACTACACTACAACGATTACGTACACGCCTGCTAGAGGGTTGTAAAACTTGCTCGTAGAAAGGAATTCTTTTTCGCCCCAACCCGCTATCAAGTTTTTGGCGCCGCTGCCGGGGAATAGAATAGCTAGTTAGTTTTCTATCACGATTAGGTTTACTCGCTTGATTCCTATCAAATGAGCTCTTTCTTTATTTTTATTAGCTTTCTTGTAGTCTATCTCCCCTTTTTATGCTTTTGTTCGTAACCCTTTTCATTGACTATTCCGTTAGCCGTTATGGAAACCACAAATCCGCCAAAATTTTCACCCAATCGACAAAATCCACTATATAATCTACCCTTTCCACTCCAAAATGAGATCTTAAGGTTCCGAAAACATCATAATGAATCTTTTCCCAATGCATGGACTCGAATTAAATACTTACCACAAAAAGTCCTTCATCATGGTCTTGATTTATTGTTTCCACTTCAATTCTTTTACACTCGTATCAACCACGAAACCCAAAAGAGACTTGACTATATAGCAGATGGGGATCTTTGGGGATGTAGTGTTCAAGATCTTTGGGGATGTGGTGTTCAATATTACAAAAGACTCTTTTTCAAAAACATTTTTACCATCCTATCCATCCCTTCAACAAAACATATTTTAACCAAAACTCATTACCTCTTCACAAACGTTCCCAAACACTCAAACTGAACAAAAAGTTCAAACCAACTATAGGACTGAGTACAAAATGGCCCACTGACACTCTTAACATCCAGTGGCTAAAACTCTCTACACTCACAATCATTTCAGGCTAGAAAGAAAGGTTTGGTTGCTGAGTCATACGATTGGGATTAGGAAGAAGTATCATTTGAGGATGATGAAATGGTTCAGGTCAAGGTGCTCATGGCATTGGTTGAAGATGAAAAAGTTGATGTTGGGAAAGAACATGCAAGGAATGATGAATGTGTGGATATCACTATCAAACAATTACACAAACTTCTTGAAATGGATGATAATGATGATGGGAAACTATTTCTTGAAGAAAAAAATAATGAAGTTGATGTCAAAACATAGGAATCTTGTTATAGAACTGAATACTTGCAAGGACGAATTGCTAGAACTTAAACAAGCCAAACTCACTTCCCTTAGACTTCACAACTAAACACGAGATATTAAAAGAAAATTAAGCACTTATGAAAGCATTTGAAGATGAAAAGTCAATCACTAAGTATTGGTTAGATAGTTCATATAGAGTTAGTCAATGCATTGGTGAACAGATACTATTCAGAAACTTTATAAAAACCAAAAAAAAATTGTGGTCCCAATTGTAAAAAAATAATATTTTATAAAAAAAAGGGGACAAAAACTTTGATTAAGGTAATTAATACAACCACCAAAGTAAAAATAGATCTTTTATAGAAACCGAGACAATATTTTGAAAGAAAATGATGCAAAGATGTGAATTCACAAGTGATAATTTATTTGATTTATACGTATTAAATATATCTATATAACATAATAGCTTTTACTAATTTATCTACCATAGCATTTCAATACTTTACTTATTATTCCTTTTTGATTTAGTATAGTTTTAATGCAAACAAGCACATAAATTAATAGGATAATGCATAATAGACTACAAAATTCAAAAAGTATTATTAAATTGTAAGAGTGTTTCAAGAACCAATCTAAGTAACTTTTTGGAAATTTTTATAATAAAAAAAGTAAAAAAAAAAAAAAAAAAGGGTCTTTTAAAAAACCGGGACAATTTTTTTAGGCAAATGATGAAAAGCGCTAATTCAAAAAATTATATACTAGTATTTTTATTTTTGTACTTTTCATAGATAACTACACATGATTGCTTGAACATAAACATTATAAACACTCTTTTAAATATATTTTTCATCTGTGAGGGACAAATGTAATAAACACTATTAACAATACAAACATATTCATAAATATATACTTTCCAAGATGTATATATGTTAAACTATTTTTCGTAACGTAATAAATTCTTTTTAAAGCTAAATATGACGCTTTTCTATAAAGAAATATTTTATTTACTTATTGATTGGAGAAGATTATCACATACATATTTTATAAAAAAAATGTTTCTACTTACTTGCGACTACTGGCCAGTATCAACTAATTTGACCATAACCCCATAATATTACCTACTACCGCCTCTTTATGGATACAATATCACGCCACTATGCTATAGTTTTTATATGAATTAGTTTGATATTGTCCATCACTTTTTTTTATAAATTTACTCAAACCCAATATATTATCGTTATTGGTAAAGTTGATGTAAGAGAAAACGTAAAAATTAAAAACATTTTTTGTTGAAAATATTATTACTTGATACCCATCGCGGCAACGCGCGGGTACCAGACTAGTATGTAGTAAATTCTAGCAAGAAAATGCATTTAATTCACTACAAGGTCTAAACGTGAATACTAACACAGAAACATCTAATTTTCAAATTTGAATTTTGAATGTGGTCTTATCTTCGAGATGCTAGATAACGTGATTAGTCTACTGACATGAATATAAATTCTTTACTTGTTTATATACCAATCTCCCGACACTTACATTATATAAATTAATACATGATAAATTAATAACCTCGATAAAATTAATAATTTGCCCGGTCCCGACTTGGGACCAGTACAAATTTGGACCGATAAAATAATAAGATAATAAGTTTTTTTAAACCCCCGTGTTGGTATCAACGAAACTAGAAATTAATAATTACTAAAAAATTCTACATTTTTTTCAATGCCTTGAATTCATAAAATGTTAATAAGACTTGTTTTTCTAATTTATTTTTCATTTTTAACTAGTATACATTGTAACTAGTATATTGGACTTAGAAATTTAAAAGACATACGAAAACTTCGTTAAATTAGGAAATTATTAATTTATCAATATACTAATATCTCGCTAAATTAATAAAATATCATGGTCTCAACTTATTACTTTATAGAGTTTTTACTATATATAAATTTTTTTATTGTTGGTATACTGATCTACCGACAATGGTATTAATTTCTTTTGAATATATTCACGTTCCTTAGATGATGAGAACAAAAGTTGTGTGAAACTCCGGATCTATGATTTTCTTCTTATAATGACCCAAGCAAATTTTCCTATATAAAGGGCTTATTTTCTTCGTAATTCACATCACTCTTATTATTGTTCTTGTTTTTCTTCTTTTGAGTTTACTTGCCCAGTGCATTCAAAGCTCTCTTTTCAAAACTTCACATTTTGAGTGTTGTATCTGAAAGTTGATTCTCTTTTTTTAGATCTCACATTTATATCGGGTTTATTTCACTCTTTTTTTTTTTTCCCTCTTTGGGTTTGGGGTCTGATGTAGCTATTGTTAGTTTCCAACGAGTCTTTAACCTATGTAATATTTCTTTATCTACCAATTTGAGAGGAAGGAAATATTGGGCTTGCATTAAAATGCTTCTTTAGTAACTGATGCGGGCCAAACGGTCAAGCTAAATCACTCCAACCTGCCACTTGTGAATGACAGACCGTAATCAGCTTAAAACTGCTCAAGCACGAATGCAATTTAAGATCAGAGGAATAGAGTGTATTCCTGGGTCGTTAAGTCCCACGGAGGATGAATTGGTGTTTAAACAACTCAGATGATAGAATGATCACTAAGGATAGTGATCAGGAAGGTTTTGGATGGATAATTATACCTAAAGAAAAGATCTACAAATTACAGCGACTTAAATGCAAATTAAGAAAATTAAAAAAAAGTTAAAATATATTAAATAAACGCTATCACTATTTTTACAGATCGATGAACGTTTATTTTATAAAACAAAATAACTTAAATAAACTATATTAACTAAAACGTAAACTCAAAATATCTAAAAACGTTATTTAAAACGGAAACGATCCCGATATTACGAAAATACGCGAGCGCCAGTAAAACGTAAATTTTATGAATAAAAGGCCTACGATTGTAAAACTAATTTTCTTACTTAATTATGACAAAGAAAATTTTAGAAAAGATTTATATTTTTTGACTTTTATATTTTATATTAGATTTAATTACTATAAAACACTAATTAATTGATTAAAAATAGTAGAACTAATGAGAAAAATCCGAAACTTTTTTATAAAATACTTATTACTAATACGGATTTAATAAAAATACTAAACTGGAAAAAGCTACTATGAATAAGCTAGAAATAAGCTTAAATGTTCGTATAAGCTAAATGAGACAAGGAGGTTATATATTTGTTTGTGCAAAGTATGACCGAGACAAGTCCCAAGGGCAATTGGCATCCAGGTACGCACGCTTAACGCTCACAAAAGGGGAGGTTCTCATTGTTCGGCCTGCCTACACCCCTTTTGCAAAACATTTTATTTTTGAAATTTTCTTTTTACAACTTATTAAGAACATGAAAATAAGCATTTTATAAAACTATGACTTTTTATGAAAATGACTTATAAGCACTTGTTCAGCCAAGGATTTTGTCACAGTTGGCTATAATAAGAAATAAGCACAAGTTTTTTTTAAGCTAATTTGACTATTAAGCTACTCAATAAGCAAATGGAAACTGAGGTAAACTAAGAAACTGTAATCAGGCTAGTTTTATAACTAAATAAGCACAACAATTTGGAAATAAGCACTTAGCAAATCTAAATAAGCACTTATTTTATCTGGTTTACACAGTATACTCTATTAGTTTTAATAGGACTTTTAAGCTATATTAAGTACTAAAGTAAGCTAGAACTGAAAATAACAACTGATCTAACTAGTTGACCAACCTGACCTCTCTAAAAAGCTAATTTGCAATGTTTGGCTTACACTAATAAGCTCTTGAGGAGCTTATGAAAATCTGTTGAACACTGACTTATCTGTTACAAGATAAAATGGACAAAACAAATTCACTAGCAGCCCTATCTAACAAGCTTAAAATTGAAAATCTCAAATTGGGGATTCAAGATGAGTTGGTTAGCTATCCAAAGAAACAAATTTCACAAGATTTGACCAAGAATTAAGCTCTGTGTGAGCTTTTGATTAAGCTTATAAATCTGGTGCACAGGACATGTTTTCAAAGAAGGTATCTAACAAAAGCTATCAAATAAGCACTGAATAAGCTCACTACACTAAAGCTAGTATTTTTATAATTTTGTTTAGCAGCTAAATATTAATTTCCCAAAAGGGCATAAGCTAAATCCTAATATCTAATCCTATATAAAATTATTCATTTTATTCAAAAACGACTTAATGAAAATTTGACTTTTATGAAAACTACATATGTTGACTATTATGAACTTTAGATGATCCTAGATGACTAAATATGTTATATTAAGATGTAATAAGACTGATTTAAGCTATTTAAACAACTTTTAAACTAGTTTGCATGATTATATAATCTATATTCTTAACAGTTGACAAATAAGAGAGAATTAAAGATGATTTTGACTTTTTCTTGAACAAACACTTGATTTTATTGTATTACTAGGCTATATAGAACTAATATAACATGAAACAACAACAAACAAAAACACAAACAACCTCTAACTCAATTTACACAGTAAAACCAAACAAACTTTAATAGAAATGATTTAAAGCTTAAAGTACTAAAACAACTTTTCAAACCAAGAAAGCTTATAATTAACTTATATTAACTATATTTAGACAGAATAAAACCAGAATTAACATGCTTTAAGCACTTAAACTAGGAAATGCAAATATTGAAGAAATTGCTTACAAAATGTGTCCAAGCACAAAACTGAGAACCAAGAACCATTACCATATCCTATAGCTTCCCAAGAAGCATCTAACCCAGGGCAATCCATGAGCAACCCTGCTCCAAGCATTCATCAGGTTTCACCATTGATTTTATTTTTTTTTATTTTCTTGATATTTTTGTGAATTTTTGGTTTTGGTTACTAAACTGCTTTTTAGAGTATCTAATAGCTTTAATAAGCTATATAGGGAGCTTATGTGGGCTTATGAGTCCAAAACAACCATTAATAACAACATTTGATCATACTTGAGAATTAGACCTTGAAAATGCATAAACTGAGAATTTGCATAAAAACTGAAATTGAAGGTTACAAAAGGTTTATTGCATACTGAAAATGTGAAATACAAAGCTTTAAAGTTAAAACATAGACTGAAATTTAAACTTAAACTAAAACGACATAAGCTAAAACTAAGCTACACTACTTTTAACTACTCTTTTCTCATCTCTGCACCTTCCCTTCTTTATAATGACTTCTAGGGTTCTGTGGGTCCCACTTGGTCTTTCCCATCAACAATCCCAGCCTTTGGATCACTGCAACATATCCTAGCCATCAATTTAACTTTTGGCACCAAAAAGTCTTTGGGCAGTTTCTTTGCATTAATTGGGTTTGGGAGGATATGGAGGTGGAGGGGGGATGTGGAAAGGTGTTAGGAGGTAGTGTGGAAAGGTGGAAGTGAGTAGGTGTCGAGGTGTGGCTAAACATGTGTGGAGGTGAGGATGAACGCTAGGCGCGTGGAGTTTTAATTTAAAACTGGTCGGGTTTTGGGCTTGGGGTATTGGGCCTGACTGGGTTAAGGATTGGATTTGGTTAACATATAGGTCCGTTTGGTTTGTTAATAATCACAAGAACCATTTTGCAATTTCTGCAAACTTAGAGGACTGAACATGTAACATTTCCAAACTTCACATAAGTATCAAACCTGCCATATAAGAATAGTACAAGGGCCATTTGCATAAAATTCCATTTTTTATAATTCCAAGGACCTTTTATGCCATTTTTAATTTAGGACTAAAAGTGTAATTTCCCAAAACTTATCATAAAGGACCAATGTTGTCAATTATAAATAGTATAAGGTTTATTTTGATTAATTTCCAATTTTAAAACCTTAAGGACTATTTTTTGATACTTTTTGCAAAGTTGAGGGACCAAAGTTGTAATTTTGTGATTTTAAACTTCAAAAGATTATTTTGAACAACTTGTGAATCCCAAGGACCTAAAATGATATTTTACAAGTTTTTGAATTACCAGGAACTAGATTTGACAACTTTTGTAACTTAGGGGACTAAAACTGCCAATTATGCAAACTTAATACGTTTTTTCACCAGATTTTGGCATTTTTGCATTTAAAACATATAAAACACTTGTTTGTGATATTTTCATCATTTTGAAGCATTTCTGAGTGTTTTCAGATGTTTTTGCAGTTTAAACAGTACAAAAATGATGAGTATTTAGACACTCATCAGTAACTTTCTGAGCCTCAGATTCGATCTTTTCAGAATCAAGTTATCAACTTCTGAGTCAAATGTATCTTTACTAGTCATTCTTATTTCTATCATAGTCGTCCTTATAAAAGTTATTGTTTCAGTTCGAGATTACGCTCTATAATAAAGGAAGAAAGAAAAAGATATATATGACATAGACCTTGATGGCATGATTCGGAAAAGTATGGACTGTGAGGCCAGAAAGTTACTAAAGAGGCAATTTAATGCAAACACAAGACTTTCTTCCTCTCAAGATGGTTTTCATCTTATGTTGCTTTTTCAAGTCCTTCTTATGAGCATGTAGTAGCTCAATAGGCGAATAATGTCTCTTGTAATTGCAATATTTATGTACATTTCTATGTTCTTATATCATAAATAATGAGTATTTACTTTCTATCGTTAATGCTCTTGCACTAAACCTTGTTGTGTATTAATGTTGTTTAACACTTTAACTATAGTAGTACAATATTATACAAATTTTCTAGTACATGTCACCTTTTTGTGATTTTCTTCTTTTCTAGGAAATTTTCATTTATTCTTAGAATAAAACTTCAATATAAGTCGTTGTAAATAAGAAAGTGTAATAAGTTCCTTGATTCAATTAAATACTATATCAAGAAAAGCAAAGATTACTAAACTTTATTAAAAATTCAAACTTTAAATTAGAGTTTTCACATTGTTGGTATCCAATCTCTCAACAAGTATTCAAAATCATCTAAAATTATTCATGTTGGTCAAATGATAACTACAAAAGTTGTGTGAAATCCTGTTAAATCGCTCTGACAATATCAAAAAAGCATAAAATTATGGTAAAATTTCTTGCACTATGCTATTTCCACCCCAACCACTCTAGAATCACATGTGAATATTGTCGCATTATATAGCACCTTGAAGACAAAACATTGTTCAAAATTCACTGTTGAATATATTTTTCCCCTTGTTGGAATACTAATCTATTAACGAAGTTTATATATGCAGTAAATAGGTTTTTTTCTAACCGGAAAATGCATTGAATTCTATACCAGGTACATAAACGTGAATAGTAACACTAGAAAACATCTAATTTTCAAAGTTGAAGTGCAAATGTGGTCTTGGGTATGTTTGGTGAAACGAGTTGTGGTCATTAGCAATAGCCGTTAGTAGTAGCAGTTAACAATAGAAGTAGCAGTTAACAGTGGCAGTTTATTTTACTAAAACTTGTTTGGTAATGTAGATGTAATTATAAAACAAAAATGTTAAATGCTAAATGCTTGAGATATCAGCATCTAGTAAAGTAGAATTTAAACAAAAAAAAAGTTAAATGCTTGTTGCCAAACATGCTTAAATATTCGAATGCTAAGTGTTAAATGCTTTAAAAATCTTGTCACCAAACATATCCAAATATTCGAGATGTTAGATGATAAGTATTTAAAACATACATTTTTAGGGGGTCATTTAAGCTCTAAATCGATACATTTTATATCCGTTACTACTTAAAATCGTTCTGCACATTTTATGTCTTTTGGAAGCAAAATGCTGGAATGAAGCATATTTGGACAAAAAAGAGCAAAAACATGAAGAAAACGGCAAAGTCAAAACTCAAGCAGATTTTCTAGCCTGGTGGCGTCCCATCTAAACGGCGACGCAGTCCCTTGTTGAAGAATGTTGGAAAAAGTCCAAGCGACGGCTCAGGTGAAATTTTGGTTCTACAACCTGACGGCGTCACTTGTTAATTTTGGAGGGCGTCGGCCTTTGTTTTACACCAAACGACAAAGGAAGAATTCCCAGACGACGTCCCTATTGAAGACAGATGGCATCACAGTCATAAGCTGACTCCGTCCCAATGATGACTTTAGCCCAAACGAAAGCCTAATGTCGGCGACCTGACGGCGTCACTATCAAAAGGTGACGCCATCGCATTTTTAAATCTATATATAGAATTCATTTTTTCTGCATTTAGGGAGGTAGAACTTTAGAGAGCAAACCCTAATTCGGTTGTAGTCTGACTTGGACAGTATTTTAGGGTTCCATACCCTTCTTTACGTCATAAGATAAGTTTGTTAATCCATATTATCATTATGTCTACCCCATGTTTAATTTTATGTGTGTATGCTTGCTTGTTTACCATGAGTAGCTAAATTATCCTTGTGTTTGCTTAGATCTATGAAACCTAGTTGTTAATTATTGTTATGTTGTCTCTTGTCTTAATTGGTAGACGCTAGAGTAAGGAAAACTGGCTTTTTCTTTAATTGTTTCAAGCTTGATCGTCCTAAATAGCAAAAAGCCTCGGAGCGCACTTAGGCCATCGTTGTGTTTATTGCATGAGTTGTAGCTTGTTGATAATAGAGTATTTGGTGGAGATACTTCGGTACTTGGTCATCCCGGGTAGCCTAGAGTAGAGTTACAATTCATAGAACTAGGGAATTTAGCGCCGCCCTATGACCAAATGGAATACAACGCACCAATTAAGATGAGGATGTAACAATTCAACCGACCAATAAGAGATAACTAGGGAGTAAGAACGTCTAAATAAACACATTTTTAAATATCATAAGAGCAAATCTACATTAGCATAATCTATCTTTAATTTTAATTGTTTAATTAGTTAATTAGTTTTATTAAAAAGTAGTTAAAATTGGTAGAAGTACCACCCCTCACTCCTATACCCCGAGATATTTATCTTGCTTTCAAAAAAATATAAAAGACCAAAAAGAAACTCCCTCAACCTTAACTTCTCGTCATACATCTCTAACAAGCATCTCTATTCCCCTAGAGAAGAATTAACCCCCTAGGCTTACCCCATACTACACTACAACGATTACGTACACTGCCTAGAGGGTTGTAAAACTTGCTCGTAGAAAAGGAAGTCTTTTCGACCCCGAACCCCTATCAAGTTTTTGGCGCCGCTGCCGGGGAATAGAATAGCTTGTTAGTTTTCTATCTCGATTAGGTTTACTCGCTTGATTCCTATCAAATGATCTCTTTCTTTATTTTTATTAGCTTTCTTGTAGTCTATCTCCCTTTTTAGTTCTTTTGTTCGTAACCCTTTTCATTGACTATTCCGTTAGCCGTTATGGAAACCACAAATCCGCCAAAATTTTCACCCAATCGAAAAAATCCACTATATAATCTACCCTTTCCACTCCATAATGAGATCTTAAGGTTCCGACAACATCATAATGAATCTTTTCCCGATGCATGGACTCGAATTAAATACTTACTAAAAAAAGTCCTTCATCATATTGTTTCCACTTCAATTCTTTTACACTCGTATCAACCACGAAACCCAAAAGAGACTTGACTATATAGCAGATGGAGATCTTTGGGGATGTAGTGTTCAAGATCTTTGGGGATGTGGTGTTCAATATTACAAAAGACTCTTTTTCAAAAACATCTTTACCATCCTATCCATCCCTTCGACAAAACATATTTTAACCAAAACTCATTACGTCTTCACAAACGTTCTCAAACACTCAAATTGAACTAAAAGTTCAAACCAACTATAGGACTGAGTATAAATGGCCCACTGACACTCTTAACATCCAGTGGCGAAAACTCTCTACACTCACAATCATTTCAGGCTAGAAAGAAAGGTTTGGTTGCTGAGTCATACGATTGGGATCAGGAAGAAGTATCATTTGAGGATGATGAAATAATTCAGGTCAAGGTGCTCGTGGCATTGGCTGAAGATGAAAAAGTTGATGTTGGGAAAGAACATGCAAGGAATGATGAATGTGTGGATATCACTATCAAACAATTACACAAACTTCTTGAAATGGATTATAATGATGATAGGAAACTATTTCTTGAAGAAAAAAATAATGAAGTTGATGTCAAAACATAGGAATCTTGTTCTAGAACTGAATACTTGCAAGGACGAATTGCTAGAACTTAAACAAGTGAAACTCACTTCCCTTAGACTTCAGCATACTAACACTGAGATATTAAAAGAAAATTAAGCACTTATGAAAGCATTTGAAGATGAAAAGTCAATCACTAAGTCTTGGTTAGATAGTTCATATAGAGTTAGTCAATGCATTGGTGAACAGATACTATGCAGAAACTTTATAAAAACAAAAAAAAAATTGTGGTCCCAATTGTAAAAAAATGATCCTTTATAAAAAACTATCTTTTACAAAAACCGGGACAATATTTTGAGAGAAAATGATGCAAAGATGTGAATTCACAAGTGATAATTTATTTGATTTATACATATTACATATATCTATATAACATATAATAGCTTTTACTAATTTATCTACCATAGCATTTCAATACTTTACTTATTACTCCTTTTTGAATTAGTATAGTTTTAATGCAAACAAGCACATAAATTAATATGATAATGCATAATAGAATACAAAATTCAAAAAGTATTATTAAATTGTAAGAGTGTTTCAAGAACCAATCTAAGTAACTTTTGGAAATTTTTATTATAAAATTAAACATAAAAGTAAAAAAAAGGGTCTTTTATAAAAACCAGGACAATTTTTTTGAAGGCAAATGATGAAAAGCGCTAATTCAAAAAATTATATACTAGTATTTTTATTATTGTACTTTTCATAGATAACTACACATGATTGCTTGAACATAAAAATTATAAGCACTCTTTTAAATATATTTTTCATATGTGAGGGACAAATGTAATAAACACTATTAACAATACAAACATATTCATAAATATATACTTTACAAGATGTATATATGTTAAACTATTTTTTCGTAACAGTAATAAAATTCTTTTTAAAGCTAGATATGACGCTTTTCTATAAAGAAATATTTTATTTACTTATTGATAGGAGAAGATTATCACGTACATATTTTATAAAAAAATGTTTCTACTTACTTGCGACTACTGGCCACTATCAACTAATTTGACCATAACCCCATAATATTACCTACTACCGCCTCTTTATGGATACAATATCACGCCACTATGCTATAGTTTTTATATGAATTAGTTTGATATTGTCCATCACTTATTTTTTTATAAATTTACTCAAACCCAATATATTATCGTTATTGGTAAAGTTATTGTAAGAGAAAACATAAAATTGAAAACATTTTTCGTCGAAAATTTTATTACTTGTTTTAGCAAGAAAATGAATTTTAATTCACTACAAGGTTCATAAACGTGAATACTAACACCAGAAAACATCTAATTTTCAAAATTGAATTTTGAATGTGGTCTTATCTTCGAGATGCTAGATAACGTGATCAATCTACCGACATGAATATAAATTCTTTACTTGTTTGTATACCAATCTCCCGACACTTACATTATATAAATTAATGCTCAATAAATTAATAACCTCGAAAAAATTAATAATTTATCCTATCCCAACTTGGGACCAGTACAAATTTGGACCGATAAAATAATAAGACAATAAATTTTTTTAAACCGGCGTGTTGGTATCAACGAAACTAAAAATTAATAATTACTAAAAAATTCTACATTTTTTTCAATGCCTTCAATTCATAAAATGTTAATTAGACTTGTTTTTCTAATTTATTTTTCATTTTTAATTAGTATACGTTGTAACTAGTATATTGGACTTAGAAATTTAAAAGACATACGTAAACTTCATTAAATTAGTAAATTATTAATTTATCGATATAGTAATATCTCGGTAAATTAATAAAATATCATGGTCTCAACTTATTACTTTATAGAGTTTTTACTATATATTTTTTTTTATTGTTGGTATACTGATCTACCGACAATGGTATTAATTACTTTTGAACATATTCACGTTCCTCAGATGATGAGAACAAAAGTTGTGTAAAACTCCGGATGTATGATTTTCTTCTTATTATGACCCAAGCGAATTTTCCTATATAAAGGGCTTATTTTCTTCGTAATTCACATCACTCTTATTCTTGTTCTTGTTTTTCTTCTTTTGAGTTTACTTGCCCTTTGCATTCAAAGCTCTCTTTTCAAAACTTCACATTTTGAGTGTTGTATCCGAAAGTTGATTCTCTTTTTTAGTTCTCACGTTTATATCGGTTTATTTCACTCTTTTTTTTTCCGCTCTTTTGGGTTTGGGATGTAGCTATTGTTAGTTTCCAACGAGTCTTTAACCTATGTAATATTTCTTTATCTACCAATTTGAGAGGAAGGAAATATTGGGCTTGCATTAAAATGCTTCTTTAGTAACTTTCTGAGCCTCAGATTCGATCTTTTCAGAATCAAGTTATCAACTTCTGAGTCAAATGTATCTTTACTAGTCATTCTTCTTTCTATCATAGTCGTCCTTATAAAAGTTATTGTTTCAGTTCGAGATTACGCTCTATAATAAAGGAAGAAAAAAAAGGATAAATATGACATAGACCTTGATGGCATGATTCGGAAAAGTATGGACTGTGAGGCCAGAAAGTCACTAAAGAGGCAATTTAATGCAAACACAAGACTTTCTTCCCCTCAAGATGGTTTTCATCTTACTTTTCTTTTTCAAGTCCTTCTTATGAGCATGTAGTAGCTCAATAGGCGAATAATGTCTCTTGTAATTGCTATATCTATGTACATTTCTAAGTTCTTATATCATAAATAATAAGTAATTACTTTCTATCGTTAATGCTCTTGCACTAAACCTTGTTGTGTATTAATGATGTTTAACACTTCAAATATAGTAGTACAGTATTATACTAATCGTATAGTACACGTCAACTTTTTGGGATTTTCATCTTTTCTGGGAAATGTTCATTTATTCTTAGAATAAAACTTCAATATAAGTCGTTGTAAATAAGAAAGTGTAATAAGTTCTTTGATTCAATTAAATACTATATCAAGAAAAGCAAAGATTACTAAACTTTATTAAAAATTCAAACTTTAAATTAGACTTTTCACTTTGTTGGTATCCAATCTCTCAACAAGTATTCAAAATCATCTAAAATTATTCATGTTTGTCAAATGATAACAACAAAAGTTGTGTGAAATCCTGTTAAATCGCTCTGACAATATCAAAAAAGCATAGGATTATGGTAAAATTTCTTGCACTATGCTATTTCCACCCCAACCACTCTAGAATCACATGTGAATATTGTCGCATTATATAGCACCTTGAAGATAAAACATTGTTCAAAATTCACTGTTGAATATATTTTTCCCCTTGATGGAATACTAATCTATTAACGAAGTTTATATATGCAGTAAATAGGTTTCTTTCTAACCGGAAAATGCATTGAATTCTCTACCAAGTACATAAACGTGAATAGTAACACTAGAAAACATCTAATTTTCAAAGTTGAAGTTTGAATGTGGTATTGGGTATGTTTGGTGAAACGAGCTGTGGTCATTAGCAGTAGCCGTTAGTAGTAGCAGTTAACAATAGAAGTAGCAGTTAACAGTAGTAGTTTATTTTACAAAAAATTGTTTGGTAATGTAGCTGTAATTATAAAACAAAAATGTTAAATTCTAAATGCTTGAGATATCAGCATCTAGTAAAGTAGAATTTAAACAAAAAAAAAGTTAAATGCTTGTTGCCAAACAAGCTTAAATATTCGAATGCTAAGTGTTTAATGCTTTAAAAAGCTTGTCACCAAACATATCCAAATATTCGAGATGTTAGATGATAAGGATTTAAAACATATGTTTTTAAGGGGTCATTTAAGCTCTAAATCGATACATTTTATATCCGTTACTACTTAAAATCGTTCTTCACATTTTAGGTCTTTTGGAAGCAAAATGTTGGAATGAAGCATATTTGGACAAAAAAGAGAAAAAACATGAAGAAAACGACAAAGTCAAGACTCAAGCAGATTTTAGAACATGACGGCGTCCCATCTAAACGGCGACGCCGTCACTTGTTGAAGAATGTTGGAAAAAGTCCAAGCGACGGCTCAGGTGAAATTTTGGTTCTACAACCTGACGGTGTCACTTGTTAATTTTGGAGGGCGTCGGCCTTTGTTTTTCACCAGACGACAAAGGAAGAATTCCCAGACGACGTCCCTATTGAAGACAGATGGCATCACAGTCACAAGCTGACTCCGTCCCAATGATAACTTAGCCCAAACGAAAGCCTAATGTCGGCGACCTGACGGCGTCACTAGCAAAAGGTGACGCCATTGCATTTGTAAATCTATATATAGAATTCGTTTTTTTCTTCATTTAGGGAGGTAGAACTTTAGAGAGCAAACCCTAATTCGGTTGTAGTCTGACTAGGACAGTATTTTAGGGTTCCATACCCTTCTTTACATCATAAGATAAGTTTGTTAATCTATATTATCATTATGTCTACCCCATGTTGAATTGTATGTGTGTATGCTTGCTTGTTTACCATGAGTAGCTAAATTATCCTTGTGTTTGCTTAGATATATGAAACCTAGTTGTTAATTATTGTTAGGTTGTCTCTTGTCTTAATTGGTAGACGCTAGAGTAAGGAAAACTAGCTTAATTGGTAGACGCTAGTTGTTAATTATTGTTAGCTTTTTCTTGTCTCTTGTCTTAGTTGTTAATTATTGTATGTGTGTATGCTTGCTTGTTTACCATGAGTAGCTAAAAGAATCTCCCTCAACCTTAACTTCTCGTCATACATCTCTAACAAGCATCTCTATTCCCCTAGAGAAGGATCAACCCCCTAGGCTTACCCCATACTACACTACAACGATTAGGTACACTACCTAGAGGGTTGTAAAACTTGCTCGTAGAAAAGGAAGTCTTTTCAACCCCGAACCCGCTTTTAAGTTTTTGGCGCCGCTGCCGGGTAATAGAATAGCTAGTTAGTTCTCTATCTCGATTAGGTTTACTCTCTTGATTCCTATCAAATGAGCTCTTTCTTTATTTTTAATAGCTTTCTTGTAGTCTATCTCTCTTTTTTGTGCTTTTGTTCGTAACCCTTTTCATTGACTATTCCGTTAGCCGTTATGGAAACCACAAATCCGCTAAAATTTTCACCCAATCGACAAAATCCACTATATAATATACCCTTTCCACTCCAAAATGAGATCTTAAGGTTCTAACAACATCATAATGAATCTTTTCCTGATGCATGGACTCGTATTAAATACTTACTACAAAAAGTCCTTCATCATGGTCTTGATTTATTGTTTCCACTTCAATTCTTTTACACTCGTATCAACCACGAAACCCAAAAGAGACTTGACTATATAGCAGATGGGGATCTTTGGGGATGTGGTGTTCAAGATCTTTGGGGATGTGGTGTTCAATATTGCAAAAGACTCTTTTTCAAAAACATCTTTACCATCTTATCCATCCCTTCAACAAAACATATTTTAACCAAAACTCATTACCTCTTCACAAACGTTCTCAAACATTCAAATTGAACAAAAAGCTCAAACCAACTATAGGACTGTGTACAAAATGGCCCACTGACACTCTTAACATCCAGTGGCTAAAACTCTCTACACTCACAATCATTTCAGGCTAGAAAGAAAGGTTTGGTTGCTGAGTCTTACGATTGGGATTAGGAAGAAGTATCATCTGAGGATGATGAATTGGTTCAAGTCAAGGTGCTCGTGGCATTGGCTGAAGATGAAAAAGTTAATGTTGGGAAAGAACATGCAAGGAATGATGAATGTGTGGATATCACTATCAAACAATTACACAAACTTCTTGAAATGGATGATAATGATGATAGGAAACTATTTCTTGAAGAAAAAATAATGAAGTTGATGTCAAAACATAGGAATCTTGTTCTAGAACTGAATACTTGCAGGGAAGAATTGCTAGAACTTAAACAAGCCAAACTCACTTCCTTACCTAGAGACTACTAACACTGAGATATTAAAAAAATAGATAAGCACTTAAGAAAATTAAGATTAAAAGCTTTGAAGATGAAAGTCAATCACTAAGTCTTGGTTAGATAGTTCATATAGAGTTAGTCAATGCATTAATACTATGCAGAAACTTTATTAAAAAAAAAAAAAAAAAAATCTGGTCCTAATTTTAAAGAAATGATCTTTTATAAAAAAAACGGGACAAAAACTTTGATTAAGGTAATTAATACAACCACCAAAGTAAAAAACGATCTTTTATAGAAACCGGGACAATATTTTGAAAGAAAATGATGCAAAGATGGGAATTCACAAGTGATAATTTATTTGATTTATACATATTACATATATCTATATAACATATAATAGCTTTTACTAATTTATCAACCATAGCATTTCAATACTTTACTTATTATTCCTTTTTGAATTAGTATAGTTTTAATGCAAACAAGCACATAAATTAATAGGATAATGCATAATAGACTACAAAATTCAAAAAGTATTATTAAATTGTAAGAGTGTGTTTCAAGAACCAATCTAAGTAGCTTTTGAAAAATTTTATTATAAAATTAAACATAACGTAAAAAAAGGTCTTTTATAAAAACCAGGACAATTTTTTTGAAGGCAAATAATGAAAAGCGCTAATTCAAAAAATTATATACTAGTATTTTTATTATTGTACTTTTCTTAGATAACTACACATGATTGCTTCAACATGCACATTATAAGCACTCTTTTATTTATATTTTTCATCTGTGAGGGATAAATATAATAAACACTATTAACAATACTACAAATTCATAAATTATAATATATAATATATGATTAAACTATTTTTTGATACAAACACTAATAAAATTCTTTTTAAAGCTAGATATGACACTTTTCTATAAAGAAATATTTTATTTACTTATTGATAGGAGAAGATTATCACGTACATATTTTATAAAAAAATGTTTCGACTTACTTGCGACTACTGGCCACTATCAACTAATTTGACCATAACCTCATAATATTACCTACTACCGCCTCTTTATGGATAGAATATCACGCCATTATGCAATAGTTTTTATATGAATTAGTTTGATATTGTCCATCACTTTTTTTTATAAATTACTCAAACCCAATATATTATTGTTATTGGTAAAGTTATTGTAAGAGAAAACATAAAAATTGAAAACATTTTTTGTTGAAAATTTTATTACTTGATACCCATCGCGGCAACGCGCGGGTACCATAGTAGTATGTAGCAAATTCTAGCAAGAAAATGCATTTAATTCACTACAAGGTTCATAAACGTGAATACTAACACCAGAAAACATCTAATTTTCAAATTTGAATTTTGCATGTGGTCTTATCTTTGAGATGCTAGATAACGTGATCAGTCTACTGACATGAATATAAATTCTTTACTTGTTTGTATACCAATCTCCCGACACTTACATTATATAAATTAATACACGATAAATTACTAACCTCGATAAAATTAATAATTTGTCCGGTCCCGACTTGGGACCTGTACAAATTTGGACCGATAAAATAATAAGATAATAAGTTTTTTTAAACCCCCGTGTTGGCATTAACGAAACTAAAAATTAATAATTACTAAAAAATTCTACATTTTTTTCAATGCCTTGAATTCATAAAATGTTAATTAGACTTGTTTTTCTAATTTATTTTTCATTTTTAGCTAGTATACATTGTAACTTGTATATTTGATAGACTTAGAAATTTAAAAGATACAAACTTCGTTAAATTAGTAAATTATTAATTTATCGATAATATCTAGCTAAATTAATAAAATATCATGGTCTCAACTTATTACTTTATAGAGTTTTTACTATATATAATATTTTTATTGTTGGTATATTGATCTACCGACAATGGTACTTTCGAACATATTCATGTTCCTTAGATGATGAGAACAAAAGTTGTGTGAAACTCCAGATCTATGATTTTCTTCTTATAATGACCCAAGCGAATTTTCCTATATAATGGGCTTATTTTCTTCGTAATTCACATCACTCTTATTCTTGTTCTTGTTTTTCTTCTTTTGAGTTTACTTGCCTTGTGCATTCAAAGCTCTCTTTTCAAAACTTCACATTTTGAGTGTTGTATCTGAAAGTTGATTCTCTTTTTTAGTTCTCACATTTATATCGGTTTTATTTCACTCTTTTTTTCCCGCTCTTTTGGGTTTGGGGGTCTGATGTAGCTATTGTTAGTTTCCAACGAGTCTTTAACCTATGTAATATTTCTTTCTCTATCAATTTGAGAGGAAGGAAATATTGGGCTTGCATTAAAATGCTTCTTTAGTAACTTTCTGAGCCTCAGATTCGATCTTTTCATAATCAAGTTATCAACTTCTGAGTCAAATGTATCTTTACTAGTCATTCTTCTTTCTATCATAGTCGTCCTTATAAATCTTAATTTTTCAGTTCGAGATTACGCTCTATAATAAAGGAAGAAAAAAAAGATATATATGACATAGAACTTGATGGCATGATTCGGAAAAGTATGGACTGTGAGGCCACAAAGTCACTAAAGAGGCAATTTAACGCAGACACAAGACTTTCTTCCTCTTAAGATGGTTTTCATCTTATTTCTCTTTTTCATGTCCTTGTTATGAGCATGTAGTGGCTCAATAGGCGAATAATGTCTCTTCTAATTGCAATATCTATGTACATTGCTAAGTTCTTATATCATAAATAATAAGTATTTACTTTATATTGTTAATGCTCTTGCATTAAACCGTGTTGTGTATTAATGTTGTTTAACACTTTAACTATAGTAGTACATTATGATACTTATCTTCTAGTACATGTCACCTTTTTGTGATTTTCTTCTTTTCTGGAAAATGTTCATTTATTCTTAGAATAAAACTTCAATATAAGTCATTGTAAATAAGAAAGTGTAATAAGTTCCTTGATTCAATCAAATACTATATCAAGAAAAGCAAAGATTACTAAACTTTATTAAAAATTCAAACTTTAAATTAGAGTTTTCACCTTGTTGGTATCCAATCTCTCAACAAGTATTCAAAATCATCTAAAATTATCCATGTTTGTCAAATGATAACAACAAAAGTTGTGTGAAATCCTGTTAAATTGCTCTGACAATATCAAAAACGCATAAAAGTGTGGTAAAATTTCTTGCACTATGTTATTTCCACCCCAACCACTCTAGAATTACATGTGAATATTGTTGCATTATATAGCACCTTGAAGATAAAACATTGTTCAAAATTCACTATTGCATATATTTTTCCCCTTGTTGGAATACTAATCTATTAACGAAGTTAATATATGCAGTAAAGAGGTTTCTTTATAACCGGAAAATGCATTGAATTCTCTACAAGGTACATAAACGTGAATAGTAGAAAACATCTAATTTTCAAAGTTGAAGTTTCAATGTGGTCTTGGGTATGTTTGGTTTAACGAGTTGTGGTCGTTAGCAGTAGCCGTTAGTAGTAGTAGTTAACAATAGAAGTGGTAGTTAACTGTGACAGTTTATTTTACTAAAACTTGTTTGGTAATGTAGCTGTAATTATAAAACAAAAATGTTAAATGCTAAATGCTTGAGATATCAGCATCTAGTAAAGTAGAACTTAAACAAAAAAAAGTTAAATGCTTGTTGCCAAACAAGCTTTAATATTCGAATGCTAAGTGATAAATGCTCTAAAAACCTTGTCACCAAACATATCCAAATATTCGAGATGTTAGATGATAAGGGTTTAAAACATACATTTTTAGAGGGTCATTTAAGCCCTAAATCGATACATTTTATATCCGTTACTACTTAAAATTGTTCTTTTTTATATTAGGTCTTTGGGAAGCAAAATGCTTGAATGAAGCATATTTGGACGAAAAAAAGAGCAAAAACATGAAGAAAACGACAAAGTCAAGATTCAAGCAGATTTTAGAGCGTGACGGCGTCCCATCTAAAGGGCGACACCGTCACTTGTTGAAGAATGTTGGAAAAAGTCTTCGCGACGGCTCAGGTGAAATTTTGGTTCTACAACCTGACGACGTCACGTGTTAATTCTGGAGGGCGTCAGCCTTTTTTTTACACCAGACGACCAAGGAAGATTTCCTAGACGACGTCCCTATTAAAGACAGATGGCGTCACAGTCATCAGCTGACGTCGTCCCAACGATGACTTAGCCCCACCGAAACCCTAATGTCGACGACCTGACGACGTCACTAGCAAAAGGTGACGCCATTGCATTTGTAAATATATATATATATATATATATATATATATAGAGAATTTGTTTTTTCTGCATTTAGGGTGGTAGAACTTAGAGAGCAAACCCTAATTCGGTTGTAGTCCGACTTGGACAGTATTTTAGGGTTCCATACCCTTCTTTACATCATAAGATAAGTTTGTTAATCCATGTTATCATTATGTCTACCCCATGTTTAATTGTACGTGTGTATGCTTGCTTGTTTACCATGAGTAGCTAAATTATCCTTGTGTTTGCTTAGATCTATGAAAAGTAGTTGTTAATTATTGTTAGGTTGTCTCTTGTCTGAATCGGTAGATGCTAGAGTAAGAAAAACTGGATTCTTCTTTAATTGTTGCGAGCTTGAACATCCCAAATAGCAAAAAGCCTAGGAGCGCCCTTAGGCCATCGTTGTGTTTATTGTGTGAGTTATAGCTTGTTGATAATAGAGTATTCGAGGTAGATACTTTGGTACTTGGCAATCTCGGGTAGTCTAGAGTAGATTTACAATTCATAGAACTAGGGAATTTAGCGTCTCCCTATGACCAAACGAAATACAACGCACCAATTAAGATAAGGATGTGACAATTTAACTGAACAATAAGAGATAACTAGGGAGTAAGAACATCTAAGTAATCACATTTTTAATCATCATAAGAGCACACCTAAATTAGCATAATCTATCTTTACTTTTAATTGTTTAAGTAGTTAATTAGTTTTATTAAAAAGTAGTTAAAATCGGTAGAAGTACCACCCCCCACTCCTATACCCCGAGATATTTATCTTGCTTTCATAAAAATATAAAAGACCAAAAAGAATCTCCCTCAACCTTACCTTCTCGTCATACATCTCTAACAAGCATCTCTATTCCCCTAGAGAACGATCAACCCCTTGGGCTTCCCCCATACTACACTAGAACGATTAGGTACACTTCCTAGAGGGAACTTGCTCCTATAAAAGGAAGTCTTTTCGACCCCGAACTCGCTATCATTAGATAACGTGCCAGTCTATCGACAAGTATATAAATTTCCTACTTGTTCGTATACCAATCTCCCGATAGATATATAACTTTTTGATTGTTGGTATATCGATCTCCCGACAACGATGTTAATTACTTTTCTCCATAATTCACATCACTCTAATTCTTGTTCTTGTTTTTCTTCTTTTAAGTTTACTTGCCTTGTGCATTCGAAGCTCTATTTCTCAACTTCACTTTTTGAGTGTGTATCTGAAAGTTGATTCTCTTTTTTAGTTCTCACAAATATATCAATCTATTTCATTCTTTTTTTCGGATCTTTCGGTTTGGGGGTCTGATGTAGCTATTTTTAGTTTCCAAAGAGTTTTTAACCTATGTAATATTTATTTCTTTATCAACTTGAGAGGAAGAGAATCTTTGGTTTACATTTTCTTTAGAAACTTTTTGAGCCTCAGATTCAATCTTTTCATAATCAAGTTATCAACTTATGAGTCAAATGTATTTTTACAAGTCATTCTTTTTTCTATCATACACGTCCTTATTAATCAATATTTCTGATAACATCAAATAGTCATGAATATTAAGTGTCAATTTCCCCCGATAATGCTTGTATTTTATATCATTCATATGGATTTACGCTTGTTTTCCTTTATATTTCACTTTCAGGTAAATTACGAGCATTGGAGCTAATGAGATGCGGATTTGGAGATTCTCTTAAATATTTATGATAGTATGCCTACTGTGAAGAAGCTACGGTGTTATTCCATCTCTCACATTACGCCGTAGCTAGCGCGTTGACTCAGAAGACCAACTCAGCATCAATTTTGGCGTAACTCCCAACTAAGGTTACGCCGTAACCAACTAGGTTAAGAAATGTTTCACGCCGCCATCAGATAAGCCGTAACCCCTTTAATAGATTACGGCGAAATCATACCAATTGTAACCTGTATAGAAGATACGGCGTAACCCTTTCCATGTGTTACGCCGTAACCAGCTTACTGAGAGCATATTTGAGGAAGTATTGAAGTTACGGTGTAACTCTCAACTCAAGTTACGCCGTAACTAAATCGTGCCTATAAATACCAGCCCTAATTTCTATATTTCACATCATTTACTTCACACCAAAAGGCAGAGAACATCAAGAGGGGTCCAAAGGCAGATCTTGAAGAGCATACGGAGGCATCTCCAAGGGAGAAATCACTCCCTAACGATAACCACTAGCGATTATTTTATCTTTTAATTTCGATTCATGTATTTCATTATGTCAAACATTGAATCTTTGGTTTCTTTTAATATGATCGACTAAGCACCTTTGGTGCTAGCCTAGTTATGATTCCTTAATTGTTTTGTTTACGTTTTCGTGCTTCTATATAATTGTTTCTAGTGTATGCATGCATAGTTCGATGGTGGGTACCCTAGCTTCAATAGTTTTGAAAGGCGATCGTATCTAGTTGCTTAGGAGAATTGACCAACTGACCCTAAGTAGTTAGGTTGAGTAGGAGAGGGTAAGTTAAGAATTGAACCAACTTCCAACCCTTCCTCCTTATGTGAACTGCCAATGATCACCGTCATTTGGATGAACTTAAGAAGTTATGGATGAGTGTCTAAGATGCTAGCGCCCAGGCACTCATTATTTCGAATCTTGCATGTAAACGAACTTAATGACTTGGCTTAGGGGACTAAAAACAACTCGACTTTCAAGCGTAGTAGCTTGATCTCGGGTGGAAGCCTTTGCTGATAGGTTAGGACGAACTGACCAAATGCTGTCCTAGCGACTTAAACCCCCACTTGAACCAATTAGAAGTAATAAAACGTGAACATAACATGATAGGATGAGTAACTAGGTTAGCACATTTTAGCTCTATTGATCACATCTCTATATTATTTACTTGGTTTTATTTCTTCTCTTCTAGTTAATTAATCATTTCAATCATTAAAACAATTAAAACCAGTGACATCTAGACTTAATTAGAATCCGCTCACATAGCTCTTGGGATGACCTCGATTTTACCGATTACTACACTACACACAACCGGGTACACTGCCCGTGAGTGCATAAGGTGGATCATAGGTAAACGAGACTTTATAAATATTAAAACCTGGTCAGAAAACTTGCATCAGTTTCAAATTGAGATTACGCTCTAAAATAAAGGAAGAAAAGAAAAAGACATATATGACATAGAACTTGATGCCATGATTCGGAAAAGTATGGACTGTGAGGCCAGAAAGTCTCTAAAGAGGCAATTTAATGTAAACACAAGACTTTTTTCCTCTCAAGATGGTTTTCATCTTATTTTTCCTTTTCAAGTCCTTGTGAGCATGTAGTGGTTGGACTAGCGAATATTGTCTCGTGTAATTGCTATATCTATGTACATTGCTAAGTTCTTATCATATATAATAAGTATTTTATGTTGTTAATACTCTTGCACTAGACCTTGTTGTGTATTAATGTTGTTTACCAATTTAACCATATGCTATCATATCAATCTTCGAGTAAATATTACCTCATATGATTAGTTTATAACAGGTATTATTTTAATCTTACAGGCAATGTCACCTTCTTATGATTTTCTTCCTTCTTGAAGAAATGTTCTTTTATTCTTACAAAATTGCTTTGATATAAGTGGTTGTAATTAATTTTTCTTTAATGAAAAGTTTGTGTTATTACTCTATTATTCCTACGACTCCCTTAATTTTTTTCGTCATTAACCTTTTCCTAGATATAATTAGTTTTCCGGCATTAATTTTTTATTTTTCTATTTTTATAATTATTATAATTTTTTTTAATTTTTTTTTACAAATGAATATTCTTGTATAGTTGTGCCTTATCTTCAATGTTACAAACCAAACAGTTATGGTCAAAGTCATGTCAAGATTGTTATGTTACACACTTACTTACATTGTCACATTCATGTGCTTAATCATTTTTCTTGGTTAATATATTTATCGGGATGGAAACCCTTTTGCCAAAAAAAGTTATGGTCATATGACTCATATCTGTATAAAATTTTCATTATTCTCAAGTCTTAACAACTCTATAAATGTGTGATAATACTCACATTATACTTATATAAAGTTGTACTATAACAAAACCATGTTCAAATTTTAAACATGTATTTACGAAACACTCAACTTGTGTGCAAAATACATGTTTCTTAGTTGATGACAGCAAAAAGGGAATGAAATCAGCATACAATATATAATATTTCTAGTATGTTAAGAAGGCTTTATAAGGAGCTACTTGGTTAGTGATCTTTAGATAATGTAAAGTATAAAAATAAATATTTATTGCTTTGATATAATTACTTTAAGTATATCTAAATCAACAATTTATGTTCTCAATTTGATGTTGCTGTGATTGAGACAGGGATGCATCATGTATGATGGGATCTTCAGTTGCTTGATCTTGATTTTTAGATTGAACACCACTTCCTTGAACTGCACTAACTAGACTTTCAACAACACATGTACCTTCAGCTTCTTTATCTAGTGCTACTTTGTTACCTTTAGGATGTGTTCTCTTTTGTCACTCTTTGTGTTTTTGACATTTCCCTTATGGCCAATTTGACTACTGAGTTCCACCATGTCCTAGACATGTTTGTTAATATAAATAAGCCATAAAAATGTTTATTTATATTTTACGATCTTCTAATGTTTTGTCGATAAAACGAAAAACATTTAACATTAAACAAATAATATATGCGTAAGGTTTGTCAATAGTTTACTAACACACTTTTACCAAACGTATTAAAACTATATCAAAACATGTTTAGTAAATAAGTTATATAAAACCAAAGACATTTTTATAAAACACTAACAAGTAATATTGTTTACCTCTCATAGAAATGTATATGTATAACAACTAGTGTTTATATTTTATAGAAATGTATATGGACTTTTTATATGTTGTAATGGGTAAGTAATGGGTAAAAACCAAAGTCCATAACCCATGACCCATGATCCACTGACTAGGTACAATGAATTTTGTTGAGTAAAAACAAATGTCCATAACCTATACCCATGGAGCATGATCCATAACCCATGACCCATCGCATGACATCATGCATGAAATCATGTTGGATATTATCCATGATCCATGACCCAAAGTCCATGACCCATGGCCCACGATCCATAACCCAATGACTAGGTATATTGCATCTTGTTGGGTATCCATAATCCATTACCTATAACCTATAACCCATAACCCGGTTTGTAACCCGAAATCCGGACTAAACTGACCTGGTAGCCGGATCCCAGGTTTTACACTAGCCGGATCCCTCTGGGGAGGGAACCGTGGGACAGTAGACATGTTTTGTCTATAAATAGTGAGCCATTTCTCTCTTTCTCACTATCACTCTTATATATACTTTCTCTCTGTATACTAACCTCTCTAACCACAGATCCAAAGGATCATTCTATGTAGTTTTATGTTTGTGTGATTCTCTAGGTTTCTCTTAAAGGCGAGATCACCACCTCTTGAAGACATGCAAGCTCAAGTCATGAGTTGCTAAGCTTCGTCATCATCAAGACCACTGAAGTTCATCTTGTTGATAGTTCTTTCCTCCCTCCATAGAAGTGTCGTGTTGAAGGCATTAGTGAAAGGTGCTGAAGGATCGTGTTGAAGGCATTAGTGAAAGGTGCCTAAGGTGTACAATCGATATTGTACGTCAATGTACAAGTTGTGTCATTTGGGTTAAAGGATGTTGATATCCTTTCTAGTATTGTAATAAGGAGTGTGTCTCCTTTGGGTAGTTGTGTAGTGGTGTAGTGTTGGGTAGTAGTTCCTCCTTTATAATGGAACTCGGTATCTAGCCTTGTACCGGATAAAGTGTAAGCGACATTGTGATAGGTTTGGTTCTACCTCGTGGAAGAACTCGGTGTCTAGCCTTGTACCGAATAAAGAGTAGGTGACTTTGTGAAGGCTTTTCCGCCATATTAAGGAGCTTGTGTTGTGTAGTGCTTACAAACTCTCGAGTGGGGTACTCGGGGAGTGGAGTAGGGCAAAGAAGGTGTCCTTGTAACCGAACCACTATAAATACTTGTGTCATGGTTTTGTGTTCAATACTCTTTAGCTTTTGCATTACTTACTTATATGTTTATCTATCAATATCCAACACACAAACTAAATAGATTGACATAAGTCGATCTAAATATTTTAAAATGAAGTTTTAATTGGTAAAACTATTCAACCCCCCCCCCTTCTAGTTTTCCACAATTGGAATCAGAGTTTTGTTACCAAGTTTCTTAGAGTATATTGTACTTTAAAAACTTGAGTATAGTGTACTTTAAAAACTTGATACGATCCATGTATGTTTGAAAACTACGAAGAAGGAAATTTCTTAAAACAAAAATTCATGCTTTAGAAATTTTTATACTTTAAATCTTGGATAGTGATAGATCATTCTATAATTTTCTTTTGAGAAATCTTCATGCTAGGATTCATTCAAAGATTTCATTCCATATAAGGAAAAATGAAGTCAACACCCAAAGGAGAATCCAAAGTAGTCACGATTTGCTTTTACAAAATACGATTAAGTATTTTAAAAGCTCATTAAGTATTTCGCGTCTAGGATTTTCAAAAATTATAAAAGAATATATAGCAAAGTTATGTTCTTCTAACTACAATTAGTTAATCTAAAAACATGCTAATTGTTTGTAGATAAAAATAATGATATATGCTTTTAAATTATATTAGGCAGTATTATAATATTATTACATATACTATGTAAAGACTTGTAGACTTAATGCTTAAACCTCATTATCACATTTTCTCTAAAAAATCATTCTTCATATTAAACACATCATCAGGAATAGTATTCTTGTTTGATCTCCCTAGATAATACTATAAACTAATCAATATACACCTTTACCTCGAAAAGAAATTTGGCTAATCAAAAGTTTTGATCCATCATTTCTCACATAGAGATATTGGCATTGCATTAGTAATCTATGTCAATATCTTCTATTCAAATTCTCTATATCATGATAAAATAGAATTTGACATGATTCTTAGTTTTCCGACTTATGGCTTACTCGTAAAAAGGAACCTCGTCAAAATGTGTTTTGTAAACACGAAGACTCGTCAAAACCTTGTATCATAGACAAACCCTAAGATATAGAGCAAAACCATTGGCAAAAATCAAAGTCAAAAACTCCCGTGCCGAAATTCTCAAACCCACTCAAACTGTTTCTCTGCTGAACAGCCGGATCCCTAAACTTTAACTAGCCGGATCCCTTTTGCAAGGGATCCGTAGGAACCAGCATATCAGTAAATAGAATAAGTGTTTGATATTCACTGTGCACCTCTACTCCCCACTTTACTCTTTCATATACGACCATAAACTCATAATTACTATTCCTAGTAGCCCTTTCATCATCATTCCAAGAAATTCAATCACTTGTGTTAGTATTATCTTCACTAAATTATGATTTCCATTCTCTAGCTCCTAGTAGTACAGTTTTTACATCTTTAGAATTTTGATTCAAGTAGGTTTGTCACAATTTGTTATCACATTATTTTCTAAGATAACTAATCAAAGAACAAATATTGTTAATACAAATTCGAACTCATAATGAATTCAAAAGAGATGTGTTGAGCAAAAATTGTGATGAACCTCAAAAGGAATTATTCTTTTAATTAACACCACATTGTGGTTTTATTGTTTAGGATCAATCATGCCTAGTTCCAAACAACAAGATTACCAAGACACCTCTCATTATATACCAATGCACCACCGAAAGGACGGTCTTGACCCTAAAGATAAAAAAGCTTTCAATATGCTACAAAAATGGCTGTTTCATGAAGGTCGTGTGGTTGATCAATCTTTTCTCGCTAATACCGACATTCCCGAAGTCTTTTCAAGGATCAATTTTCAGTGTCTCCTCAATATCAATAAACAAATATGCCCCGTGTTCGTTCTTGAGTTTTACAAAAGCGTTCGGATCATAAGAAATGATGACGGAACCATCTCTATTGCCTTCATCATCAACGAGCACAACTACACCCTAACCCTTGCCGAGTTTTCCCGGATTCTCCGCGTTCCTTACAATGGGGTGTGTATGTACTCCAATGATTGGTCACTCGCTAGGCTTCATGACATGGTTGATGATCACAAGGTTTATTTCACCCCCTTTCATGGGCCGGCCACTGTAAGAGATGCCGTATTCATTCAAAGAGCCTCCCAAACCCGAGTGACTAGGTACTCAAAAGTCATCCACCGAGATCCCTTTCAAATGAAGCTTTTTCAGATGTTCCCTCTCTAAGAAATGGGAACAAATTCTTAGGGAGAATGTCCTTTGCTTGGTTGGAAACAAG
>OU343223.1:81476101-81524411 GCA_910596185.1 Chrysanthemum makinoi
GAAGAATCAGAAGAGATCTCTATGGGATGGTTTGGAGAGTTACTCATTTTGGTAATGTTTTGGGATCGGTTTCTGTGAGAGAGAAAAGTTTTTTGGGAAATGTATGTGATATGTGTGGTATGTGGGAGATTTGTTCTTAAATAGACTTAAAGAGAAGATCAGTGAGTTAAATGTTTGGAAGGTGTGAGTTGTTAAGGAGTTAATAAAGTCTTTAACTTCAGGTGGACGAGTAAATGACTTGAAGTTGACTATTTGAGTAGGCGCTTAGTTAATTGGATAAGCACTGCTAGTTCATATTTTGAAACCACTTCTAGTTGTTTTTGAAGTACTGCTAACCTTAACGCATTTGAAGTGTTTGGTTTGTGTTTGTGCCACGTAGGTGTGAAGGAGCTTTTGTATATTGTGGAGCTTTTGGAACGTTAGCAATACTTAAAAAAAATTAGTGTAACTTTGTAATTCTTCAAATCAATGCATGATCGTTCTAAATTTGGCAAAGATTTTGCAGCGGAAGTCTTAGTCAACGGATTGGAGTGTCAGTGAAGTTTCCACTGCTAGCATAATCTAACCACTGCTAGTTGTGGGCAATCCACTGCTAGTGCAGTTTTGATGAAAGTGGAAACTACAGGGGCTTTTCTGCAACATACTGATTATAACGTATTTAATCCCCAATTCACCGCCGATCATTAAATTGGTCATTCAAACACTCACAATTGGCGCTCTACACAAACCCTAACCACTCCCAACTATTATTTTCACAAATCCCACATCTTATTCACCTACACCTCACAATGACAACTGAATTTTCCACAACCCACAATGTTTTAGCATACCTAGTCAAGAACAACCACTCTAAAGGATTTCATGATATGATTGATTTCATCAAACATAGTCACATTCACTTTGCCTTAACTGTAGAACCCACCATCCTTAAAACCTATATTTATCAATTTTGGTGGACTGCTGAGATAAAAGAAAAGGATGGAAAAGAAGTCATTAGGGCTGTTGTTGATGAAAAGGAGATTCTGGTCACAGAGGAGGTTATAAGAAGTGTTTTGAAGCTTCTGGATGCTGAAGGTGTTGTTAATATGTCTAATGATGAGATTTTTGAAGGTTTAGAGAGAAGAGGGTATGAGAGAAGAGGGGATCGTATAAATTTTCACAAAGGTATGTTCTCTCCACAGTGGAAGTTCTTAGTTCATACCTTGCTCGTATGTGTTAGTAATAAGAAAACTGGATTTGATGAGCTCCCATCTAAGATTGCAACTGCTATCATCTGTCTATCTCAAGAAAGGGTATTCAATTGGTCTAAGATGATTTTTGAGGGTTTTCAGAAGAACACTAAGGAAAAGGGAAAATACTACTTATATCCTAGGTTTGTTCAGTTGATAGTAGAAAGTCAAATAATAGAACCCATTCCTCATAAGAGAAAGTATGAAGTACTGCATATGGTTTCTAAGGTGTTTGCCCATATGAAGAAGAACAGTCCAAATTTTTCAAGAACCATTACACCTTTATTTCCTCACATGCTTAACCTGCCTGAAATTATAGATGAGGAGAATCCACAACCTACCTCAACCCCTGATGAACCCACTACTGAGCATCCCACTGCTACCATATCACTAATCCCTGCTACCACATCTGAACCCACTGCTGAACCATTACCCTCCACATCTGAACCCCAGAGGATCTTAGTTACCAGAAGGAGGAGGAAGGGCACCAAGCTACCTCAGGCTCGTGTTAGTGGTGTAGTTACTAAGGCTGTCATAGGTGGTGGAGATGACATGAGTGGAAGGGCTTTCACTACTGCTTCAGGCTTGGATGCTGAGCAGGTCAGTGAAAACATAAGTAAGACCCAACCACTGGCAACTCCTAATGTAGAGAGTTCTCTTGAGCTTAACACAGGTGGAGGAATCCCCAGCCAACCGGCTAATTTGGGGTGCATGGATGATCAGTCTAGGTCTGTTGCTATGTTAACTTCACCCCATGATTCACCTCTCAGAGCAGGTTACACAGCTCGAAGTGATGAGGGTAGTTTGGGACCACATATTGAATTGATTAGTACTGAACATGTACATGATAAAATTTCCAATGATCCACCTCTCGGACCAGGTCACACAGGTCGAAGTGGTGAGGATATACTTGAACTGTTATAGGAATTAACAGCTAAATGTACCAAAATGGAATCTACAATCACTGGTCTTCAGGAACTTGCAACCTCTGAAGCTGGAACTATTAGGAGGTTGAAGCACAGGGTATCTGTTTTGGAGAGAATAAGGAGACCAGGGATTTCTGCATCTAGGAGCGTCAAAAGGATGGGACAGAAAGCTAGCTCCTCAAAGAATCAGGGTTTAGAGGATGCATCCAAAAAGGGGAGGAGTAAAGGCAGCACAGATTCAGGGGAGGATTTGATTTTGGATGTGGATTTGGACTTGGATAGTGGAGATAATGGGAATGATTATATGGTGACTGACAAGGAAGGATAGGAAGCAGTGATTGAAAAATCCTTGAAAGCAGTTGAAGAAAAAGAGGAAAAAGTGGTACAGGCAACAACCACTGCCAATGTTGTTGCATCCACTGCTAGTATAGAAGAAACCACAACTGCAACTACTTCTGAGGTAATTCTATCCACTGTTACTTCAGATACACCCACTGCTATCACAACCACAACCACAATAATCACAACCACTGTCACATCACCACCAAAGTCAAAGGAAGCTGAGAAGGAGGTTGCTAGTACATTGCTGAACCTAAGTAAAACCTTACCAATCCCTGAACCCATTATTGCATTTGTTCCTATTATTAAACCAACTGGACCTAAACCCTTGGCTAAAAGTTTGAAGATTGGTGAGCCTGTGAAGACAGTAGTTGCTCAACCAGACATTAGAAAGGGTAAAGGTATTGCAGAGCCAGTTTTGAAGTTCAAAAATAGACAGGAGCAGGTGGCTTTTGATGATGAAGAAGCTTTAAGGTTACATCTGGAGTTAAATGATGATGTTATTGCTGAAGAGAAGAAAAAGCAAGAGAATGAGGAAGCTTCTTTGAGACTTATTGAAGAGTGGAACAATGAACAACAACTATTTCAAGCTTCTGAGAGTATTAAGACAGAGTGGACAGATTTTGAATTGGGACAATTAGAAATTAATACAAGTTCTAAGGTTTTGGCTGAGAAGATGAGAAAGATGAAACATGAGAGAGCATTCAAAGATTATCAAGCAAAGAAGCACAAACCACCTACAAAGCAACAGAAAAGGAATGAAACGATGAAGTTTCTCAAGCATATGGAAGTGAAACTGACTATGAACCTGAAGAATTGTTCATATGAGGAGATTGAGGAGCTTTACACTAATTACAAAAGAAGACTTGAGTTCATTCCTATGAATTCTGAAAGAGAAGATGAGTTGTGGAGGAACAGACAACAAAAGAGAAAAGGCGCTAATCAGGAGGAGTCTAGTTCCAAGAAACAGAAGTTGGATGATGAGATGGATAAGGAAGAAAGAGTGAAACAATATCTTATGGTGTGTGATCAACCAGAAGAACCTATTAATCCTACACCAGTAAGATCTATTCATCATATTGTATATTGGCAGATTATAACAACAGCTAAAAGAGAAGTTATTGAGATTACTAGAAGAGATGGATGGAAAAGTACATACTTCAATTTTGGAATTTTGTTGTTCTTTATGTCTAAGGTTGATTTGGAACAACTGTGGAAGATTATGGATTTCAGATATGGTAAGTTTGGACCAACTGGAACTTAGCAAGGTTTGTGTGGACAACTGTGAAGAACATGTTTCAACCCAATCCAGAAGATGAATTTTGGGAAGACTGTGAAGTTGTAGAATGGATGCTATATCGGGCTTGCAGAGTACATGCTGTTCATACTACACAAGAAAAGATATTCATGTTTATTGATAAAGACTATCCACTGACCAAGAATGTAGCAAGGAAGATGTTGGAAGCCAAGCTTGCACCACAAGGGACTAAACCAACAAATCCAATGATTGACTAGTTGTTTCTGAAGATTGAGAAGATTGCTGATCTGCAAGGTCCTCTAGCCATAAAAGCTAAGCCTCAAGGAAGATTGAAAAGGAAAGCAAACAGATCTAAGGCTGCTGATGAAGAATCAGGATCTGATAGAGAACAAGAGGAGGCTGCTGAGTGTTTGGATACATCCTCCAAATGAAGTCATTGTGGGCTTAAAAGAAACTTGATGATTCTGATAGAAAATATCAAGTTTAGGGGAGGATTGTTGGATTTTTGGTACCTATAACAGGAATGATACTAAGTATGGAACCACTGCCAGCACAAAGGAAACCACGGCTAAAAGACTGGAACCACTGCTCAAGGTAGACCACTGCTAGTAGAAGATTGGAACCACTGCTATTATCTTGAAGCACTGCTAGTATTGTTTAGGTCGGTTTGATTTGTAATATTCTTGAATACGTAATGTAGATTTTATAGGACTCCTTAGCCTATAAAAGGAGGTCCTAGGTAAGAGTTAGATATACGTGTTAGATATATCTAAAGTCGATACACTTCAAGGTTGTAAAACCCTAATACTATTCAGAGTATTCGTATAATAAATATATTGAGGTGTTTAGTGATAATCAAGTTATTCTTCTTAAGGTTAAATATTAAATTCCGCATAGTGTTTAACAATTTGTTTTAGTTTAAGTCAGCTTCTATATAAGATTGTTTGCTCAACTGGGATCAACAAACACTATTAACAATACAAACATATTCATAAATATATACTACACAAGATTTATATATGTTAAACTATTTTTTCGTAATAGAAATAAAATTCTTTTTAAAGCTTGATATGACGCTTTCTTATAAAGAAATATTTTATTTACTTATTAAGAGGTGAAGATTATCATATACATATTTTATAAAGAAAAATGTTTCTACTTAATTGCGACTACTGGCCACTATCAACTAATTTGACCATAACCCCATAATATTACCTACTACCGCCCTCTTTATGGATACAATATCACGCCACTATGCTATAGTTTTTATATGAATTAGTTTGATATTGTCCATCACTTTTTTTTTTATAAATTTACTCAAACCCAATATATAATCGTTATTGGTAAAGTTATTGTAAGAGAAAATATAAAATTGAAAACATTTTTCGTCGAAAATATTATTACTTGATACCTATCGCGGCAACTCGCGGGTACCATACTACTATGTAGTAAATTTTAGCAAGAAAATGCATTTAATTCACTACAAAGTTCATAAACATGAATACTAGCACCAGAAAACATCTAATTTCCAAAATTGAATTTTGAATGTGGTCTTATCTTCGAGATGCTAGATAACGTGATCAATCTACCGACATGAATATAAATTCCTTACATGTTTGTATACCAATCTCCCGACGCTTACATTATATAAATTAATACTCAATAAATTAATAACCTCGATAAAATTAATAATTTTCCCGGTCCCAATTTGGGACCAGTACAAATTTGGACCGATAAAAAAATAAGATAATAAGTTTTTTTAAACCCGCGTGTTGGTATCAACGAAACTAAAAATTAATAATTACTAAAAAAATCTACATTTTTTTCAATGCCTTGAATTCATAAAATGTTAATTAGACTTGTTTTTCTAATTTATTTTTCATTTTTAACTAGTATACGTTGTAACTAGTATATTGGACTTAGAATTTAAAAGACATACGTAAACTTCGTTAAATTAGTAAATTATTAATTTATCAATATAGTTATATCTTGCTAAATTAATAAAATATCATGGTCTCAACTTATTACTTTATAAAGTTTTTACTATATATAATTTTTTTTTATTGTTGGTATACTGATCTACCGACAATGGTATTAATTACTTTCGAACATATTCACGTTCCTCAGATGATGAGAACAAAAGTTGTGTGAAACTCCGGATCTATGATTTTCTTCTTATAATGACCCATGCGAATTTTTCTATATAAAGGGCTTATTTTCTTCGTAATTCACATCACTTTTATTCTTGTTCTTGTTTTTCTTCTTTTGAGTTTACTTGCCCTGTGCATTCAAAGCTCTCTTTTCAAAACTTCACATTTTGAGTGTTGTATCCGAAAGTTGATTCTCTTTCTTAGTTCTCACATTTATATCGGTTTATTTCACTCTTTTTTTTCCGCTCTTTTGGGTTTGGGGGTCTGATGTAGCTATTTTTAGTTTCCAACGAGTCTTTAACCTATGTAATATTTCTTTCTCTATCAATTTGAGAGGAAGGAAATATTGGGCTTGCATTAAAATGCTTCTTTAGTAATTTCTAAGCCTCAGATTCAATCTTTTCAGAATCAAGTTATCAACTTCTGAGTCAAATGTATCTTTACTAGTCATTCTTCTTTCTATCATAGTCTTCCTTTTAAATCTTATTGTTTCAGTTCGAGATTACGCTCTATAATAAAGGAAGAAAAAAAAAAGATATATATGACATAGACCTTGATGGCATGATTCGGAAAAGTATGGACTGTGAGGCCAGAAAGTCACTAAAGAGGCAATTTAATGCAAACACAAGACTTTCTTCCTCTCAAGATGGTTTTATCTTATTTTTCTTCTTTTTCAAGTCCTTCTTATGAGCATGTAGTAGCTCAATAGGTGAATAATGTCTCTTGTAATTGCAATATCTATGTACATTTCTAAGTTCTTATATCATAAATAATAAGTATTTACTTTCTATCGTTAATGCTCTTGCACTAAACCTTGTTGTGTATTAATGTTGTTTAACACTTTAACTATAGTAGTAAAGTATTATACTAATCTTCTAGTACATGTCACCTTTTTGTGATTTTCTTCTTTTCTGGGAAATGTTCATTTATTCTTAGATTAAAACTTCTATATAAGTCGTTGTAAATAAGAAAGTGTAATAAGTTCCTTGATTCAATTAAATACTATATCAAGAAAATCAAAGATTACTAAACTTTATTATAAATTCAAACTTTAAATTAGAGTTTTCACCTTGTTGGTATCCAATCTCTCAACAAGTATTCAAAATCATCTAAAATTATTTATGTTTGTCAAATGATAACAACAAAAGTTGTGTGAAATCCTGTTAAATCGCTCTGACAATATCAAAAATGCATAAAATTATGGTAAAATTTCTTGCACTATGCTATTTCCACCCCAACCACTCTAGAATCACATGTGAATATTGTCGCATTGTATAGCACCTTGAAGATAAAACATTGGTCAAAATTCACTGTTGAATATATTTTCCCCCTTGTTGCAATACTAATCTATTAACGAAGTTTATATATGCAGTAAAGAGGTTTCTTTCTAACCGGAAAATGCATTGAATTCTCTACCAGGTACATAAACGTGAATAGTAACACTAGAAAACATCTAATTTTCAAAGTTGAAGTTTGAATGTGGTCTTGGGTATGTTTGGTGAAACGAGCTGTGGTCATTAGCAGTAGCCGTTAGTAGTAGCAGTTAACAATAGAAGTAGCAGTTAATGGTGGCAGTTTATTTTACAAAAACTTGTTTGGTAATGTAGCTGTAATTATAAAACAAAAATGTTAAATGCTAAATGCTTTAGATATAAGCATCTAGTGAAGTAGAATTTAAACAAAAAAAACGTTAAATGCTTGTTGCCAAACATGCTTAAATATTCGAATGCTAAGTGTTAAATGCTTTAAAAAGCTTGTCAACAAACATATCCAAATATTCGAGATGTTAGATGATAAGGATTTAAAACATAGGTTTTTAGGGGGTCATTTAAGCTCTAAATCGATACATTTTATATCTGTTACTACTTAAAATCGTTCTTCACATTTTAGGTCTTTCGGAAGCAAAATGCTGGAATAAAGCATATTTGGACAAAAAAGAGCAAAAACATGAAGAAAACGACAAAGTCAAGACTCAAGAAGATTTTAGAGCCTGACGGCATCCCATCTAAATGGCGACGCCGTCACTTGTTGAAGAATGTTGGAAAAAGTCCAAGCGACGGCTCAGGTGATATTTTGGTTCTACAACCTGACGGCGTCACGTGTTAATTTTGGAGGGCGTCGGCCTTTGTTTTACACCAGAAGACAAAGGAAGAAATCCCATACGACGTACCTATTGAAGACAGATGGCATCACAATCATAAGCTGACTCCGTCCCAATGATGACTTAGCCCAAACGAAAGCCTAATGTCGGTGGCCTGACGGCGTCATGATACGCTTACGAAGCGCGTTCAGGGTCAAAGGAACTTCCTTTTAGTCGTGCAAGTTGTATAACACCCTAGGCAGTGAGCCTAATCGTTTTAGTGTAGTATTAGGGTAAGCCACGTGTATTGATATCGTTCTCTAGGAGAATAGGAATGCTAGTGAGAACTTACTACGCTAAGGTTGGGGTTGAGGAAGATTATTTTTTATCTTTTTTATGTTTTTTTAGAAAATGGAAAGGTACGAATCTCGAGGTATTGGATTTGGGGGGTTGGTATTTCTACCGATTACTTCTACTTATCTAATTATCTAATCTAAGGTGAGTGTAGTCTATGTCTATTGTTGTGTGATCTTATGATGATTAAAAATGTATTTGCTTAGATGTTATTACACCCTAGTTATCTCCTATTGATGGTTGAATTGTCATGTCCTTATTCTTAACGCGTTGTGTTTTATAAGGTCGTAGGGTATGCGTTTATCCCTAACTCTTTGAAGCTACCTAAGGTTCATGACTACGAAATCTCTAGGATTCATAAACTTAACACTAAGGTTATCTTTGGATATTTAGCCTACAATTCCACTAGGAACTATAAGCTAAGGTTCAACAAAGATTAATCAAGCATTAGTAATACAACGGATGACCTATCACAATACTAGGTCAATCACAATTAAGATAAGAGACAACCAATCAATATTCAATAACTAAGTTTCATATATCTAAGCAAACACACAAATAAATTAGCCAGACATGGAGAACATGCAAACATACACACAAATAATTGAAGACATGATTGAATCAATAAAGTAAAACACTTGTTGTAAAATAGGGTATGAAACCCTACGATACTGCCCAAGACAGCCTTGGTTCGGTTTAGATTTTTACTCCACAAAAAACTACCTCTCTAAAACTGAAAAATTCAGATTCTATATATAGTATTACAAGATGCGACGGCGTCACTCTTTAATTGTGACGCCGTCGGGTCGCCGTCATTAGGGTTTCGTCTTGGCCACGTTAACATTGTGACGGCGTCACCTTATGCCTGTGACGCCGTCACCTTCAATCTCTGACGCCGTCCGGATCAAATCTAGGCTGTCTGAATTGTGACGCCCTACTCTTTTAAAACCTGATGCCGTCACTTGTAAATAAGCAATTTGGCTACTGAGTCGTCTCAAGATATCTCGCGACGGCGTCGTTGTTAAGCAGTGTGCCGTCACCTTGTGTTCTAGTAGCCGGAGTGTCTCGATTCTTGACTTTGGCCATTTTCTTCGTATATTCGTGCCTTTTCGTCCGAATAAGTGTCATTCGAGCAATTTGCCTTCAAGAGACCTAAAAAGTGAAAAGAAACGAAATTAAGTAGTAACGGATACAAAAGTGATCAATTAAGGGTTTAAATGACCCCTCAAAAGTGTTCCTTTTAAATCCTTATCAAATATCCCTACACTTGGTATTTGCTTGTCCTCAAGCAAATGTGCTTTTAGCCAATTAATTTATAAGTTAGGGGTCATGAAGCATTAGTTTAGAACAATTCACAACACATATAAGCCCCGTAAAAATCATAACAAGCACGGAAATTACATACTAGCACCTCACAAGTGGTGTATATGAAATATATCAAGTTGGAAATGGAAGATAAACACTCATTAACCGGTCCTAGTACATAGATTCCCATAGGATTGAGACTAGATCAAACCTCCATCGCTTTGGCGTAAGCACCTAGAAAAAACTATCCAAGAGGTCTTTTAAAGGGTTGTAACGTTAGGCTTACGGTAGGGAAACAAAGGGTTTGGTGGGATAGGCGATTTAGTGGTGGCAAGTCAAAAATCTTTATGTTACAAGCATGAGAAGAATGGCGTTGCTAAGCCAAGACTCGACACTCTAAACTCTAGATAACTGAAACAAACAAACATAAATTTAAAGATAGATGTAGGATGTTAGCCCGTATGTTTTTTTTTCATACACTTTTACTCTACAATCCTCTACGATAACATCAAAATAATAGGGATTTACAGGCACATCCCTACACTTGAGTTTTTATTACTCTAACACTAATTTGACCCGAATGGCAAAGATCAAAACACTTGGAGTAAATTATTACGCAAATAAAGGGAATTTGAATTTAACGTTCCCTTCCCGTCATTTCATAAAATTTAACTTTTCCCATGAGTCCCAATCGTCCCAAAACTGTGTACAAAGGATATGACTCGACTTAGCAACTTATGCAAGCAACTAGATAATTGAACTAAGGGTTTAGTATGATAACAATAATGCACTAAAAGTAAGTGCATACAAGGTAGGCTAAGGCGATTTGGGTGTACATTTAGGGGTGGATTGTAAACAATGCTCTTCATTGATATTCCAGAAAACCGAAACATCACGAGAACCGAGAAAAGGATAGGCTCTGAGGGGTTAACTAGGGGTATCGTGTACTAAAAATGAGTACAACGTAAGGGTGTGGGGGAATTACTCAACCGATGTGGAAGAAGTAATTATATTACGGGTATCAAACAAGGGTTATCCTAATGCCTCTTATCATTTAGTTATTTCTAACTACACAAGTGTAGTCTCACTAGCGATCTCGGAATGCATCACAAAACAAGTTCTAGAATCTATTATACTACCGGTACACACTCGAAACATTAAAGTGGAATGCTTTAATTCCTACAAATCTAAGGGCGGTCCTCACATTTTGGGTGGAATTTAAGTGGTAATGGGTTTTTGTGCTAGTCTAATAACTTCCTATCTGTGGGACGCCTTATTAAGACTAATGGCCCACTCCTACATGTCATGAAAAATTTTAAATTTGGTGCCAAAATTAGCCTAACCGATATTTCTCATGCTTTATTACACAAATGAAATTGGACAAGGAAAATAGTCAAGGATAAGCATAGTTTCAAAGTTCCCATTTTATTTTCCCTCCCTACACTTAAACTGAACATTGTCCCCAATGTTCCCTGAAAGTATCAAAGTTATGATAATAGAAGGTAATTAAAAATGAAAGAAACTAATACTCCCCTGATTAGCTCGGTAGGATCTGTGTGAAGTAGTGGTTAAATCTTTCTTCAAGAAGAATGTTCTGCGTGAAAAGCTTCTTCCAATCTTTTGTATCTTCTTCTTGATAAATTAAACCTGCACACTTGAAGAAAACAGACGAAACCTTCGCGTAAAATCGGCGGTAACAATATATATAAAACTCTACTAAACTAGGATATAATGCTTGTGGAATGGATGTTTACAGATTTTCTGGAAAATTAAGACTTGGAAAATTACAAAAATTTATAAGTAGCACATAAAACGAGAAAAAGTAGTAAGCTGTTTCTGCTCCTCCTGACGCCATCAGGTTATCCTGACAGAAACTGGTCTGCGATTTTCTGGAAAAAATTCTGGAACATTTTTATCTTTAGAATCTGGAAAAATTTCCTGCAAAACATCCATTATGACTCGATACAAGCATTTGACTCGAACAAACACACATGTATATCTTTTTAATAATCATAATTCTCATGTTCACGTTTCTTTTTGAAAATGTGTGTAATCCTCCCTACACTTATTCCTTTTGTAAAATACCTTTATATGTAATTAAGACGAGGTTAAAGACAAAATAAAGCATTTTTACAAATTTAAACATGAGAATAAACAATTACTAAAAGATATACGACACGCAAATAAGCAAACAATTAAGCATGGGTTGCCTCCCACGAAGCGCTTTTATTTATTTATGAGTCTTGTAGCTAGACTCAAAGTCGTGCCCCTACGTACCGATATAAGTAAGCTTATCCTCAAGAATGTCATATGGATCAAACTTATCATTTAAGTTCCTAGTGGTATGCTTGGTTCGGTATGCCTTTTCAAACTTCTCTCCATCGGGGTCATAGATCGTTATCCTAATGTGCCACTCTCCATTACCATCACTAGGTGGTCTATCCCAATTCCAGTTATGCTTAGGCTTATAACTCTCAACTTTCCACTTATTCATGACAAGGTTGACGGGTAAGCTTCCTAGGAACTTGGTCATCTTCCTAAATACTAAGGCACCCTCGAACGGTTTCACTTCCATATCCCTAGCCAATTCTTTTTCATGAAAAGTTACTTTGCTAGCAAAGGCTTCATCTAGATAAAAAGGTCATTGGGGACCTATGAAGTCTTTATTAATCCAACGTCCATATCTAGATGGTGTTCTATCCAACCTAATCTCATGTGAGATTTCCTCTTCCTTGTAGTAAATATGCTTTTTGACATCGTAAATTGACCTAGCACTCCCTTCTCCCACCACTATCTTAGACATCTTACAATCAATAATGGCACTAGCGGTGGCTAGGAATCCCCTTCCTACTATCAAATGGGCATGTCGGGTCCTTATTCATGTCTAGCATATGGAAATCCGCCAAAAGAGTCAATTCTCCTATGTGCACTACCATGTCTTTTATTATCCCTACCGGATATGCAATACTACCGTCCGCTAGACCTAAGATGGTTTCTGTTGGTTCTATCTTACCTAAGTTAAGGCTTCTATGGAGGGACAACGGAACAAGATTGATGCATGATCCTAAGTCGGCTAGAGCATCGAGAGGTTTGGAAGTTCCAAGCCTACACGAAAGAGTGACTAGCCCAGGATCGTCTAACTTCTTAGGTAAATTATTTTGCACAAATGCGGATCCATGTTTTCCAAGTTTAAGTTCTAGCTCATATTTTTCTTTTAAAGCATTATAATAAGGTGCATGAGCTAAGACTTCAAGAACCGGTTATTCTTGATGGAGTTCCTTGTACTCCTTCTCTAGATTAGGTTTGGGTTCTTGGATGACGGGTTTCTCAAGAGTAGGTTGTACCAATGGTGCGGGGCCTTGGTATCTCATTTGAGATCACTTGGAACCCTTGCGGATAGCATTCACCGAGTGGACCATTGGGTGTGAAGGGCATGGATGTTCCTTCTCCCATGGTGAACAAGAGCATGAAGTCGATGAAATCGAATTCACTTTTGGGTTCTTTATAGTATTACTTGGGAGTGCTCCAACTTCCCGATCATTGAAGGCTTTTAAGAGGGCGTCGAGCTTGTTTGTCATCTCGTCTTGTCGTTGCTTGAAATCGGCTTCAAGCTTAGTCAATCGAGTATCTTGAAATGACATGAATCTAGACGCAGTTGCCTCAAGATTAGTAGGGTTCCCGGTGTTTGGAGGGTTGAACCTATTAGGTGGACTAGATGAGCTTTGGGGTGGGTTTGAATTTTGGTTCCACTTAAGGTTAGGGTGATTCCTCCATGAGGGGTTATAGGAGTTTCCTAAGTTGTTTTGTTCGGGTTTGAAAGTGTACCACTTCTTTCCCGCTCCGTCGGTACGCGTAGAGGCGTAGTCCGTAAAAGCTTGTTCGGGGAGTCTTGTGCAATCACGAGTGTCATGGGGACCATTACACAACTCACAAGGTAGAGTGATTTTATTCACTTTATGTGAAGACTTAGGATTTTCGTAGGAGCTCATTAGGAATTTAACTTGATCTTCAAGCTCGAGCATCCTACGGTCGAAAGATTGTGAGTCAAGGGGAGGCAAGGAGATTGCCTTTACGGTTTTGGGCAACTCACGGGGGTCATTCCAACTTTCGTTGTCATAGAGAGCAAGGTCCTCTATTATACCCCACGATTCTTCCGCGGTGAGCACTAAGTTTACCACTGGCCGCTTGGTCAATGGATCGCTTAGTAGGGTAGTTGACATGATCATAAAAGAGTTGGACTTGAAGCCAAAGATCAATGCTGTGATGAGGGACTTTATGGAGTAAGTCCTTGAATTGAGTCCATGCTTCGTAGAGAGATTTACCTCGACATTGTTGGAACATCAAGATTTCATTCCTAAGCTTAGAGGTTCTCCCTGGTGGGAAAAATTGAGTAAGGAAACGAGAGGTGAGATCATCCCAACTTGAGATGGAGCCGGCGGGAAGTCGCTCAAGCCAATTACTAGCTTGGTCCCGTAGAGAGAATTGGAAGAGACGCAAGCGCGTGGTCTCCCAAGAAGTAGCATCGAGGTCGATGGAATTGACGATTTTAAGGAAATCCTTAAGATGCTGATTAGGATCTTCGGAACGAAGTCCATGGAATGCACATCCGTTTTGCACCAACCGGATGGTGTCGGATCGAAGGGTCGTAGTTTGGGCTTGGTCGGGAAGCTCAATGGTGTTTCTATAGCCTACGTGGCTTGGTATTGTGTATTCACCAAGAGTACGGCCTCTGGGCGGGTCATTTGGTGGTGGGTTGATGAATGGTAGTTGATTATCACCTTCCATGATGAAAAGTGATGGGGTTTTACGAACAAAGGTCATGAAGAAGGGGGATAGACTACGAGGAAGCTAAAAAATGAGAAAAAAAAGCTTACTTGATAGGAATCAAGCAAGGAAACCTAAACGAGGTGAACTCCTAACTAACTATTCTATTCCCCGCAACGCCAAAAACTTGATACGCTACGGCGTTCGGGGTCAAAGGAACTTCCTTTTCGTCGAGCAAGTTTTATAACACCCTAGGCAGTGAACCTAATCGATGTAGTGTAGTCTTAGGGTAAGCCACGGGTATTGATATCGTTCTCTAGGGGAATAGGAATGCTAGTGAGAAATTACTATGCTAAGGTTGGGGTTGAGGAATATTATTTTTTATCTTTTTTATGTTTTTTTACAAAATGGAAAGGTACGAATCTCGGGGTATTGGATTTGGGGGGTTGGTATTTCTACCGATTACTTCTACTTATCGAATTATCTAATCAAAGGTGAGTGTAGTCTATGTCTATTGTTGTGTGTTCTTATGATGATTAAAAATGTATTTGCTTAGATGTTATTACTCCCTAGTTATCTCATATTGATGGTTGAATTGTCACGTCCTTATTCTTAACGCGTAGTGTTTTCTAAGGTCATAGGGTATGCGTTTATCCCTAACTCTTTGAAGCTACCTAAGGTTAATGACTACAAAATCTCTAGGATTCATAAACTTAACACTAAGGTTATCTTTGGATATTTAGCCTACAATTCCACTAGTAACTATAAGCTAAGGTTCAACAAAGATTAATCAAGCAATAATAACACAACGGATGACCTATCGCAATACTAGGTCAATCACAATTAAGATAAGAGACAACCAATCAATATTCAATAACTAGGTTTCATATATCTAAGCAAACACACAAATAAATTAGCCGGACATGGAGAACATGCAAGCATACACACAAACAATTGAAGACATGACTGAATCAATGAAGTAAAACACTTATCTTGTTGTAAAATAGGGTATGAAACCCTAAGATACTGCCCAAGACAGCCTTTGTTCGGTTTAGGTTTTTACTCCACAAAAAACTATCTCTCTAAAACTGAAAAATTCGGATTCTATATATAGTGTTACAAGATGCGACGGCGTCACTCTTTAATAGTGACGCCGTCGGGTCGCCGTCATTAAGGTTTCGTCTTGGCCACGTTAACACTGTGACGGTGTCACCTTATGCCTGTGACGCTGTCGCCTTCAATCTCTGACGCCGTCTGGATCAAATCTAGGTCGTCTGAGTTGTGACGCCTTATTTTTTTAAAACCTGATGCCGTCACTTGTAAATAAGCAATTTGGCTACTGAGTCGTCTCAAGATGTCTCGCGATGGCGTCGCAGTTAAGCAGTGACGCCGTCACCTTGTGTTCAAGCAGCCGGAGTGTCTCGATTCTTGACTTTGGCCATTTTCTTCATATATTCGCGCCCTTTCGTCCGAATAAGTGTCATTCCAGTAATTTGCCTTCAAGAGACCTAAAAAGTGAAAATGAACGAAATTAAGTTGTAACGGATACAAAAGTGATCAATTAAGGGCTTAAATGACCCCTCAAAAGTTTACCTTTTAAATCCTTATCACGTCACTAGCAAAAGGTGACGCCATCGCATTTGTAAATCTAAATATAGAATTCGTTTTTTTTTGCATTTAGGGAGGTAGAACTTTAGAGAGCAAACCCTAATTTGGTTGTAGTCTGACTTGGACAGTATTTTAGGGTTCCATACCCTTCTTTACATCATAAGATAAGTTTTTTAATCCATATTATAATTATGTCTACCCCATGTTTAATTGTATGTGTGTATGCTTGCTTGTTTACCATGAGTAGCTAAATTATCCTTGTGTTTGCTTAGATATATGAAACCTAGTTGTTAATTATTGTTAGGTTGTCTCTTGTCTTAATTGGTAGACGCTAGAGTAAGGAAAACCGGCTTTCTCTTTAATTGTTTCAAGCTTGATCGTCCTAAATAGCAAAAAGCCTAGGAGCGCACTTAGGCCATCGTTGTGTTTATTGCGTGAGTTTTAGCTTGTTGATAATAGAGTATTCGGGGGAGATACTTCGGTACTTGGCGATCCCGGGTAGTCTAGAGTAGAATTAAAATTCATAGAACTAGGGAATTTAGCACTGCCCTATGACAAAACGGAATACAACGCACCAATTAAGATGAGGATGTGACAATTCAACCAACCAATAAGAGATAACTAGGGAGTAACAACATCTAAATAAACACATTTTTAATCATCATAAGAGCACACCTACATCAGCATAATCTATCTTTACTTTTAGTTGTTTAAGTAGTTAATTAGTTTTATTAAAAAGTTGTTAAAATTGCTAGAAGTACCACCCCCCACTCCTATACCCCGAGATATTTATCTTGCTTTCAAAAAAATATAAAAGACCAAAAAGAATCTCCCTCAACCTTATCTTCTCGTCACACATCTCTAACAAGCATCTCTATTACCCTAGAGAAGGATCAACCCCCTAGACTTACCCCGTACTACACTACAACGATTAGGTACACTGCCTAGAGGCTTGTAAAACTTGCTCGTAGAAAAGGAAGTCTTTTCAACCCCGAACCCGCTATCAAGTTTTTGGCGCCGCTGCCGGGGAATAGAATAGCTAGTTAGTTTTCTATCTCGATTAGGTTTACTCGCTTGATTCCTATCAAATGAGCTCTTTCTTTATTTTCATTAGCTTTCTTGTAGTCTATCTCCCTTTTTGTGCTTTTTTCATAACCCTTTTCAATGACTATTCCGTTAGCCGTTATGGAAACCACAAATCTGCCAAAATTTTCACCCAATCGACAAAATCCACCATATAATCTACCCTTTCCACTCCAAAATGAGATCTTAAGGTTCCGACAACATCATAATGAATATTTTCCCGATGCATGGATTCGTATTAAATACTTACTACAAAAAGTCCTTCATCATGGTCTTGATTTATTGTTTCCACTTCAATTCTTTTATGCTCGTATCAACCACGAAACCCAAAAGAGACTTGACTATATAGCATATGGGGATCTTTGGGGATGTAGTGTTCACGATCTTTGGGGATGTGGTGTTCACTATTACAAAAGACTCTTTTTTAAAAACATCTTTACCATCCTATCCATCCCTTCAACAAAACATATTTTAACCAAAACTCATTACCTCTTCACAAACGTTCTCAAACACTCAAATTGAACTAAAAGTTCAAACCAACTATAGGACTGAGTACAAAATGGCCCACTGGCACTCTTAACATCCAGTGGCTAAAACTCTCTACACTCGCAATCATTTCAGGCTAGAAAGAAAGGTTTGGTTGCTGAGTCTTACGATTGGGATTAGGAAGAAGTATCATTTGAGGATGATGAAATGGTTCATGTCAACGTGCTCGTGAAATTGGCTGAAGATGAAAAAGTTGATGTTGGGAAAGAACATGCAAGGAATGATGAATGTGTGGATATCACTATCAAACAATTACACAAACTTCTTGAAATGGATGATAATGATGATAGGAAACTATTTCTTGAAGAAAAAAGGAATAAGGTAGATGTCCAAACATAGGAATCTTGTTCTAGAACTAAATATTTGCAGGGAAGAATTGCTAGAACTTAAACAAGCCAAACTCACTTCCCTTAGACTTCAGCATTCTAACACTGAGATATTAAAAGAAAATTAAGCACTTATGAAAGCATTTGAAGATGAAAAGTCAATCACTAAGTCTTGGTTAGATAGTTCGTATAGAGTTAGTCAATGCATTAGAGAACAGATACTATGCAGAAACTTTATAAAAACCAAAAAAAAAAAAAAAAATTGTGTTCCTAATTGTAAAAAAATTATCTTTTATAAAAAAAACGGGATAAAAACTTTGATTAAGGTAATTAATACAACCACCGAAGTAAAAATCAATCTTTTATAGAAATCGGGATAATATTTTGAAAGAAAATGATGCAAAAATGTGAAGTCACAAGTGATAATTTATTTGATTTGTACATATTACATATATCTATATAACATATAATAGCTTTTACTAATTTATCTACCATAGCATTTCAATACTTTATTTATTATTCCTTTTTGAATTAGTATAGTTTTAATGCAAACAAGCACATAAATTAATAAGATAATGCATAATAGACTACAAAATTCAAAAAGTATTATTAAATTGTAAGAGTGTTTCAAAAACCAATCTAAGTAACTTTTGGAAATTTTTATTATAAAATTAAACATAAAAGTAAAAAAAAAACGGACTTTTATAAAAACCAGGACAATTTTGTTGAAGGCAAATGATGAAAAGCGCTAATTCAAAAAATTAAATACTAGTATTTTTATTATTGTACTTTTCATAGATAACTACACATGATTGCTTGAACATTAACATTATAAGCACTCTTTTATTTATATTTTTCATCTGTGAGGGACAAATGTAATAAACGCTATTAATGATACAAACATATTCATAAATATATACTTTTCAAGATGTATATATGTTAAACTATTTTTTCAAAACAGTAATAAAATTCTTTTTAAAGCTAGATATGACGCTTTTCTATAAATAAATATTTTATTTACTTATTGATAGGAGAAGATTATCACATACATATTTCATAAAAAAATGTTTCTACTTACTTGCGACTACTGGCCACTATCAACTAATTTGACTATAACTCCATAATATTACCTACTACCGCCTCTTTATGGATACAATATCACGCCACTATGCTATAGTTTTTATATGAATTAGTTTGATATTGTCCATCACTTTTTTTTATAAATTTACTCAAACCCAATATATTATCGTTATTGGTAAAGTTATTGTAAGAGAAAACATAAAATTGAAAACATTTTTCATCGAAAATTTTATTACTTGATACCTATCGCGGCAACGTGCGGGTACCATACTACTATGTAGTAAATTCTAGCAAGAAAATGCATTTAATTCACTACAAGGTTCATAAACGTGAATACTAACACCAGAAAACATCTAATTTTCAAAATTGAATTTTGAATGTGGTCTTATCTTCGAGATGCTAGATAACGTGATCAGTCTACCGACATGAATATAAATTCTTTACTTGTTTGTATACCAATCTCCCGACACTTACATTATATAAATTAATACTCGATAAATTAATAACCTCGATAAAATTAATAATTTGCCCGGTCCCAACTTGGGACCAGTACAAATTTGGACCGATGAAATAATAAGATAATAAGTTTTTTTAAACCCTCGTGTTGGTATCAACGAAACTAAAAATTAATAATTATTAAAAAATTCTACATTTTTTTCAATGCCTTGAATTCATAAAATATTGATTAGACTTGTTTTTCTAATTTATTTTTCATTTTTAACTAGTATACGTTGTAACTAGCATATTGGATTTAGAAATTTAAAAGACATAAGTAAACTTCGTTAAATTAGTAAATTATTAATTTATAGATATAGTAATATCTCGCTAAATTAATAAAATATCATGGTCTCAACTTATTACTTTATAGAGTTTTCACTACATATAAAAAATTTTATTGTTGGTATACTGATCTACCGACAATGGTATTAATTACTTTCGAACATATTCACGTTCCTCATATGATGAGAACAAAAGTTGTGTGAAACTCCGGATCTATGATTTTCTTCTTAGAATGACCCAAGAAAATTTTCCTTTATAAAGGGCTTATTTTCTTCGTAATTCAAATCACTCTTATTCTTGTTCTTGTTTTTCTTCTTTTGAGTTTACTTGCCCAGTGCATTCAAAGCTCTCTTTTCAAAACTTCACATTTTGAGTGTTGTATCCGAAAGTTGATTCTCTTTTTTAGTTCTCACATTTATATTGGTTTATTTCACTCCTTTTTTCCGCTCTTTTGGGTTTGGGGGTCTGATGTAGCTATTGTTAGTTTCCAACGAGCCTTTAACCTCTGTAATATTTCTTTCTCTACCAATTTGAGAGGAAGGAAATACTGGGCTTGCATTAAAATGCTTCTTTAGTAACTTTATGAGCCTCAGATTCGATCTTTTCAGAATCAAGTTATCAACTTCTGAGTCAAATGTATCTTTACTTGTCATTCTTCTTTCTATCATAGTCGTCCTTATAAATCTTATTGTTTCAGTTCGAGATTACGCTCTATAATAAAGGAAGGAAAAGAAAGATATATATGACATAGACCTTGATGGCATGATTTGGAAAAGTATGGACTGTGAGGCCAGAAAGTCACTAAAGAGGCTGTTTAATGCAAACACAAGACTTTCTTCCTCTCAAGATGGTTTTCATCTTATTTTTCTTTTTCAAGTCCTTCTTATGAGCATGTAGTAGCTCAATAGGCGAATAATGTCCTTCTTATATATGGAGTAAAGAGGTTTCTTTCTAACCGGAAAATGCATTGAATTCTCTACCAGGTACATAAACCTAAATAGTAACACTAGAAAACATCTCATTTTCAAAGTTGAAGTTTGAATGTGGTCTTTGGTATGTTTGGTGAAACGAGTTGTGGTCATTAGCACGAGCCGTTAGTAGTAGCAGTTAACAATAGAAGTAGCAGTTAATAGTGGCAGTTTATTTTACAAAAACTTGTTTGGTAATGTAGCTGTAACTATAAAACAAAAATGTTAAATGCTAAATGCTTGAGATATCAGCATCTAGTAAAATAGAATTTAAACAAAAAAAAAGTTAAATGTTTGTTGCCAAACAAGCTTAAATATTCGAATGCTAAGTGTTAAATGCTTTAAAAAGCTTGTCACCAAACATATCCAAATATTCGAGATGTTAGATGATAAGGATTTAAAACATAGGTTTTTAGGGGGTAATTTAAGCTCTAAATTGATACATTTTATATCTGTTACTACTTCAAATCGTTCTTCACATTTTAGGTCTTTTGGAAGCAAAATCCTGGAATGAAGCATATTTGGACAAAAAAAAAAGAGCAAAAACAAGAAGAAAACGACAAAGTGAAGACTCAAGCAGATTTTAGAGCCTGACGGCGTCCCATCTAAACGGCGACGCCGTCACTTGTTGAAGAATGTTGGAAAAAGTCCAAGCGACGGCTCAGGTGAAATTTTGGTTCTACAACCTGACGGCGTCATGTGTTAATTTTGGAGGGCATCGGCCTTTGTTTTACACCAGACGACAAAGGAAGAATTCCAAGACGACGTCCCTATTGAAGACAGATGGCATCACAGTCATAACCTGACTCCGTGCCAATGATGACTTAGCCCAAACGAAAGCCTAATGTCGGCGACCTGACGGCGTCACTAGCAAAAGGTGACGCCATCACATTTGTAAATCTATATATAGAATTCATTTTTTTTTGCATTTAGGGAGGTAGAACTTTAGAGAGCAAACCCTAATTTGGTTGTACTCTGACTTGGACATTAGTTTATGGTTCCATACCCTTCTTTACATCATAAGATAAGTTTGTTAATCCATATTATCATTATGTCTACCCCATGTTTAATTGTATGTGTGTATGCTTGCTTGTTTACCATGAGTAGCTAAATTATCCTTGTGTTTGCTTAGATCTATGAAACCTAGTTGTTAATTATTGTTAGGTTGTCTCTTGTCTTAATTGGTAGACGCTAAAGTAAGGAAAACTGGCTTTTTCTTTAATTGTTTCGAGCTTGATTGTCCTAAATAGCAAAAAGCCTAGGAGCGCACTTAGGCCATCATTGTGTTTATTGCGTGAGTTATAGCTGGTTGATAATAGAGTATTCGGGGGAGATACTTCGGTACTTGGTGATCCCGGGTAGTCTAAAGTAGAGTTACAATTCATAGAACTAGGGAATTTAGCGCCGCCCTATGACCAAACGGAATACAACGCACCAATTAAGATGAGGATGTGACAATTCAACAGACCTATAAGAGATAACTAGGGAGTAAGAATATCTAAATAAACACATTTTTAATCATCATAAGAGCACACCTACATTAGCATAATCAATCTTTACTTTTAATTGTTTAAGTAGTTAATTAGTTTTATTAAAAAGTAGTTAAAATTGGTAGAAGTACCACCCCTCACTCCTATACCCTGAGATATTTATCTTGCTTTCAAAAAAATATAAAAGACCAAAAAGAATCTCCCTCAACCTTAACTTCTCGTCATACATCTCTAACAAGCATCTCTATTCCCCTAGAGAAGGATCAACCCCCTAGGCTTACCCCATACTACACTACAACGATTAGGAACACTGCCTAGAGGGTTGTAAAACTTGCTCGTAGAAAGGAAGTCTTTTCGACCCCAAACCCGCTATCAAGTTTTTGGCGCCGCTGCCGAGGAATAGAATAGCTAGTTAGTTTTCTATCTCGATTAGGTTTACTCGCTTGATTTCTGTCAAATGAGCTCTTTATTTATTCTTATTAGATTTCATGTAGTCTATCTCCCTTTTTTGTGCTTTTGTTCGTAACCCTTTTCATTGACTATTCCGTTAGCCGTTATGGAAACCACAAATCCGCCAAAATTTTCACCCAATCGACAAAATCCACTATATAATTTACCCTTTCCACTCCAAAATGAGATCTTAAGGTTCTAACAACATCATAATGAATCTTTTCCCGATGCATGGACTCGTATAAAATATTTACTACAAAAAGTCCTTCAACATGGTCTTGATTTATTGTTTCCACTTCAATTCTTTAACACTCGTATCAACCACGAAACCCAAAAGAGACTTGACTATATAGCAGATGGGGATCTTTGGGGATGTAGTGTTCAAGATCTTTGGGGATGTGGTGTTCAATATTACAAAAGACTCTTTCTCAAAAACATCTTTACCATCCTATCCATCCCTTCAACAAAACATATTTTAACCAAAACTCATTACCTCTTCATAAACGTTCTCAAACACTCAAATTGAACTAAAAGTTCAAACCAACTATAGGACTGAGTACAAAATGGCCCACTAACACTCTTAACATCCAGTGGCTAAAACTCTCTACACTCACAATCATTTCAGGATAGAAAGAAAGGTTTGGTTGCTGAGTCTTACGATTGGGATTAGGAAGAAGTATCATTTGAGGATGATGAAATGGTTCAGGTCAAGGTGCTCGTGGGATTGGCTGAAGATGAAAAAGTTGATGTTGGGAAAGAACATGCAAGGAATGATGAATGTGTGGATATCACTATCAAACAATTACACAAACTTCTTGAAATGGATGATAATGATGATAGGAAACTATTTCTTGAAGAAAAAAGAATGAAGATAATGTCAAAACATAGGAATCTTGTTATAGAACTGAATACTTGCAAGGACGAATTGCTAGAACTTAAACAAGCCAAACTCACTTCCCTTAGACTTCAGCATACTAACACCGAGATATTAAAATAAAATTAAGAACTTTTGAAAGCATTTGAAGATGAAAAGTCAATCACTGAGTCTTGGTTAGATAGTTCATATAGAGTTAGTCAATGCATTGGTGAACAGATACTATGCAGAAACTTTATAAAAACCACAAAAAAAAATTTGTGGTCCCCATTGTAAAAAAATGATCTTTTATAAAAAAAACAGGACAAAAACTTTGATTAAGGTAATTAATACAACCACCAAAGTAAAAAACGATCTTTTATAAAAACCGGGACAGTATTTTGAGAGAAAATGATGCAAAGATGTGAATTCACAAGTGATAATTTATTTGATTTATACATGTGAAAACGTAGAGGGGGGGGGGGAATACGTTTCCGTTTCAAACTTAAAACTTTTGTATCAAATATAGTATAAACCATTGCATTTGCTAATCTCGACGCGAGGATGCATTTAACGCATTACGGCATGTAAGGCCAACCCCTTGACATCACATAAGATTCCGCAAGATTAATGGTTCATTATAAATCAAGTTTCACCATTATTAGTCCGGTTGCTTTTTCTTGATCAAGCGTGTCATAATACGTAAAGTGTTGAATATAGTTTGTGACTATATGAAAGACCAAGTATGCATCACAAACATAGAGATCAACCACATAGAAAATAAACAAAGTAATGCAAAAAGTAAAGCGATAAGTAAAAGGATAGACAAACCAACACGAGGATTTATAGTGGTTCGGCTACAAGGTCACCTTCCTTGCCCTACTCCACTCCCCGATTCACCTACTCGAGAGTTCGTAAGCACTACACCAACTCCTTGTGGTGGAGAAGCCTTCACAACGTCGCTTAACCTTTTTCCGGTACAAAGCTAAATACCGAGTTCTTTCACACCAAGGCGAACCACACCTAACACAACGTCGCCTACCCTTTATACGGTGCTAGGCTAACCACCGAGTTCTTTCACACCTTAGGAGAACTAATCCTTCACAACGTCGCCTACCCTTTATTAGGTACTAGGCTAAGCACCTAGTTCCATTACTATGGAGGAACTACTACCCATCACGACACAACACCTAATCTCAAGGAGATCTACTCCTTGTTACAACACCATCAAGGATATCACCATCCTTGGATCTAAACAAATACTATATGTATAACGATGCACCTCATCGATTATACGACCTAGGCATTCTTCACTAATGCCATTTACACGATCCTTCAGCACCTTTCACTAATGCCTTCAACACGGATCTTCGGCACTCTTCACTAATGCCTTTGACACATCTATGACATCCGTTATGTTTTGTGGCCCAACATAACAAACCTTGTGTTTTATGGTACAAACACATAAACCATCTAGTCTAGTCATAGATACAAGAATATGATACTAGACAATATCCAAGACAATGTGTCTAATGAATATAAACTCCTAGACTAAACATCAAGAACCCAAAGCATGATGTAGTTAGTCTTCTATGAATGAAGATGACAAGTTTCCCAAGCTTGTTGTATAAGATCTTCATGTGCTTGTATCTTGTGATGGGTGATCACTTCAGTAGGTAAGGAAGCAAGATCTCTAAGCTTGCTTTGGAGGATCACTTCGGGAGTATGCTTACAACAAATGAGAGTTAGAAGCATTATGATCATATGAGATGAGGGTGGTTTACATGTTTCCTAATGATCTAAATATCATAGATTTGGTGGAGAGAAACTATGTGTGAAGGTGTGAGGAAATAGTAAGAATTGGCTTGCTATTTATAGGCAAAAAGACCAAAACCATGTTCTGCCCCAAGGATCCCTTCTGGAGGGATCCGGCCTTGTAATTCCAAGGGATCCGTGAGTCATATGAGGGATCCGTGCAAACTCCTCTTTACCCATTGTTTTTGGGTTGAAACCATGGGTTATGGGTTATGGTTTTGAGTACCCACCAAGGTACAATGTATCTAGACTTATGGGTATGGGTCAATACCATGGGTCATGGATAATATCCATATATGACTTATGCATGATGTCATGCAATGGGTATGGGTCATGGACTTTGGGTTTTACCCAACTACATTCAATGTATTTGGTCAATGGGTCAAATACTTAAGTTTCTACCCATTTATATTACCCATTATAATACATACTAGCTATGTATATATTTACCCAATATGTAAACACTAGTTGTTGTACATAAACTATTTAACTAAACTTGTTTATTGGTTTGTTGGGGGTTTGATCATAATGCAACATAACAAACATGTACGAACCTTTGTTGTAACATACAAGGACCTTGAGTCGTCGAGAGGTGTTGAGAGTATGTTGAGACAAGATATACTTACAAGTAACTTATACATTTTACGTTATGTATTACAAGTTACATGTTTGTCATCAACAAAACAAATGAGAATGTATAGATTAAATATCGTAATATTTGCACTAACAATCTCCCCCTTTTTGATGATGACAAAATATATGTAAACGTAATAGATAGGTAAAATGTAAGTTACTTGTGTCGGTACTTCCTATACATTACATTACCTTCTTCGTTTACACTCTTCTCCCCCTTTTGTCGAAACAAAAAGGGTGTGTCCTTTCTCCCAAGAATGGCGAGTTTGCATCATCCCTAGTGAAGTTAAAATAAAAACACCTTATTGCTCCAATTGGCACACCACGCCAATACCTCCAACACTAAACACGAATGATGAAGCTTAGCATCTCATGACCTTGAGCTTGCACGTCTTCAAAAGGTGGTGATCTCGCCTTTAACAGGAACCTAGAGAATCACACACAAAAAAATAGAAAGATCCTTTGAATTATAACCATTATTGCCAACGGCTCAATTGATCAAATTTTTGAGGCTTAACCTACATCAAGGTTAGTGTTAAAAAGAAAAGAAAAAAGAAAAATATATGATGAGATAGAAATCTCCCTTTTGTTGAAACATAAAGGAATTTTGAAGAATGAATGTGTGCATGCTCCCCCTTGACGGTTGCTCCCCCTTGTTAAAGGCGTCAAGTATTTTAGGAAGGCTAAAGCGAAATTATTGCAAAATTTGCAATGTTTTAGCTTTGACGAAAAACTCCCCTTTATGGAGAGCGTCAAGTACTCCTAGTGTGTTTTGAAAATCTACAAAACAAAAAGTTTGTGCAAAATTATATTCGTCCTTGGACGAGTAAGTCATATGATGCACTTTATAAATGCTCGACGGAAGCTCCCCCTAGCTCGAGGGCGTCAAGAAGAACCTACAAAAAAATGTTAAAAAGAGAATGATCCTACTACTTGCATCATCATGGTTGGTTTAGAGGTCGTAAGGTTCGTTCAAGTTAAGAAAAAAAAAAACGTGCTTAGGGATGAGACGCATTTCATTACGAAATTAACTTGGCTTATGACAACATAGATGTTTGTGAAGGATGGTTGAGCAACCATGAATTGTAGTGGTAGTGAGACACTTGTAGGATGTGGTTGACACAAGTAGCTTGTTGTTTGAGGTTGTGGTTGACACAAGTAGGATGTGGTAGAACATGAGACATACTTCATCACGTAGTTCATGAACTAGACCTTGGACATGGTGATAGTGATAGAATTATCATTATGACTTAGAGGTATGGAAGTTGTGGTAGAGGTGATGAAAGGTATCAAGGTGAATCTTTGACTTGGTTGATGACTCATTAGAGGTGGTAGACATGATGACTTTGTGAGTGATGATAAAAGTGGAGTAAAATGGTTAGGATGATGCAAGATTAGGAATATATAAAGAAATGTGCGAATGAGCACAACTTGACTTGATGGTGAAATCGACCATTGTCATCCTACAAGAATCTAAAAGAGTTAGTACAAAAGGAAAACATTTATATAAATGGATAAATTGTTCACATAAAATCATGAAACGAAAAGAAATAACACGTATAGAATCATATAAATGCAACTCATTTATAAACATATACGAAAATGATAATCCTAAGTGTTGAGAAAGTGCTTGTGTGGAAAAGGAAATTTGAAATGATTATCTAAAGAGATAATGTACCTATTGTTCAACATGAGGTGAAAATGAGGTGATGGGGTTCTAGCAAGGTCTAGCACCTACATATCCTAAGTTACTTAGTCTATTAAGTGTCTTATATGAAGATGGACTTAAATGATCGTTTTAGCTAGAGTTGACATGAATCTGTCACCCGGATCCCACGGTTCCCTCCAATGAGGGATCCGTCTAGGCTAATCCTAGGGATCCGGCTCTCAGCAGCTAGGAAAGAATAAAAATGATGTTTGTAAGGTCTAACGCCTATACCACCTTAAGTGTTTTAGTCTTTCTAAGTGTCTTAAATGAAAGAGTACTTAAATGATCAAGAGCAATGAGTGATGGTAGCTAATGATTGCCTTTTATGAAAAGAAATGGGGTTTTATGAGCACCCGTGGATGATCAAAGATGACACTAAGAAATTTGAGAGTGTCAAGTGGTGTTAAATGATCCTAGAGATTAGATGATGACTTGAGAGAGATTTGGAAAATTCCTTAAATATCTTAAGAAATTAAAAATTAGTTTTTGGCCTATTTTGAGGTAAGGATGACTAAAATCAATTTGCTAAAATTAAGAGAAATATCAAACTAGGTGTTCTGAGATGAGAGGAACAATGTGTTAACATTGGAGCGGAAAGATGGTGAGTTTTAAACTAATGAAAAATCAAAAAATACTTCGAATGTGTTCCTAAGTCATCCATGAGTGAATGTGAGATCAACTGGGCCTAAGGGAGGTTTAAGTGATCATAGTGTAGCATGTTTAACTAATCCAATAAGGTCTAAAATGTTGGATTGATGCAAGGAGGCTACAAAGGAACTTCTGTCCACCGGATCCCACGGATCCTTCACTTGAGGGATCCGTTTAGTTACATCTAAGGGATCCGCGTCGAGACAGATTTTCTTAACAGAATAGTTGCATAATTTTACTCTATGTTTCGAATTATGAAACTAATGATTTCTATAGCAAGTATACATGTATACACATTAAGCAAAGCAATGAGAGCATGTAGAGGTAACATATAGGCAATCAAATGAGATCGAGCTCACAAATAACACAAAGGTTTAGCAAACTTAACAAGCACTATTCAACTAGACCAAAACAAATTTACGGTCTAGATTAGTAAATCATTTACACTAACAATGACATGCAAGGTATGTGTTTAGAAATAAAAGATCACAAGATGGTGTTTAAGATAAAAGAGTTGTGAGGTGCTAGTTTAGGACAATCTAGTCATTACGGATGGCGATTAGCATACAATGAGCTTCGTCCATGAAGTCATGTAGCTCTTCTCGATTAAAGCAAGATAATCGCTTGATGAGGCAAGTGGTTGTGATTAATTAAAAGAAAAATTAATTTTACAACTTGTTTGATTAGTAATCCTAAGACAATGCAAAGTATTTCCATTGTAAACTTACTTTAGGAAAACATAGGAGTATAAATTTCTCAAGTGAGAGAATGAATATGAGACTATTACTAGCGGTGCTCAATTATGGCTAAACACGACCATTTTTACGGGCGATTCCACATACCCAACTTCTATCAAGGAAGCAATTCAACCGTTAGGTCAAATTGAGTTTCTAGTGTAATAAGTTCTCCAGTATTCATTCTCAAGTTAGGAAAATTTATATTCCTACAATGGCCTATCGAAGAGTAACAATGATGATACTTTGCTTCGTTTAATATTATACTTGAGACAACTAACGTGACGAAGGTGTCATGTTAAAAATAAATTTAAAAATTGTCCATATGGTGAACAACAAAAAAATGGTTGGATGAGCTAGTTCAACATATGTTGTTGGAAAGCTTGAGTTTGGACTTTCGGATATGAACAATTATATTTGCGTTGCAAAATAATTTACTTGAGTATATCGGATGAAATAATCAAGTTGTCAATCCTACTATGAAGCTTGGAGAGCGATCATGAAAAGGAAAATGGGAGAGTACATCATCAACACAAGTGTAGGTTATGATCCGATGTACATTCTTGTTGTTTTTAGAAAACGATACAAGAACAAAAGAAATCATATAGGCACATAAAACATTTATGTTGCACACATGACAAACTCAATCGAAAATCCATTTAGTGTGTAAACTAACATTTTTGACACAACTAGATGTTATCCCAAACACTCCTTCAAATAGCACATTGATTAGTAGAATATTACTAAATCGACAAACAAGAGAATGAATAGCAAGGTAAGGAAACCACATATGGTATTCAATCAACCAAGCATAAAAGCTATTTGAGATAAGCAAATAATCAAGTAATGCAAAGAAGACAATTTATCATTTAGCATAGCATACGAAAGTTCTTTTCATCACTTTGTGTTAAATATAAACATGTATACTGTTAGGAATTAGAAATTCCAGGTATTAAAGAGTCGGTCACCTCAAGTATATGTAATCGTTAGAAAGCTCGTAGTCATAGTTCTTTTAAGTTAAGTAGTATTTAGTTTTGTAACACCGTGGAGGACGGACGGGTCTTTACCCATTGTATGCCTGATCCACAGCCCGTTGTGTGGCGTTTTATTGTAAGACTATAAATACTCTCTACCTTGCAAGGTAGAGAGTTGGAGCTCATAATAATATCTTTCACTTTCTCTCACTAAGTTCCCTAAACCTCTAACTTTCTCTCTCAAAAACACTCTTGTACGCCTACTTGTTTTAATGGTTTGATGTGTATGTGAAATCCAATATCCTACAATTGGTATCAAGAGCCATGGTTAGATCATATCTTACACATCTTTGGATTTCTAGTGGTTTTTAGGTGGTTTTTGAGTTTGAAAAAGTTTAGTGGTGTGTGCATCATTTGGTTGATTTCTTGTGTTAAAGCTTGGATTTTGTTAGTACTTTTGTGTTTAGAATCATCACAAGTGTTTAGGTTTTCATTTGGTAAGCTTGAATCATCTTGGTTGGGTTGTTTTTGGATTGAAAAGTGATGTTTGTGAAGTTTTCTAGCTAGCGACTTGACCTACGGATAGCTTTTCTTGCTAGCGACTTGCTTTACAATTTGGTAGCGAGTTGTTGTTTAACACCTTAGCGAGTTGAGCTAGCGACTTGTCTATTGAGACAAGCCGACAAAAAGTACAGTTAGTGGATTCCCCACTACGAGTAGCGACTTGGTTTAAGTTAGCGACTTGTACTTTATATTGTTAGCGACTTGGTGTTAGCGAGTTGGTACCTAGCGAGTTGCTATTTAGCGACTTGAATATTTAGCGACTTGGTGCTTAGCGAATTGCTGCCAAAATTTTTTTAGCGACTTGGATTGTAGCGAGTTGTTATTTAACGACTTGGAACTTTAGCGACTTAGCACTTAGCGACTTGGTTCACAATTTTCCTAGCGACTTGAGTGATTTCCTTTAAATACGGTTTTCTCTTGATTCAGTAAAATCCCGTGAAAGAATCTATTTCCCGGTTTAATCATAGAGTTATAAAATCCCGTTTAACTTGTCATCATGTCTACCAACGTTCCTACAATCATCTCCACTGTTGCGAGGATGTTCAAGCAGCTGGTTCAGATACTCGTCCACCCATGCTTGACAGAACCGACTATGACTCTTGGGCTCAACGAATCAGATTGTACTGTCTTGGAAAAGAAAATGGGGTTAACATTCTCAAATCCATTGATGAAGGACCTTACCGAGTTGAAACTACTAGAGATATACTTGATACTGCCGAAGATGGAACTTTGATTTACGGAATGGACAGACCAAAGATGTATGATGAGCTTGATGATAAGGAGAAAAAGAGATTCGATGCAGATATCCGAGCTTCCAACATTATATTGCAAGGTCTACCAAAGGACATCTACAAGCTTATCAATCACAACACCGAGGCAAAAGCTGTATGGGATAATGTCAAGATGCTTCTTTCTGGTTCTGAGCTAACTGTTGAAGACCGAGAATCCCAACTGTATGATGAATTTGAGCACTTCAAGATGAAACCAGATGAGAGTGTCTATGAGTACTATGTGAGATTCCATAAGCTGGTGAATGACATGAGGAACATCAGAATGACCATGCCTAACATTCAGCTTAACTCAAAGTTTGTTAACAACATGAATCCTGAATGGCACAAGTTTGTCACTTCTGTGAAGCTCACTAAAGGATTGAAGAATACAAACTATGAGCAACTCTATGCCTTCCTTCTTCAGAATGAGATACATGCCATGTTTGAAAAGAGAATTCTTGAACAATTCAAAACAAATCCAGGAGAGACAAGCTCATCAAATGATTCAACCGCCTTCTACTCAAACATTGGAATTACCACCAAAGCATCTCAAGTTATACCCATGGGTGATGGCAATCACAAACTCATTCCTGATCCAAGATTCAAACAAGCTGATGTTGATGCAGCTGTGGGACACTTCATTACTCAACTGGCCCTTATGGTTAAACAAAACTTGACACTCAGTCCACATACCAACCGTCTTCACACCAACAATGAAATTAGAACTGCTTCCAATCTTCACAATCATGCTCTAGTCAGAGATGGGAAGGTCATGGTGCAGCCAGTTCAAGAAAGACAGTACGAACAAGGAAGAGGTGGAGTCGGTAGAGAATATGTGGCAAATCAGAATAGGGGAAGGAATGGAAATCAAGGTCAAGCTAAGCCGATCAAATGCTATAACTGTGGTGGTGAGGGACACATTGCAAGGAACTGCACATCTCCAAAACGTCCACAGAATGTTGAGTACTTCAGGGATAAGATGCTACTTGTACAAGCTCAAGACAATGGAGCAGCTTTGGATGAAGAGGAGTTGTTGTTTCTTGCTGAGGGCAATGCCAAGACCTATGATGCAGATGTGGATGAGCAGCCAATTCAGGAGATAGGTCACAATCATCAAATGCCTTTCAAGTCGCTGATTGTGATGCATACGACTCTGATGTGGATGATGGACCTTCTGCACACACAATTTTTATGGCTAGCATTTCTCCAATGGTTTCTCCCAAGGTCTCTTCTTCACCACAAGCTGGCCCATCCAAAGACAAACTCATCTCATAGGTATTAAAACTATATCGATGATCTTGATGTACAAAAGATGCATGACAAAGTACAATCAACTGAAACTTTTGAATCAAATATTGAAAATATGGGTAATATCAATGTTGTCCCATATGATCAATATGTGAAACAAAGTGTAAGTGAAGTTGTACCAAGTGATGCATCTTCTGCAGTCAACAATGACTATGTTTTTGATGAATACCTGCATGTGCCCCGATGATTCTGTTATCTCTGAACTGAATGCCTATAAAGAACGTGTTGCTATTTATGAACAACGTGCTAAATTTGAGTTGACCACCCGTGAGCAGGAAATGGATGACCAAATGCATACAACTATTAGAAAAAGTAGGTTTAGAGAAGAAGTATTAAAACAAGAGTTAAACTCCTTACAAGAAAAGCTTTCTAAAACTGCTAAGCAAAAACAAGAACTTCAAGAAAATGTTAAATTGCTTAAGCAAGAATTTAGCATTAAGGAATCTAAACTTTTGAATGATTTTTCTAATCTAAAACCTTGAAAAACAAGCTTGAAAATAAGTTGTACATACAAGGAAATACCATTCAGACTGCTCACTTAATCACTAAGCATAGAGTTTTGAGTGATAAGCATAGTACTCCCCTTGTTGAGGAACCAAATCCAGAAGTTGTTAAAAAGGCTAAAGCTGCCCATAAGGTTATTTATGATGGCAATGAAATTCTTAAGCCTAGACAGAAACCTAGTTGCACTGAGTGCATCGAGGAAGATAAGAAATCAGATGAAGTCACTAGGGAAAAGATGAACAAGAAACTAGATGATCCTAAATGTAAAGAGAAGAAAATAAATATCACACCCCATGATTACAAGAAGGAGAATTGGATTTCCTTGAACAAGTTTAAACCTCAGACATTGTTAACACCCGAACAAGTGTTCTGGAAAAAGGATTTAGATAAGCAAAAGCAGAGAATCTTGTTGTAACAAACCCCCCCTTTAGGAAAATGCCTTCAGCGACCGTGTATCCTCCCAATACACCAATGCATTTAGTTCCTAGGACTATTGCCACTAAAAGCAAGACCTTAATCAGTCAATATGTTATTCTTCAACTATTTGTCGATTTTGAGAAAACTTGTAAGAAAAGGATCACACCCACTGGGATAACTGAAGGGAAAGGGGTTTTGAACAAACAAAAGAATGCTATCTAACTGAGGTCATGCCTTTTTTCAAATTACTTAAAGATCATTTTGAGAGTCTTAAAAAGGGGATAAATTCAGACATTAAAGGAATGGAAAAGGAATTTGATGCAATGATAGTTGAGGTTAGTGACTATGAGCGAGCATTAAAATATAATGAGATTGAGAGGAAGAACTTGCATACCTTGAATGAGAATCTTATTTCTGAATGTATTGCTCAAGATGTGTTTTACACTGCTACGAATTGCTCAATTAATGCTTCTCAATTTCATGAATTATCTGTTGCTCTGAAAGTTTCTCATGATCGTGTCATTGAGCTTGAAAAGATTAATTCGAAACTTAATGAGAAAATTGATCAGGATGATCACGATAATTTGGTAAAGCATCTTTCTAAACTAGAAGTTGAACATTTTGATTTACAACTAAAATATCAACATCTAAAAGAAAATGTTAAAACCTCAAATATCAAGACATCCTTGGATGCTCCTGAATTTGATGCAGTTTTTGAAATTAACAAACGTGATGAACAGATTCGAGCTCATTGTAACACGATCAAAAAATTGAAAGCCCAAATCTCTCAATTGAAGGGTGAAAAGAACAATGTGACTGGATCCCAAATGCCTCCTCCTTTAGATTCTCAGTACTCTCAAACTTTTCATCTTCAAAACTTAGTTAATGCCTTACAAAAGGAAAACGAAAGTTTTCTAGAAGAAAATGAAAAAGTTAAACGACACTTTAAAGAGTTATATGATTCAATGAAAGTCACCCGTGACCAAAACAATGAAAAAATAACGTCTTTACAAAAGGAAATTGAGAATCTGAGAAGTCAGGGAAATGGGAAACTGCCACTTGTTTTCAATAAGAATGTTGTCTCAAAGTCACCCTTAGACTGCAAATACACTGTGACAGTTAAATATATTCCTCCTCATCTTAGGAATAATGAACATGTTTTTCATGACTACTGTGCTTACCTTAAGGATAGTCTAGAATGTCTCCGTGAGATTGTCGAAGAGGATTTTATTAACAAACCTCTTGATAGTGAAATTAGGTTTGCTTGCCTCCAGGCCAAACGATCTCAAGAGCTGCTAGAATGTGTAATTGCAACATGTCCTAAATCCTTATCCTTAGGTGCAAAAGGCAAAGCTGTGATGCCTTGTTCTATGCCTAGTGCCAAGCAGGAAATCCGTTCTATGCCCAGTCTTAAGAAAGTAAACACTAATGTGCCTTCAAGTAGTTCAGATTCCATATATGCTAGTGCTAAGAAAGTGAACTTTAGTCTGCCTGCAAATAGCTCAAATCACAGTCTTAAGAAAGCAAACACTAAAGTGCCTTCTAGTAGTTCAGATCCTTGCACGTCTAGTTCAGGAATGTAAAAAGTAGATCAACCAACTAATGGTCCCATAATTCCCTCTACAGGAGTAATCAGTGACATTAAAGCGAGCGGGTCAAAGTCTCAAGACAATACAAGGAATGATAGGACCTCGCAAGCTAAAAATGTCCATTGGAAGAGAGTAGAAGACCAACCTAGGAACTTTAAGCTTGAGTTGAATAAAACGAATCGTGTTGATTCTAGTATTAGCCTTAGGCGTACTGTAATTAATTCGAATTCTGATACTATTTGCGTACCTTGTAATGATGTGCCTTGAATTCTGTTGCTAATCATGAATGTGGTGTGAATGCTTTGTCTAATGCTGTCAAATGCCTAGTTAAAATTATTAAGGCTAATAATCGTGCAAAGAAAGCTAAAAGGCAAAGACGAAAGATTGTTGGAAAACAATGGAAACCCACAGGAAGAACATTTATAAAGATAGGTTATTATTGGATACCTTTTGGCCATAAGAATAATCAGTTTTGCCCTCAAACTGCTAAGACTATGCCCACTAGAAAATGGATGCCTACTGGTAGAACTATTCCCTTAAGAAGTGAACATACTTTGAATAGGTCAAATACAGACACCAACATTGCATCTATTCCCAATGATTCCATTGCTTCTACTTCTGATATGGATGTTTCTATTTCTGATGTGGGTGTTCCAATTTCTGTTACTAACCAAGTGGAACCCATTCTTGCATGGGGATCCCAATTATCCAGTTATCCATTCTTGTCTGTGTTCAACTGCAGATCGTTCAAATCGTTCCGTGGTACCTGGACTCAGGTTGTTCCAAGCATATGACTGGAGACCGGTCGCTGCTCATGAACTTCGTCAGCAAATTCATCGGGACAGTTAGATTCGGTAATGATCATTTCGGTGCAATTATGGGTTATGGTGATTATGTTGTTGGTGATAGTGTTATCTCTAGAGTATACTATGTGGAAGGTCTTGGTCATAATTTGTTCTCTGTTGGTCAATTCGTGATTCGATCTAGAAGTAGCCTTCAGAAAACATACTTGTTTTGTTAGAGAACTTGATGGTAAGGAACTTTTAAGAGGAACTCGTGGTTCAAATCTTTACACCATCTCTATCGATGATATGATGAAGTCTTCTCCAATATGCTTGTTGTCAAAGGCTTCAAAACAAAGTCATGGTTATGGCATCGTCGTCTCAATCACTTGAACTTCGGCACCATCAATGATCTCTCCAGAAAGGACTTAGTTGTAGGTTTACCTAGACTAAAGTATGAAAAGGATCATCTTTGTTCAGCATGCCAATTGGGAAAAAGCAAAAAGTATGCCCATAAACCCAAACCTACAAACTCAATTACAGAAGTTCTTCATACCCTTCATATGGATTTATGTGGACCAATGAGAGTGCAGAATATCTTTGGGAAGAAATATGTGTTAGTTGTGGTTGATGATTACTCTAGATTCACCTGGGTCAAGTTCTTAAGGACAAAGGATGAAACTCCTGATATCATCATCAAACTCATCAAACACCTGCAGGTTCGACTTAACAAAACGTCGAATTATCCGAACGAGACAATGGCGAGTTTGTTAACAAACAACTTAGTGAATTTTATGAAAGCATTGGAATCATCCATCAAAGAAGTGTTTCACGAACTCCTCAACAGAACGGTGTAGTTGAAAGACGAAATCGAACTCTTGTGGAAGCCGCTAGAACAATGCTGATTAACTCAAAGGTTCCAATGTTTCTCTGGGCTGAAGCTATTGCCACTGCATGCTACACACAAAATCGTTCCTGATTCACACTGTTCATAGAAAAAATCCATATGAGCTGGTCCACAACAGAAAACCTAATCTCTCTTTCCTTCTTGTGTTTGGTGCATTGTGTTATCCAACTAATGAGGGTCAAGACTTAGGCAAACTGAGAGCTAAAGCAGACATTGGAGTTTTTGTAGGGTATGCACCAAACAAAAAGGGATACCGAATCTACAACAAAAGAACCAGAAATATCATGGAAACAATTCACGTTACGTTTGATGAGTGACGGTCAAACGGCTCTGGACAATTCAGTTCAGGACCCGCACTTCAAAACAGTCCTATTGGTTCATCCCTTGTTCCAAACTCTTCTAAAGAAACTCCATATGTACCTCCATCTGAAGATGATGTAAAGAAATTGTTTGATCCTATGTTTGATGAACTTTATGATCCAAGTACTAATGAGGTGTCGATTCCTACAACAGAGGCAGCCCATATTCCTGTGAATGAAGTCAATCCTTCAGTCTCAATATCATTAAGTCAAGAAGCGCCTGCTGCTGATCCTTTAGTCTCATCAACAAATCATCACTCTTCAAATGTACATCATGGAAATGTTTCTGGCATCAATGATGAAGTTAATCCCTTTGCTACTCCTGAAGATGCTCCGTTTGAAAACATATTTGTTCCTGAATCTTCAGCAGAACCATCTTCTTCAGAAGACATCAACTCTGCTTTTAGTCCCCCAACCACTACCACATGAACACCTCAGAAAATGGACTCATGATCATCCATTAGATAACATCATTGGAAATCCTTCTCGTCCAGTATCAACACGGAAACAACTTGCAACCGATGCCTTGTGGTGCTTCTTCAACTCCGTACTCTCTAAGATCGAACCAAAAGATGTCAAAACCGCCATGAATGAAGATAGCTGGTTCAATGCCATGCAAGAAGAAATTCATGAGTTTGATCGACTTGATGTATGGGAGTTAGTACCTGCTCCCGACTGTGCTATGATTATTGCTCTAAAATGGATCTTCAAAGTGAAACTTGATGAGCATGGTGATGTGTTGAAGAACAAGGCTCTATTAGTTGCTAAAGGATACCGTCAAGAGGAGGGTATAGACTTTGAAGAATCTTTTTCTCCTGTTGCTCGAATCGAGGCAATTAGAATCTTTTTGGCTAATGCTGCTAGTAAGAACATGGTAGTCTATCAAATGGACGTGAAGACGGCATTCCTGAACAGAGATCTTAAAGAAATCGTCTATGTCAGCCAACCTAAAGGCTTTGTGAATCCAGAGCATCCTACCCACGTTTATCGCTTGAAGAAGGCTTTGTATGGTTTAAAGCAAGCTCCAAGGGCATGGTATGATACACTATCAAAGTTTCTTCTATCTATCGGATTCAGCAAAGGAGTAGTTGATCCAACATTGTTCACCAGGAAGTCAGGCAAACATTTAATTCATGTTCAAATTTATGTTGATGATATCATTTTTGCCTCGACTGACCCCAATGAGTGTGACCATTTTTCAAATGAAATGAGTTCAAAATTTCAAATGTCAATTATGGGACAAATGTCATTTTTCTTGGGATTACAAATTTCGCAAAGTCCGGAGGCATTTTCATAAATCAATCTAAATATGCAACTGAGATCTTAAAGAAATTTGGATTTGATTCAAGTGACCTGTTGACACTCCCATGATTGATCGAACCAAACTAGATGAGGACCACTCAGGGATCATGATAGACCAAACGAAATATCGTAGTATGATTGGATCCCTGATGTACCTCACTGCAAGTAGACCAGACATCTTGTTCGCTGTTTGCATGTGTGCTAGATACCAGGCTAAGCCTACTAAAAGCACCTTGAAGCGGTTAAACGGGTCTTTCGGTATCTCCAAGGAACCATCAATATGGGACTTTGGTACCGAAGGACACCGGTATGTCACTAACAACCTATGCAGATGCTGATCATGCAGGATGTCAAGATACTCGTCGAAGTACGTCTGGAGGTGCTCAGTTTTTGGGTGATAAGCTTGTGGGCTGGTCTTCAAAGAAGCAAATGAGTACTTCTATTTCCTCTGAGGCAGAATACATAGCCATGTCATCTTGTTGTGCTCAAATCCTTTGGATGAGATCTCAATTATCTGACTATGGCTTTGTATTTAACAAAATCCCTCTGTCTTGTGATAATAAAAGTGCTATTGCTCTCTCTTGCAATAACGTTCAACACTCAAGAGCTAAGCATATCGACATTAGGCATCATTTCATCAGGGAACAAGTGGAAAAGGTTGTGGTGGAACTCTATTTTGTGAGGTCTGAATATCAGTTAGGAGACATCTTCACCAAAGCTCTTCCAAGAGAACGTTTTGAGTTCATACTTCCACGACTAGGCTTGAAAAGCCTTCAACCAGAAACACTCAAACGTCTTCAGGAGGAAGACGAGGAGTAAAGGTCTATGCTCATCTATCTCTTGTATATATCTATTCGAAAAAACAAAATACAAAATTATAAAACCCTCAAAAAATCAAACAAAAAGATATAAAACTTTCAAAATCCATAAAAAAATCTGAAAAATTCGAAAAATCTTCAAAAAATATTGTCAATTTGTTATGTTTTTTTTCCGGTTCGTCTATATCTACGGTCTTTGTGCTGTCATTCAAAGAATGACACAGGACTTTAGATGTTGTTCGAATTCTTAAAAAAAATAAAAATAATAATAATAATAATAATAATAATAATAATAATAATAATAATAATAATAATAATAATAATAATAATAATAATTTTTTGGGAGAAAGAGAAACAATGGTTTATTGTCATTTCAGGCAATAACCCGCTCTTTAATGAAAGAACAGAGCCATGCTTTAAATTGGTTTTCAAATCTCATGCTCTGATTCGATAAAACAATCACCTACTATCTAATGAAAACTAATTGCTTTGAAGAATTACTCGGACTCAATGTTTGAAAATCATCTGGACTTATTTGTCAAAATATCTATCTCTCAATCAACAACTTATGTCATTGATTGAGGGGGAGAATGATTTTCAAATTAAATCAAAAAGTGTATTTTTCAAACAATGGTACATTGGTTACTATTATGTTTTCAAAAGATAATCATGCATGTTTAATCAATGGAGATTAAAGTCCCAAAATTCGATCCTTATCAGTTAAAACGTTTTCATAAACTAGTCACAATTCTCCTTAAAAGCTTTAAAAATCAATTTAAATTTACAGAGATCACAAATCTCAATGATTTGATAATTGTGATTGGGGGAGAATTTGTGATTTAAATTGGATTTAAAATGATAATTCGATAAATGGTTTCATAAGTGATTAGCATGTTTGCCTCCCATTAAGTGACAAACGATTTCAAATTTTCCATGCACACGTTGAGGGGGAGCATCTATCTTAAACCACAAATATTTGAAACGTGATCAATTTATCTCAATGTGCAGTCTTTTCCTAATATGTGCAAAACTTTCTCATACATCTATGCACGTATTGAGGGGGAGCAAACTTGTGAAAACCTCATCCTTCCTTAAATTTTTTTAACTACTCAAATTGATTAGGAAGTGATGATGATCATTTTAGAAAATGTTAATCAAAAGATTGGACCTTTCATTCTCAATCTAACGATCTCTAAGATCTCTTCCCTTCATGTGCTAAACAATTTCTAAATTTTTTATGCATATGTTGAGGAGAAGCATTTCTAAAATATCAAAAACAATTAAGATACAAAATGCTTTGATTCTATATCACAAGTATCTTGATTGATTTTCAAATGGTTTTCAATTGGTTCCAATGGCAGGTGAATGATACCAAAAAGACCGACCAACTTTACTTTATGTATGGTGATATAAGGATGATAAGGTTAGGTATTTGTTCCCATGATCCACCAGAACCGGAGGGATCTACCCAAGGACTATCCACTAGTTAGTGTAGAGTTCTTAGGTTTGATGATAAAAGGAGAAAAATGAGATATGGGAAGAGTGTGGACTGAGACTAAGCTAATCTTTGGAATAAACCCAACAAGGTTCTAGTTATGAAGTCTCGGTAAGCAATGAAGGGGTTGAAGAATGAAAAAGAATTGAATGTGAAAAGGGTGAAAACAAATAGCCCTCCATTTATTCAACCTTAGAGGCGTAAACCGGGTTCAATTCATATACTACTGATGGTAACATCGGTATTGAAGACAAGACGTCATGGACCCAGTGACGCACTGCACTTCAACTTTCCAAACCACTCAAGTCCCTCTTAAAAGGGCTTGTTTCATTCTCACGGGGAACCTACATAACCTATCGACTTTCTCTTAGAGATTGTTGATATTGAAAAAGGAGACCCTCTCCCTAGTCTCCGGTATAGGAACCAAATGTGCACAAATTGAGTCTAGAGCCACGAGATCATCAACAAATCTCATTAGGACACTTTCAATGAAGACTCTCTGTTTCACACAATGTGGAAAGAGATATTATATCTTGAGTCCTACGCATTATCCTTGTGGTATTGCCAGAACATCTGAGTGATATGCTAACACATTCACAATGAAGATGGAAAGCCTTCTGGAGCCAACATCAAACAAGCTCCTGGTAGGTGGCATGTGAGATCTATCCAATGGATCAACCATGTGACAACTGGACAGAAACAATGGAGAGATTCAATCTTTTGAATCAATCCAGTTCAGTTATGGATTGATCGGATACCTTTGAAAACCAGTTGTTGTGTTTAAAAACTCTTTTCTTTAGCACATCGACTGTGTGCCTATTTCTCAAAATAAAAGGTGTTTATGATTGATCAATTGATTTTCATTAAAACCTTCTTTGTATTGCAAAAAAACAATTTCTATTGAGCATACAGCGATTATTTTTCAAATCTCTTTTCATCAATCTGAATCTCATTTCTTTGGTTCACTCACTCCGTGTTGTCTTCTTTGAGGCGTTCGGTTTGAGAACGGCTAAGGCATTGCGAAACCCTGTCAAGGAAATTTCTTGAATTATACGATCACAGCATTTGTATCGATCACGGGGAACCGTGGGCCGTAATGTACTTAACAATTCGGACGAAAGTGGTCAAAGACACTCTCGTGCGCTTTATTGCTAACTGTCTTATGCGTACACCCGACGTTTGTAGTCGATCAGGGAATGGAGCGGTCAATCCATAGCCGCATGCTCACTTAACTCATTCATCTCAAAAGAAATCATGATTAGTGCATCAATGACTCTGATATTTTCACTCCATGCTTCTGCTACGCTGCTGCCAATATCATGAATTAACCAAAGCTTCCGCTACTCTGATGAGAAGAAATCATGATCCAGAATGTGAGCATGTCGGTCCGAAAGTCACAACATCACAAAATTCCAACACCACAATGGATGTCTCAGAGATTTTTATTAGCTGATGATCTCAAAAGCTGGCTAAAAATTATTATCACGTGGATCAGTAAAAGACCTCCACTTGGATTAACCAAACATGCAATGTGTGGAATCAATGACTACTGAGCCTTCGAGCAAAGTACTACATCAAGAATGCAAGATCAATTGTTAATATAATATCTGATTGTATTCAATGTAATTTTAGTATATGGTTGAGGTGACCTCCCTTAGGGGGAGATTGTTAGGAATTAGAAATTCCAGGTATTAAAGAGTCGGTCACCTCAAGTATATGTAATCACTAGAAAGCTCGTAGTCTAGTCTCTTTAAGTTTTTAAGAAGTATTTAGTTTTGTAACACCGTGGAGGACGGACGGGTCTTTACCCACTGTATGCCCGATCCATAGCCCGTTGTGTGGCGTTTTATTGTAAGACTATAAATACTCTCTACCTTGCAAGGTAGAGAGTTGGAGCTCATAATAATATCTTTCACTTTCTCTCACTAAGTTCCCTAAACCTCTAACTTTCTCTCTCTAAAACACTCTTGTACGCCTACTTGTTTTAATGGTTTGATGTGTATGTGAAATCCAATATCCTACATATACCAAGCTTGGTTAGTTTCTTTTATGTATATAAATATGATCAAAACCTTAATTTCAAAAGAGGACACATTGTTATTCAAAGATGAAAACATCCATCTCTAATTAGATCAAAAGTTTGTGCAAAATTTATGACCGAAAAATGACTTTCTATTATAAATCAATGATTATATAAAATTTTGTTCTGAATCAGTTTATGAAATCATTTTTAAATGAAAGTAGACTCAAATACCTTTAAAACGATAGGTGGTACGACTTCTAACTCCTTACGGTTAAAAAGTTATGAATTTTTTGAAATTCAGACAAAATCAAGCCTTGCATCATTTTGATCCTACGGATGGATCCCTCCCTAAGGGATCCGTCCCAACTGAGGGGATCCGCGGATCTGACAAATTACATATTAACAAATGCATCGCTTTTAACCCTATTTTGACGAAAGGTTTAACCTTTGTAGACTTTTTAGTGAAGTTATATTAACCATTTTTACCTTTATTCAAGCTTGATTAACAAGATATCTAACAACAAAACTTCAAAGAAAAAAAAACAACAAAACACTTTTCTTATTATGCTTGAGTTCACCAAAAATTTGATACGAGGACCTTACTGCTTTTGAAAACTATTTGTTTTAAAAACTAGAGCCAACCCGCTCTGATACCAATTGTGAAAACGTAGAGGGGGTGGGGGGTGAATACGTTTCAAGCTTCAAACTTAAAACTTTTGTATCAAATATAGTATAAACCATTGCATTTGCTAATCTCGACGCGAGGATGCATTTAACGAATTACGGCATGTAAGGCCAACCCCTTGACATCACATAAGAAGATTAATGGTTCATTATAAATCAAGTTTCACCATTATTAGTCCAGTTGCTTTTTCTTGATCAAGCGTGTCATAATACGTAAAGTGTTGAATATAGTTTGTGACTATATGAAAGACCAAGTATGCATCACAAACATAGACATCAACCACATAGAAAATAAACAAAGTAATGCAAGAATAAAATTAAAGCGAGAAGTAAAAGGATAGACAAACCAACACGAGGATTTATAGTGGTTCGGATACAAGGTCACCTTCCTTGCCCTACTCCACTCCCCGAGTCACCTACTCGAGAGTTCGTAAGCACTACACCAACTCCTTGTGGCGGAGAAGCCTTCACAACATCGCTTAACCTTTTTCCGGTACAAAGCTAAATACCGAGTTCTTTCACACCAAGGCGAACCACACCTAACACAACGTCGCCTACCCTTTATACGATGCTAGGCTAACCACCGAGTTCTTTCACACCTTAAGAGAACTAATCCTTCACAACGTCGCCTACCCTTTATTAGGTACTAGGCTATGCACCTAGTTCCATTACTCTTGAGGAACTACTACCCATCACCATTGCACACAACACCTAATCTCAAGGGGATCTACTCCTTGTTACAACACCATCAAGGATATCACCATCCCTTGATCTAAACAAATACTATATGTATAACGATGCACCTCATCGATTATACGACCTAGGAATTCTTCACTAATGCCATTTGTATCCACGATCCTTCAAAGACCTTTCACTAATGCCTTCAACACGGATCTTCTGCACTCTTCACTAATGCCTTTGACACATCTATGACATCCGTATGTTTTTGGCCCAACATAACAAACCTTGTGTTTTATGGTACAAACACATAAACCATCTAGTCTAGTCATAGATACAAGAATATGATACTAGACAATATCCAAGACAATGTGTCTAATGAATATAAACTCCTAGACTAAACATCAAGAACCCAAAGCATGATGTAGTTAGTCTTCTATGAATGAAGATGACAAGTTTCCCAAGATTGTTGTATAAGATCTTCATGTGCTTGTTTCTTGTGATGGGTGATCACTTCAGTAGGTAAGGAAGCAAGATCTCTAAGCTTGTTTTGGAGGATCACTGGAGTATGCTTGCCACAACAAATGAGAGTTAGAAGCATTATGAACATATGAGATGAGGGTGGTTTACATGTTTCCTAATGATCTAAATATCCTAGATTTGGTGGAGAGAAACTATGTGTGAAGGTGTGAGGAAATAGTAAGAATTGGCTTGCTATTTATAGGCAAAAAGACCAAAACCATGTTTCCTCGGCCCCCCAAGGATCCCTTCTCCGAGGGATTCGCCTTGTAATTCCAAGGGATCCGTGAGTCATATGAGGGATCCGGCACGCCCTCTTTACCCATTGTTTATGGGTTGAAATCAAGGGTTATGGGTTATGGTTTTGAGTACCCACCAAGGTACAATGTATCTAGACTTATGGGTATGGGTCAATACCATGGGTCATGGATAATATCCATATATGACTTATGCATGATGTCATGCAATGGGTATGGGTCATGGACTTTGGGTTTTACCAAACTACATTCAATGTATTTGGTCAATGGGTCAAATACTTAAGTTTCTACCCATTTATATTACCCATTATAATACATACTAGCTATGTATATACTTACCCAATATGTAAACACTAGTTTTTGTACATAAACTATTTAACTAAACTTGTTTATTGGTTTGTTGGGGGTTTGATCATAATTCAAGAGAACAAACATGTACGAACCTTTGTTGTAGCATACAAGGACCTTGAGTCGTCGAGAGGTGTTGAGAGTATGTTGAGACAAGATATACTTACAAGTAACTTATACATTTTACGTTATGTATTACAAGTTACATGTTTGTCATCAACAAAACAAATGAGAATGTATATATTAAATATCGTAATATTTGCACTAACAATACATATAACATATATCTATATAACATATAATAGCTTTTACTAATTTATCTACCATAGCATTTCAATACTTTATTATTATTTACTTTTTGATTTAGTATAGTTTTAATGCAAACAAGCACATAAATTAATAGGATAATGCATAATAGAATACAAAATTCAAAAAGTATTATTAAATTGTAAGAGTGTTTCAAGAACCAATATAAGTAACTTTTGGAAATTTTTATTATAAAATCAAACATAAAAGTAAAAAAAAGGGTCTTTTATAAAAACCAGGACAATTTTTTTGAAGGCAAATGATGAAAAGCGCTAATTCAAAAAATTATATACTAGTATTTTTATTATTGTACTTTTCATAGATAACTACACATGATTGCTTGAACATAAAAATTATAAGCACTCTTTTAAATATATTTTTCATCTGTGAGGGACAAATGTAATAAACACTATTAACAATACAAACATATTCATAAATATATACTTTACAAGATGTATATATGTTAAACTATTTTTTCGTAACAGTAATAAAATTCTTTTTAAAGCTAAATATGACGCTTTTCTATAAAGAAATATTTTATTTACTTATTGATTGGAGAAGATTATCACATACATATTTTATAAAAAAAATGTTTCTACTTATTTGCAATTACGCCATCTATCAACTAATTTGACCATAACCCCATAATATTACCTTAATACTATCGCTCTTTATGGATACATAAAAAAATCACTATGCTATAGTTTTTATATGAATTAGTTTGATATTGTCCATCACTTATTTTTTTATAAATTTACTCAAACCCAATATATTATCTTATTATAAAGTTATTGTGAAGAGAAAACATAAACCTATTGAAAACATTTTTCATCTAAAAATTAAGGCTTATTTTGATACCTATCATGGCGCAAGCGGCGGGTACCATACTAGTATGTAGTAAATTCTAGCAAGAAAATGCATTTAATTCACTACAAGGTTCGTAAACGTGAATACTAACACTAGAAAACATCTAATTTTCAAAATTGAAATTGGAATGTGGTGTTATCTTCGAGATGCTAGATAACGTGATCAGTCTACCGACATGAATATAAATTCTTTACTTGTTTGTATACCAATCTCCCGACACTTACATTATATAAATTAATACTCAATAAATTAATAACCTCGAAAAAATTAATAATTTATCCGGTCCCAAATTGGGACCAGTACAACGAAATTAAAAATTAATAATTACTAAAAAATTCTACATTTTTTTCAATGCCTTCAATTCATAAAATGTTAATTAGACTTGTTTTTCTAATTTATTTTTCATTTTAACTAGTATACGTTGTAACTAGTTTATTGGACTTAGAAATTTAAAAGACATACGTAAACTTCATTAAATTAGTAAATTATTAATTTATCAATATAGTAATATCTCGCTAAATTAATAAAATATCATGGTCTCAACTTATTACTTTATAGAGTTTTTACTATATATAAATTTTTTTATTGTTTGGTATACTGATCTTCCGACAATGGTATTAGTACTTCGAACATATATTCACTGTTCCTCTTTTGAGATGATGAAAAACCAAAAGTTTGGTGAAACGCCGATCTTTATATGTAATTTTCTTTCTTACCAATGAGAGGAAACCCAAGCCGTAATTTTCCTATATAAGGGCTTATTTTCTTCGAATTCACATCACTCTTATTCTTGTACTTTTGTTTTTCTTCTTTTGAGTTTACTTGACCCGGTAGTATCAAAGCCTCTTTCAAAACTTCACATTTGAGTGTTGTATCCTAAAAGTTGATTCTCTTTTAGTTCTCACATTTATATCGGTTTATTTCACTTTTTTTTCTTTTCCGCCTTTGGGGTCAATCATGTAGCTATTGTTAGTTTCCAACGAAGTCTTTAACCTATGTAATATTTTCTCTTTATCACTTGAGAGGAAGGAGAATATTAAGCTGCATTAAAATGCTTCTTTAGTAACTTTCTCTGAGCCTGTGATTCATCTTTTCTAATCAAGTTAACAACTTCGAAGTCAAATGTATTCTGGCCAGTCACTTTTTCTATCATAGTCGCCCTTATAAAAGTTATTGTTTCAAATAGATTACGCTCTATGATAAAGGAAGAAAAAAGATATATATGACATTGACCTTGGCATGATTCGAAAAAGTATGGACTCAAGTGGAAAATTTAAAGTCACTAAAGAGGCAATTTAATAAACACAAGATTTTCAAGTAGTTTTTTTCCTTCATTCTGTTTTCCTTTCGCAAAGTCCCGTAGTAGTCAATACGGTAATAATGTCTCTTGTAATTGCAATATCTATGTACATTTCTAAGTTCTTATAACCACAAAGTATTTACTTTATCATAATGCTCTTTACCAAAACCTTGTTGTGTATTATTATTAATGATGTTAAACACTTCAAATATAGTAGCATGATTATACTAATGTTATAGCATATGTCAACTTTTGGATTTTCATCTTTCTCGAAATGTTCATTTATCTTTGTAACAAACCAAATATAAAGTCGTTGTAAATAAGAAAGTGTACAAAGTTCCATGATTCACCATTAAATACAAGAAAAGCAAAGATTACTAAACTTTATTATAAATTCAAACTTTAAATTAGA
>OU343223.1:81524511-81604877 GCA_910596185.1 Chrysanthemum makinoi
TGATTGTGTTAACATGTTTTAATTAAATTTCAAGTTGATTCTAGTTTCATAGTGACATTTGTTAATCAAGTTTGACTAGTTGATAGTAATCGTAGAGGTCTGATAAGTTTTTAAAATGTACCTTTTTGAGGGGTCGTTTAAGCCCTTATTTGATCACTTTTGTATCCGTCATTACTTAATATCGTTCCTTTTCACTTTTTAGGTATCTTGAAGGCAAAATGCTGGAATGACACTTATTCGACGAAAAGGCTAATATACGTAAGAAAATGGCCAAAGTCAAGAATCGAGACACTCGTGTCAGCTGAATCAAGGGACGGGCCATGCACAAACTAGTGACGCCGTCGGACAACTTTTTGTGACGACTCAAGAGCCAAATTTCCCATTTACAAGTGACGGCTTCAAGTTTTAAAGGAGTAGGGCGTCCGCAACTCGTGACGGCCTAGATTTGATCCGCACGACGCCGAGAGGGGACGGCGTCACAGCATAAGGTGACGCCGCCGCAAGACTAACGCCAAGACGAAACCCTAATACTATGGCACTCGACGGCCACAAATCAAAGGGTGACGCCGTCACATTTGTAATCTTATATATAGAATCCGAATTTTTAGTTTTCAGTGTGTAGTCTTTTGGAGTAAAAACCTAAACCAACCAAGGTCGCCTTTGTACAGTATTTTATGGGTTCCATACCCTATCTTACATCAAGATAAGTGTTTTACTTCATTAATTTAATTATGTCTTCATTAATTGTGTGTATGCTTGCATGTTTCCCATGTACGGCTAATTTACTTGTGTGTTTGCTTAGGGAATATGAAACTTATTTATTGAATATTGATTGGTTGTCTCTTATCTTAATTGTTAATGATCTAGTATTGCGATAGGTCATCCGTTGTGTAGTTAATGCTTGATTAATCTTTGTGAACCTTAGCTTATAGTACCTAGAGTCATTGTAGGCTAAACCTTACGAAGAGTACCTTAGTGTTAAGTTTATAAATCCTAGAGATTTTGTAGGCATTAACCTTTGGTAGTTTCAAAGAGTTAGGGATAAACGCATACCCTACGACCTTAGACACACAACGCGATTAAGAATAAGGACGTGACAATTCAACCATCAATAGGAGATAATTAAGAAGTAATAAAACCTACGTAAACACATCTTTAAATCATCATACGAGCACACAATAATTAGACATAGACTACATACACCACTAGATTAGATAATTAGATAAGTAGAGTAATCGGTAGAAATACCAACCCCCCAAACTAAAATTCGTACATTTCCATTTCCTAAAAAACATAAAAAGATAAAAAAAAATAATCTTCCTCAACCCCAACCTTAGCGTAGTAACTTCTCACTATCATTCCTATTCCCCTAGAGAACGATATCAATTCCCGTGGCTTACCCTAATACTACACTACAACGATTAGGTTCACTAGGTGTTGAAAACTTGCTCGACGTTTAAAAGGAAGTTCCTTTGACCCCTAACGACGCGTGTAGCGTATCAAGTTTTTAGCACTGCCGGGGAATAGAATAGCTAGTTAGAGTCTACCTCGCTTAGGTTTCCTTGCTTGATTCCTATCAAGTAATTTTTTTCCCATTTTTAGCTTTCTCGTAGTCTATCCCCTTCTTCGTGACCTTTGTTCGTAACCCCATCACTTTTCATCATGGAAGGTGATAACCAACCACCAACCCCCGCCATTTCCCTACTAATCCCCTTAGACAACTTATAACCCGCAGCTTCCACCTGTAACCCCTTCGAGCCTTTTGTCAACCCGAAAGAGAGCTCAATAGGCGAAGAAAAGCTCTCCATGAGTTGGAACCTCAAGGCACTACCATCAACTTTGATGAAGCCACAACTGACGAAGAGTCCACTCATTCCCCCAATCTGAAACCATCAACATTGACAACTGAGCCAACATAGCGAGGAAATTCCCACGCCCGGTCAATGAACCCATCAATCCAATCAAGCAAAGTCCCTCGAGGAATACTCTTCCCCTCCTCAAGATCCGGATTTACCGCCATTGTTCTACCCTTCGAGCAAGTCAACGAGGTGTTGCATGCCTCCGACATTTAGCTTATCCGTAATGCATGTCAATTCCATGGATCCCACAAATAAAATCCCATTCATCTCATCAAACAATTTTTAAAAATTGTTGATGCTATCTATGCCGACGGGGCATCCAAGGAGACATCCAGACTCAGGTTTTTCCCATTTTCTCTTCAAGGACAAAGCCAAGGAGTGGCTCGACAAGCTTCCTCCAAAGTCCATCTTCACGTGGGAACAACTCACAACCAAGTTCACAAAGAAGTTCTTTCCCCCGAGAATCGCGATTAATCAGAGCAAAATTCTTCACTTCCATCAAACAGATGGAGAATCTATCGTTAGCTCCTGGACTCATTACAAAGATCTCATTCAACAAGCCCCACACCATGGTATCAACCTTTGGTTGCTTGTTCAAATCTTTTACGCACAATGTCTCCCTAAATGACCAAAAAGGGATTGACTTCAACCGGCCGAAGAATTTCTAATCTCATCATGGAAGAAGGGTGGGACCGCATTGAGGAATATGTTCAATACCAAGACAACCCTTGGAACGAGCCAAGAATCGCAATGAGTATCTCGCTTCTCAAGAAAAACTCGCCATCTCGATGATCGGATTAAGAAAGCACAAGAGAAGCTTGCATACCTCACAAAATCGCCAAAACCAAAAAGGTTATTTAACCCATACCTTATATGCATTTCGGAGGGCCACACGAAAGTGATGAGTGTGATGACACACACCAAGAGAGCCGCCTTCCTTTCCGCCATGATATTTATGATGACCCTTCCCTTATCACATTTTATCAAAACGATGAATGCAATCCTTGGGATAATCTGAAATGGAAGACTGAGGGAAAGGAGGGATCTGAATACACCATCCGTGATTCCTTTGAAAAGAACTCGGCGCTTTACCATGGAAGGAGCAATACTTTTAAAGGGTCTTGAAGGATTCATTCAAGAGCAAAGAAGTCAATTAGAGAGTCAATTCGCCAAACTCCACAAAAGAATAGTTTAACCCGCCCAACCCATCACGATCCAACTTGTGCCATTACTACCGATCGAATTACTACCAAGGATCCCCACACCTCGACCGTAATACCACCACCGTGGAGCCCAAGTCAGAAATGAAGCAATTCAAACATCCTCACGATCCCTTCCACAAACATCAAGACCGCCGGACGACCAACTCTCGCGACGGATTCCTTATCCTCGCCTAAAGAATCAAAAGGTCAAGAAGATAATGAGAGAATATTGTCTTACTTAAAACGGGCTTCCGTCAACATACCACTTCTCGATATATTTTATCATATCCCCAAACATAGAAAATACTTCAAGAGGTTAATATCGAATCGGAAGAAACTTGAAGGTTTGATATCGTTAGGAGAGGAGTGCTCGGCTATCATCCAGAAAAGCCTGCCCAAGAAGAAAGAAGATCCGGGCAGCTTCACCATTCCCTGATCTATAGGGGCACTTTCTATGAAAAACGCCTTGGCTGATCTTGGGGCAAGCATTAACTTGATGCCTCATTCCTTGTTCCTCACACTCGGATATTCAGGACTAAAACCGACTAGAATGAGTATTCAGCTTAATGATCGATCAATCAAATATCCCATTGGAGTTTGTGAAAATGTTCTTGTGGGTAGGAGAATTCAAGTTTCCAGTTGATTTCGTGATCTTAGAAATGGAGGAAGATAACTCGCCCCAATAATCCTTGGAAGACCTTTCTTGGCTACATACCGTGCCATCATCGATGTTCATGATGGTAAACTCACTTTACAAGTGGGGTCCGAGAGCTTAACCTTCGACATCAAGGATTCTATGAGTCACTTCCTCCCTAATGATCACCCTATTTATTTTGTTGAGGAAATTGATGAATTTATCGATGACATAGATGGTCGCATTGATGAGTATCTATTAAGTTTAATTCATGAATGATGATAACAACACAAAATACAAAGTGATGGAGAAATCGAGATGGTTGAGTCGCTTTTACCCGCGTAGGGAAGAAATTGAACCCCTTGAGCTTCAAAAGCCAGAAAACAAGCTAAAACCATCAATCAAGGAACCCCTACCTTAGAACTAAAAGATCTCCCGAGCCATTTAGAATATGCCTTCCTTCAAGGAAATGACCAACTCCCCTCGTCATCATAAGCTCTTCACGACCAATCGAACGTAAAGAGAAGCTCTTAGAAGTTTTAAAAGAGTACAAAGGAGTGATCGCATGGAGTGTTACTGACATTAAGGGTATTGATTCTACATTCAGACTCATAAAATCCTCATGGAGGAAGATTACAAACCAACCGCTCAACCGCAGAGGAGGGTTAACCTAATATCAAGGAGGTAGTAAAGAAGGAGGTCGCCAAGCTCCTCGATTCGTACTTTATCTACCCCATTTCGATAGCCCATGGGTCACCCTACCAAGTGGTTCCAAAAAAAAGGGAGGAATGACGGTTGTAAAGAATGAAAAGGGTGATTTAGTGCCGCAGAGAACGTTCGGTTGGCGGTTTGTATCGACTACAAGAAGTTAAATGATGCCACCCGAAAGGATCATTTTCCTCTACCATTCATTGACCAAATGCTCGAAAGGTTAGCCTGCATGAGTACTCAAGCTTCCTTGATGGCTTTTCGTGATACTTCCAAATCCCCATTGCCCTCGAAGATCAAGAAAAGACTATGTTTACATGCCCATACAAGACTTTTGCCTACAAGCGAATGCCCTTCGGATTATGCAACGCCCGCCACCTTCAATGATGTATGATGGCCATATTCCATGAACTAATTGAGGACAGCATGGAAGTCTTCATGGATGATTTCTCGGTATTTGGGAATTCCTTCGACCTTTGTCTATCCAACCTTAGGAAGATGTTGAAACGGTGTGAAGAAACTAATTTGGTCCTGAATTGGGAAAAATGTCATTTCATGGTACGAGAAAGAATTGTCTTAGGACATAAAGTCTCTGGAAATGGAATCGAGGTCGATAGAGCAAAAATCGAAGCGATATCCAAACTCCCCTACCCTAATACCGTTAAAGCCATTCGAAGCTTTCTAGCTCATGCGGGTTTTTATAGAAGGTTTATTAAAGACTTCTAAAATTGCCCTACCAATGACACACTTCTTGTCAAGGATACCCTTTTGATTTTTCTCAAGAATGCAAAGAAGCATTCAACCGACTAAAGAAGGATCTTACTCGTGCTCAAATAATGGTCACCCCGATTGGTCTCAAACCATTCAAATCATGTGCGATGCTAGTGATTATGATGTAGGCGCCGTGCTTCTACCAAAGAAAGAGAAGCATTTTCAACCAATTTACTATGCTAGCAAAACCATGAATGTAGCGCAAGAAAATTACACGACCACCGAGAAAGAGCCGGTTTTTCCTTCGTTTAGGCAATATCTCGCCCTTTCCAAGACTGCCGTTTCATCGACACTCCGCTTTGCGCTTACTTGTTTTCCAAGCAAGATGCAAAACCCCGACTCATAAGGTGGATTCTATTACTTCAAGAATTCGACATTGAAATTCGAGATAAAAGGGGGCTGAAAATCTTGCGGCTGATCATTTGTCATGCTTGGAAAACCCTGAGCTTGAGAAATTAAACCATACCGAGATTCGCGACTCTTTTCCCGAGGAACGGCTAATAGCCATTAAGGAAATTGAGCCATGGTATGCGGATTATGCTAACTATCCGTCCCAAAGAGGGTTTTGCCAAATTACATGACCAAGCAAGATAAAATAAAATTCTTCACTACACTAAAACATTAATTCTGGGATGAGCCCTTCCTATTCCGCATATGCCCCGATCAATCATTCGACGCTATGCGTGGTAAGAAGAGATTGATCGAAGTTCTCAAAGAATGCCATGCGGGACCATCCGGGGACATCACGGTGTAAATGTCACGGCATGGAAGGTTTTCGATGCCTGGATTCTACCGGCCTACTATTTTTCGAGACGCTAAAAGATTGGTTCAAACGTGTGATGCATGCCAACGATCCGAAACATCTCGCGGCGGATGAATCACCTCAGAACTATATCCAAGTCTGCGAAATATTCGATGTTTGGGGTATAGACTTCATGGGACCTTTTCCATCATCCGGAGGAAATGAATACATTCTCGTAGCTATCGACTATGTATCCAAATGGGTGGAGGCCCAAGCCCTTAGGACTAACGATGCGAGGGTAGTCATTCATTTTCTTAAAAAGCTCTTCGCACGATTCGGGATTCCCAAGGCATTGATCAAGAATAGAGGAACCCACTTTTGCAATGCTCAAATGGAGAAGGTAATGAAGAAGTATGTATGCTCAATAGATTTTCTAACGTGATATCATCCTCAAACGAATGGGCAAGTATAAAACACAAATAGAGCATTAAAGCGGATACTTGAAAAATGGTCCACCGTAATAGAAAAGATTGGGCATTCAAGCCGGATGAGGCACTCGGGCATTCGTAATTGCTTACAAAACACCTATCGGAACAACCCCTTTCGCTTGGTATACCGGAAAGCATGCCACCTCCCTATTGAACTTGAGCAAAAAGCGCATCGGGCACTTAAGGCCTGTAATATGGATTATTCGGGAGGTGGTCAAATAGGTTCTTACAGCTTCAAGAATTGGATGAACTAAGACTTGAAGCTTATGAATCATCGATCACATACAAAGAAAGGGCAAAAAAATGGCATGATCAACGAATAAAGAATCCTAAAGAGTTTTTGGAAGGAGATAAGGTGCTCTTGTATAATTCAAGACTGAGATTATTTCCGGAAAGCTCAAATCGAGATGGTATGGACCTTTTCAAAGGAAGAGGAAAATGAACAATGGGGCTGTGGTGCTTTTTGACCATGATGGAAGGGAATTTACCGTGAATGGGCAACGTAGAAACATTATCGCTTGGACAATAATGAAATGGTCAACGATGAAGATATTGTTTTGTAAGGAGGTGACGTAATGAAGTCACGTAGGGGCACGACTTCGAGTCTAGCTACAAGACTCTTAAATAAAGAAAAGCGCTTCGTGGGAGGCAACCCATGCTTAATTGTTTGTTTATTTGTGTCGTGATATCTTTTGATTGTTTATTCTCATGTTTAAATTTGTAAAAATGCTTTATTGTGTCTTTAACCTCGTCTTAATTACATATAAAGGTATTTTACATAAGGGATAAGTGTAAGGAGGATTACACACGTTTTCAAAAAACGTAAACATGAGAATTTCAATTACTTAAAAGATATACATGTGTGTTTGTTCGAGTCAAATGCTTGTATCGAGTCATAATGGATGTTTTTGCGTGAAATTTTTCAGATTCTAAAGATGTAAATTTTCCAGAATTTTTCCGTAAAATCGCACCGCTTTTGTCGATAACTGACGGGCCAGATCGCAAATCGGCGGCCAGAAGGAGCAGAACAACTGACATTTTTCTCGCTTTTCTCGAGCTACTTATAAATTTTTGAAATTTTCCAGTCTTAATTTTCCGTAAATTCGTAAACATCCATTCCACAAGCATTATATCCTAGTTTAGTAGAGTCCTATATATATTACTACCCGATTTTACGCTAAGGTTTCGTTTGTTTTATTCAAGTGTGCATGTTTAATTTACCAAGAAGAAGATACATAAGATGAGAAGGAGCTTTTCACGCAAACGCTCTTTTTGAAGAAAGATGTAACCACCACTTTACACCTGATCCTACCGAAGCTAATCGGGAGTACTAGTTTCGTTCGTTTTTAATTACCTTCCATTATCATAACTTTGATACTTTCGGGGAACATTGGGGACAATGTTCGGTTTAAGTGTAGGGAGGGAAAATAAAACGGGAACTTTGAAACTATGCTTATCCTTAAATATTTGCTTTGTCCAATTGCATTTGCGTAATAAACCATGAGAAAATGTCGGTTAGGGTAATTTTGGCACCAAATTTAAATTTTTTCATGACATATAGGAGTGGGCCATTAGTCTTAATAAATCGTCTCATGGATAGGAAATTATATGACTAGCACAAAAAACCCTTTACCACTTAAATTCCACCCAAAATGTGAGAATCGCCCTTAGATTAGTAGGAATTAAAGCATTCATCTTTGATGCTTAGAGTGTGAACCTGTAGTATAATAGATTCTAGAACTTGTTTTGTGATGCATCCCGAGATCGCTAGTAAGACTACACTTGTGTAGTTAGGAATAACTAAATGATAAGAGGCATTAGGATAACCCTTGTTTGATACAATTCGTAATATAATTACTTCTTCCACATCGGTTGAGTAATTCCCCCACACCTTTATGTTGTACTCATCTTTAGTACACGATACCCCTAGTTAACCCCTCAGAGCCTATCCTTTTCGCTGTTCTCGTGATGTTTCTTTTCCAATATCAATGAAGAGCATTGTTTACAATCCACCCCCAAATGTACACCCTGTTAGGAATTAGAAATTCCCGGTATTAAAGAGTCGGTCACCTCAAGTATATGTAATCGTTAGAATGCTCGTAGTCATAGTTATATTTAGTTAAGTAGTATTTTGATAAGTAACACCGTGGAGGACGGACGGGTCTTTACCCATCAGATGCCCGATCCACACTGTGTGGCGCTTTTATGTAAGACTATTAATACTCTCTACCTCCCAAGGTAGAGAGTTGGAGCTCATAATAATATCTTTCACTTTCTCTCACTAAGTTCCCTAAACCTCTAACTTTCTCTATCTAGAATTCCACTTATACGCCCACTTGTGTTAATGGTTTGATGTATTTGTGAAATCCAATATCCAACAATTGGTATCAAGAGCCATGGTTAGATCATCTCTTACATATCTTTGGATTTCTAGTGGTTTTTAGGTGGTTTTTGAGTTTGAAAAAGTTTAGTGGTTTTTGCATCATTTGGGTGATTTCTAGTGTTAAAGTTTGGATTTTGATTGTACTTTTGTGTTTAGAATCATCAAAAGTGTTTATGTTTTGATTTGGTAAGCTTGAATCATCGTGGTTGGGTTGTTTTTGGATTGAAAAGTGGTGTTTTTGAGATTTTCTTGCTAGCGACTTGAGCCACGGATTGTTATTCTTGGTTGCGACTTGCTTTGTAGTGGGTAGAGAGTTGCGCTTTAAGTGGTAGCTGACTTGGTCCTAGCGACTTGTCTTTTGAGACAAGCCGACAAATAGTACAAGTTAGTGGATTCTCCACTACGGCTAGCTACTTGGTGAGGTTAGCTTACTTGCTTCGTAAAGTGTTAGCGAGTTGCGTGGCAAATTGTTAGCGACTTAGTATTCTTAGCGACTTGGACCTTAGCGAAGTTGTTTAGCGACTGACTGTAGCGACTTGGTGCTTAGCGATTTGGTGATTTAGCGAAGTTGCTCTTTAGCTTACTTGACCGTATAGCGACTTGGTGCTTAGCGATTTGGTGATTTAGCAAGTTGCTACTTAGCGACTTGGTGCTTAGCGACTTGGTTCAAGGGTTATAGCGACTTGGTTGATTTTTACGAAGAAGAGGTTTGACCAAAGTTGACTTTTACGCCAAAACTTCAAACGCCATAACTTTTGATCCAGAACTCTGCCAAATAAATACGCCAAAACGACCGAACAAATATTGTGAGGTTTCACCACGCATGTCGTGGAAACGAATTTTTCGAGGCCCAAATCCTCTCCGAAAGGAAGTTATTGAGCTTTTAAGTTTTAGACCTAAATTTCTCCATAAAATCGTGCAACAACCAACCCAAATCACAACCAAACAACATCTCTGCTTATCCCACAAACAATCATAAGTCCTAACACACAATTGTCTATCATTGTGTCGATCCATCAGCCATCTTAACACATTCCATTGGTCATTGCTTAACGGTTTGGTCTTGATTTTAGTAAAATCCCGCCAAAGATTCTATTTCTCAGTTTAAATCATAGACTTGTAAATCCTGCATTCTACCACATCATGTCTTACTCTACTTGACCCGCTGATTTCGTGCTTAAATTGTATGATGTCTGTGGACAATAATGGTAATGAATGCTACGAATCGATTAAAGATGTTTGAATTAAACAATGAGGATGTGAGATCTTCATGTTCGAAAGTACAATGAGAATGAATTGCACCGCTGAATGCCATGAAAATGGAATGCAGATTGAGCCCTATCGCCTACTTCATCCGCACCTCATACAATTTGTATCCATAGTTGGGGATCGAACATGTAGTGCTCTTTTCCGCTAGGACTTACCTACATTGACAAAAAGCTTGCTGTTGAACTTAGAACACTTAAAGTCGCAACTTACCAATGAAGAGGTTCAAAAGGATGGTTCCAAAGGTAACTCTTCAAGTAATCTACAAACAATTTCACCATTCATCGTGGGAATATTCAAACGATCAACACTTGACCGAATTTCCTTCAAAAACATACCGGAATGGAAATTGTGAATTATTGAGACATTTATCCAACTCATGGATAATGTGAATAAGTACATTGAAGAATCTGCTCAAAAGAATGAAGAAGTGAATGAGTGTCGTGCGCTTGAAAGATTGTTGTGATAAGTTGGGTAATGTATCCGTTGAAGAATCGGGTGTTGTGAATGCGAATGTCGTGAAAACAAAAATGATGAGTCGGAATAATGAAAAATGGAATCTTCGTGCTCAAATTCACAAGAGAGAGAGGTGCACCGCATACAACCCGTGCAAGTTAATGCAAAGGAACGCTCCATGGAAGCTTCGGATGTACCCAAGATAGAGATGCACCCGTCACAACCTGCATGTCAATGCCGAGGTAAGTTGCATGGATGTTTCTGCTGTACCTAGTTGTGCATCTTCTACTCAAAATGATGATTATGAACCGCATGAGTACGATTTGTGCTCGATGATTCCCTTACCACCGAGCTTAACATATATAAGGATCAAGTTGCTATTTATGAACAAATGCTAAGTTTGAGTTGACCACCCGTGAGCGTGAAATGGATGTCCAAATACGCATACAATCATTAGAAAATGTAATTTTAGAGAAGAAGTATTAAAACAAGAGTTAAACTCCTTACAAGAAAAGCTTTCTAAAACTGCTAAGCAAAAACACGAACTTCAAGAAAATGTTAAAATGCTTAAGCAAGAATTCAAAGCTAAGGAATCAAAACTTTTGAATGATTTTTCCAATCTAAAAACTTTGAAAAACAAGCTTGAAAATAAGTTGTACGTACAAGGGAATACCATTCAGACTGCTCACATGATCACTAAGCATATAGTCTTAAGCGATAAGCATAGCATTCCCCTTGTTGAGGAACCAAATCCAGAGGTAATTAAAAAGGCTAGAAATGCTCATAAGGTGCTTTATGATGGTAATGAAATCCTTAAGCCTAGGCAAAAACCTAGTTGCATTGAGTGCACTGAGGAAGATAAGAAATCTGATGAAGTCACTAGGGAGAAAATGAATAAAAAGTTAGAAGATCCTGAGTGTAAAAAGAATAACATAACGATCAAACCCCATGATTACACTAAAGAAAATTGGATCTCCTTGAACAAGCCTCGTGACTCTATTAACCCCTAACAAGTGTTCGGAAAAGGATATGGAAATGCAAAAAGTCGAAAATCTTGTTGAAAAGAATCCCCCTTGTAGGAAATCCGCCTAAAGCAACTGTATATCCTCCTAATACACCAATGCACTTAGTTCCTAGATCTATTGCCACTAAAAGCAAGACCTTAATCAGCAATATGTTATCTTTTAATTATTTGTTGATTTTGAGAAAACTTGTAAGAAAAGGATCACACCCACCGGTATAACTGAAGGGGAAAGGGTTTTGAGCAAACTAAAGAATGCTATTTAACTGAGGTCATGCCTTTCTTTAAACAACTAAAAGATCAATTTGAGAGTCTTAAAAAGGGACACATTCTTATATTAAAGAAATGGAAAAGGAATTTGATGCAATGATTGTTGAGGTTAGTGACTATGAGAGAGAATTAAAATATAGTGAGATTGAAAGGAAGAACTTGCATACACCTGAATGAGAATCGATTTCAATGTATTGCTCAAGATGTGTTTTTCACCGCTACAAATTGTTCCATTAATGCTTCTCAATTTCATGAATTATCTATTGCTCTGAAAGTCTCCCATGATCGTGTCATTGAGCTTGAAAAAACTAATTCTAAATTGCATGAGAAAATTGAACAGATGATCATGATAACCTTTGGTGAAACAGCTTTTCTAAATTGAAGTTGAGCATCTTGCTTTGCAATTAAAATATCAACATCTAAAAGAAAATGTTAAAACCTCAAATATCAAGACATCCTTGATGCTCCTCAATTTGATGCGCTTTTGAAATTAGCAAACGTGATGAACAGATTCGAGCTCATTGTAACACGATCGTAAGATTGAGAACCCAAGTCTCACAACTAAAGGTGAAAAGAAGGATGTGGCTGGTTCCCATATGCCTCCACCTTTAGATTCTCAGAATTTCCAACTTCAAAACATTATTGATAACTTGCAAAAAGAAAATAATTGTTTTAAAGTCAAATTTCAAAGGTTAATGATCAACACAAAGAGTTATGTGATTCATTTAAAGTTAATCATGATAAACAAATTGAAAAGATAACTTCTTTACTTAACGAGATTGAGAATATGAAGCGTGAGGTGAAAGGAAAGTTGCCAATCCCCAATTGCAAATATTTTGTTCCTAAGGTTTCGACAGATAAGTATGCTATCGATATGTTATATATTCCTCCGCCCATTAGGAATAATGAACTCGCACATAAAGCATATCTCTCATACCTTAAGGAAAGTTTGAAGGGTCTCCGTGAGATGGTTGAAGATGAAAGATTAGAAAAACCTTTTGATAGTACTATAGCCTATGCTTGCATGGATGCCAAACGATCTCGTGAACTCTTAGAGTATGTAATTGTCACAAGTCCACATCTAGCAATAAAGCAGATAGAATAGTGGTTCCTTGTTCTATGCCTAAAGCCAAGCATGTGACCCTTGATATGCCTTGTTCCATGTCAAAATTCAAGCAAACACCCTGTGATGTGCCTCCTAGAATTTCGATCCCAAAGACTTCTAGACCAGAATGAGAAAGTAGTGAAGCCATGTAATGTTCTCATCGTTACTTCTACAGATGTTAAGATTGACACTAAAGTTAGCGGGTCAAAACCTAGAAGCTATGCAAAGAAGGATAGGATTACGCAAACTAAAAGTGATCATGATAAGGAAGTGAAAGAACACCATAGGGACAAGAAGTTTGATTTGAACAAAAAGAATCGTGTTAGTTCTAGTATTAGCTCTAAGCTTACTAAAATTAATTCGAGGCCTTATGTTATCTGCAAAACATGCAAAAAATGTTTAATTTCTGGTAATCATGATAAATGTGATGTGTTATTTCGAGGTCTAAGATTCATAACCCGCTTAAGAAAGTTTGGAGAGCTAAAATGACAGATTAAGCAATCCCGAAACCTACAGGAAGGTTTTACCAATGTAGGATTTCGGGAAGCCAACAGTCGAATATTCACGAATGGCAAACCTTGCCCCTTAACTAGATCCACTATGCCTAGAGTAGTGCTTGTTAAGGTTTGGAAGCCAACTGGTAGAATAATCCCATTAAGCACAAAATGTCTCTCGACTAAGTCTGATGCTTCTACTAGTTTAGCTCCTAGTGACAATGACATTGCACCTAGGGTTTCTCACGATTCAAAGATTGTTTGTGCTAACCAAAAGGACCCCATGAGCACGTAGGGATCCAATGTTTCCAATTCCTCGCTTCGTCATGTTGTCCAAAGCAGTCGCATAAGTCGCCCTTGGTATTTGGATTCGGGCTCTAAACATATAACCGGCTCTAAACAATGACGCTCTGCTCACTTCGCCTCCTCGTACTTCATCATAATGGTGTCCGCAGATAACACTTCAGGCCCCGTTCTTCAAAGAAAAGAAAAGTGTACGCTTCTTACGGCGCTTTATCTTCGCTAAAGAGAAATTCTATCATGAATGGCCATACTCATCTACATTCTTCATCAACAAGCTTCATGTTTTTCCACGCTCATTCAATCATCAAGTGGATCTATGTTCATTGGTGTATACTCTTATTCACTTGCTAAATCAAAAGTGGCAACTTCGGATGCAATTTTTGAGGGGGAGAAGAGTGAATATACTACATGATGATGGATGTTTGAATAATGGTTATAAGACTTTATTTTTGATGATGATGAGTGTATATTCTTTTTGATTATGAGTGAATATACTAAGGATAATTGGGATTCATTGTTTTTCAAAGATATGTTTGATGAGTACCTTCAACCTTCGATGAATGTTGATCATCCAAATAAGCTCATGCTCCGTACTATTGACTCAACTGGTTCACCATCTAAGAAGTACTTCTTGGAATTCTCAAGAAACCTTATCTCCGCTATTTCACAAGGCGTTTTTAATGACTATCATGATATTGTAAGTTGCATTATTGAATAATGATCCGCTTTTGGTATTCCTTTGCCAAATCTTTACGGATTATTGTTCCTCTCATTGTGCACGCTATAAATCAACCACATGAACATTAAGGAAAATGACTACCTCATTCGCCAAGACATTTGTGGTGAATCTTCCGTCGCTCTACATGTATACCTTTTGGAAGAATGCATTAATGTCGAGAAATCATTTGTTCCGGTTCATTCAGTGGATCGACGTACATCCGGTTGTACGCCTATTCACGTGTTGGGCATTTGACACAAGCCGACATTACTTGAGTTAATCAATTATCACTTATATGAGATTGAAGTTAAAATTCACAAAGGCGAGCTTAAGATGCAAATGCATGGAATTCTTCTTCGCTTTCAAGTTTGGTATATCGTTTTCTTTATCGCTGGTCACTTAAAATTGTCTTCATATGGGTTGATAAAGATAGTCAGAGAGAGTTTCTATCGCAGTGGTCCTATGGCTCCTGACACTCCAGTTCAGGACCCGCACTTCAAGACAATCCTATTAGTTCATCCCTTATACCAAATTCTTCTTCAGAAACTCCATATGTACCTCCATCTCAAGATGATTTAAAGAAATTGTTTGATCCCATGTTTGATGAACATCGTGAGCCAAGTGCTAATGAACTGACAATTCCTACTTCGAGAGGTTCCTCATATTCCCGTGAATGACGCCAATCCTTCAATCTCAATATCATTAAGTCAAGAAGCCCTCACCGCGATCACTCTGTCTCATCAACAAATCATCAAACTTCGAGGGTACATCATGGAACTATTTCTGGTATCAATAATGAAGTTAATCCCTTTGCTACTCCTGAAGATGCTCCATTTGAAAATGTATTTGCTCCGAATCTTCATCGTAACCATCTTCTTCGAGAGACATCGACTCGCTACTTTAGTCCCTCAACCACTGCCACATGAACACCTCATTAAATGGACTCACGATCATCCATTGGACAACATCATTGAAATCCTCTCATCCCGTATCCACACGGAAACAACTTGCATCAGATGCCTTATGGTGCTTCTTCAACTCCGTACTCTCTAAGATCGAACCAAAAGATGTTAAAACCGCCATGGATGAAGATGCGGTTCAATGCCATGCAAGAATAAATTCATGAGTTTGATCGACTTGATGTATGGGAATTAGTACCAGCTCCAGATTGTGCTATGATCATTGCTCTAAAGTGGATCTTCAAAGTGAAACTTGATGAGCATGGTGATGTGTTAAAGAACAAGGCTCGATTAGTTGCTAAAGGATACCGCCAAGAGGAGGGTATAGACTTTGAAGAATCATTTGCTCCAGTGGCTCGAATCGAGGCAATCGGAATATTCTTAGCCAATGCTGCAAGTAAGAACATGGTAGTCTATCAGATGGATGTAAAGACGGCATTTCGGAACGGAGATCTTAAAGAAGTTGTCTACGCCACCAACCCGAAGGCTTTGTGAATCCAGAGCATCCTACTCGCTTATCGTCCTCAAGAAAGCTCTTTACGATTTAAATCAAGCTCCAAAGGCATGGTATGATACGCTATCAAAGTTTCTTCTATCGGCTTCAAAGGAGCATTGATCCAACATTGTTCACCGTAAAGTCGCAAACATTTAATTCACATTCAAATATATGTTGATGATATTATCTTTGCCTCGACCGACCCCAATGAATGTGATCGTTTTTCAAAAGAAATGGGTTCCAAATTTCAAATGTCGATGATGGGACAAATGTCATTTTTCTTGGGATTACAAATTTCACAAAGTCCCTGAGGCATTTTCATTAATCAATCTTAATATGCAAATGAAATTTTAAAGAAATTTGGATTTGTATCACGTGACACCGCTGACACTCCCATGATTGAACGTACTAAACTTGATGAGGACCACTCAGGGATCATGGTAGACCAAACAAAATAGCGTAGTATGATTGGATCCCCGATGTACCTCACACTAGCGACTGCACATCTTGTTCGTGTGCATGTGTGCTAGATATCAGGCTAAGCCTACTAAAAAGCACCTTGAAGCGGTTAAACGTGGTCTTTCGGTATCTCCAAGGAACCATCAATATGGGACTATGGTAACCGAAGGACACCGGTATGTCACTAATGTTCTATGCAGATGCCGATCATGCAGGATGTCAAGATACACGCTGAAGTACATCGAGGTGCTCGGTTTTGGGTGATAAGCTTGTGAGCTGGTCTTCAAAGAAGCAAATGAGTACTTTTATTTCCTCTACAAAGGCTGAATACATAGCCATGTCATCTTGTTCTGCTCAAATCCTTTGGATGAGATCCCAATTACCTGACTATGGCTTTGAATTCAACATAATCCTCTGCATCGTGATAATAAAAGTACTATTGCTCTCTCATGCAACAACGTATAACACTCAAGAGCAAAGCACATTGACATCCGACATCATTTCATCAGGGAGCAAGTGGAAAACGGTGTGGTGGAACTCTATTTTGTTAAGTCAAAATACCGCTAGCGCACATCTTCACCAAAGCTCTTCCGAGAGAACGCTTTGAGTTCATACTTCCTGACTAGGCTTGAAAAGTCTTCAACCGTAAACACTCAAACGCTTTTCGTGGAGGAAGACGAGGAGTAAAGGTCTATCTTCATCTATCTCTTGTATATATCTATTCAAAAATCAAAATACAAAATTATAAAACCTTCAAAATCCATAAAAATCAAAAATTCAAAAATCTTCAAAAATATTGTCAATTTGTCATGTTTTTCTCGGTCGATAATATCTACGTTTTGTGCTGTCATTCAAAGAATGACACGGACTTTAGATGTAGTTCAATTCCAAAAAAAAAAAAAATCAAAAAATCAAAAAATCAAAAAATAAAAATTAATTTTGGGAGAAAGAGAAAAAATGGTTTATTGTCATTTCGCAAGAACCCGCTTTTTCAAGGAAAGAACAGAGCCATACTTTATCATGTTTTCAAAATTCCATGCTCGGATTCTTTAAACATTTATCTTTGAAAACTAACCGCTTTGAAAAATAACTCGCTCTATTTTTGATAATCATCTGACTTATTTGTCAAAATATCAATCTCTCAATCAACAACCTATGTCATTGATTGAGGGGAGAATGATTTCAATTAAATTAAAAAGTTATTTGGCATTAAATTGTTTTCAAAAGATATTCATGCATGTTTTATCAATGGAGTTTAAAGTCTTAAAATCCGATCATTATCAGCTAAAACGCTTTCATAATCAAGTCACAATTCTCCTTAAAAGCTTTCAAAATCAATTTAAATCTATAAGAGATCACAAATCTCAAATGATTTGATAATTGTGAGCGGGGGAGAATGTGTGATTTAAATTGGATTTAAACTGATAATTCGGTAAATGGTTTTATAAGGATGTACAAGCTCTCCTTCCCACATGTGACAAACGATTTCAAATTTTCCATGCACATGTTGAGGGGAGCATCTATCTTAAACCTATGATTTGAAACGTGATAACTTATCTCAAGGTGTTCCTCTAGTATGTGCAAAACTCTTTTCAAATCTCAAGGCACATATTGAGGGGAGCAAAATCATGAAAACCTCATCCTTCCCCAAAATGCTTTATCTACTTGATTCGATTAGGGAAGTGATGTTGATATTTTTTGAAAATGGTAATCAAAGAAGTTAATTCTTTCTCTTGCCTCCGTGTGGAAAACTATTTCAAATACTTGATTCACATGTTGAGGGGAGTTCTTCTTCTAAAAATATCAAAAACAATTCAGGTACAAAATGCTTTGATAAAATATCATAAGTATCCGGATTGATTTTCAAATGGTTTTCAATTGGTTCCTATGGCATATGAACAATACCAAAAAGACCGACCAACTTTACATTATGTATGGTGATATAAGGACGATAAGGTTAGGTATGTGTTCCCATGATCCGCCGGAACCGGAGGGATCTACCCAGGGACTATCCACTAGTTAATGTAGAGTTCTTAGGTATGATGATAAAAGGAGAAAAATGAGATATGGGAAGAGTGCGGACTAAGACGAGCTAGTAATCGAATAAACCCAACAAGGTTCTTGCTATGAAGTCTCGTAAGCAATCAAGGGGTTGAAGAATTTAAAAGAATTGAATGAGAAAAGGGTGAAAACAAATAGCCCTCCATTTATTCAACCTTAGGCGTAAACCGGGTTCAATTCAAATGCTACATATGGTAACATCGGTATTGAAGACAAGACGCCATGGACCCAAAGGACGACCGCACTTCAACTTCCCAAACCACTCAAGTTCCTCTTAAAAGGACTTGTTTCATTCTCACGGGAACCAACATTATCTATCGACTTTCTCTTAGAGATTGTTGATATTGAAGGAGGAGACCCTCTCCCTAGTCTCCGATATAGGATCCAAATGTACACAAATTGAGTCTAGTGCCACGAGATCATCAATAAATCTCATTAGGACACTTTCAATGAAGACTCTCTGCTTCACACAATGTGGAAAGAGAGATTATATCTTGAGTCCTACGCATTATCCTTGTGGTATTGCTGTAACATCCGAAAGTGATATGCAACATACTCACAATGAAGATGGAAAGCCTTCTGGAGCCAACATCTAACAAGCTCCCGGTAGGTGGCATGTGAGATCTATTATACAGATCAACCATGTGACAACCGAACGTAAACAATGGGGCGATTCAATCTTTTGAATCAATCCCGGTTCAGGTTATGGATTGACGGATACCTTTGAAAAACCGGTCTTTGTGCTTTAAAACTCTTTTCATTAGCACGCCGACCGTGTACTAATTTTTCAAATCAAAAGGTGTTTTATGATTGATAATTGATTTTCATTAAAACCTTCGTTATATTGCAAAACAATTTCTATTGAGCAATACACGATTGTTTTTCAAATCTCTTTCATCAATCGCTGGACGTAAATTACCGTTCACTCACTTCCGTGTTGTCTTCTTTGAGACGCTCCGGTTTGAGAACGATAGAGCACCGCGAAACCCTCGTCAAGGAAATTCTTCGAATTATACCGATCACGATTTGTACCGATCAACGGGAACCGGGCCGCGTACCTCAATTCAAAGAAAGTGATCAAAGACACTTTCGTGCGCTTTATTGCTAACTGCCTTATGCGTACACCCGACGCTTTGATCGTAATGAAGCGTCAATCCATAACCACATGCTCACACAACACATTCATATCAAAAGATATCATGATTGGTGCATCAATGACTCGGATATTCTAACTCCATGCTTCTGCTACGCTGCTGCCAATATCATGAATCAACGAATGCTTCCGCTTACTCGATAAGAAGATATCATGATCGTAATGTGAGCATGTCGGTCCGTCCGAAAGTCACATCATCACATAATACCAACACCACAATGGATGTATCGAGATTTTCTATTAGCCGATGATCTCAAAAGTCGGCCCAACATTATTATCACGTGATCAAGAAAAGACCTCCACTTGGATTAACCAAACATGCAATGAGTGGAATCAATGACTACGAAGCCGGAGCAAAGTACTACATCAAGAATGCAAGATCAATTGTTAATGTAATATCCGATTGTATTCAATGTCATTTTAGTATATGGTTGAGGTGACCTCCCTTATGGGGAGATTGTTAGGAATTAGAAATTCCCAGTATTAAAGAGTCGGTCACCTCAAGTATATGTAATCGTTAGAATGCTCGTAGTCATAGTTATATTTAGTTAAGTAGTATTTTGATAAGTAACACCGTGGAGGACGGACGGGTCTTTACCCATCAGATGCCCCATCCACGTTCCCATTGTGTGGCGTTTATGTAAGACTATAAATACTCTCCCAAGGTAGAGAGTTGGAGCTCATAATAATATCTTTCACTTTCTCTCACTAAGTTCCCTAAACCTCTAACTTTCTCTCTCTAGAATTCCACTTATACGCCCACTTGTGTTAATGGTTTGATGTGTTTGTGAAATCCAATATCCAACACACCCAAATCGCCTTAGCCTACCTTGTATGTACTCACTTTTAGTGCATTATTGTTATCACACTATACCCTTAGTTCAATTATCTTGTTGCTTGCATAAGTTGCTAAGTCGAGTCATATCCTTTGTACACAGTTTTGGGACGATTGGGACTCATGGGAAAAGTTAAAGTTTATGAGATGACGGGAAGTGAACGTTAAATTCAAATTCCCTTTATTTGCATAATAATGTACTCCAAGTGTTTTGATCTTTTCAATTCGGGTCAAATTAGTGTTAGAGTAATAAAAACTCAAGTGTAGGGATGTGCCTATAAATCCCTATCATTTTGATGTTATCGTAGAGGATGGTAGAGTAAAAGTATGTGAAAAAAAAATAAAAAAAAAAAAAGGAAGGGAGAAAAAAATAGAGTGTTAAAAAAAAAAAAAAAAAAAAAACGGGCTACCATCCTACATCTATCTTTAAAATTATGTTTGTTTGTTTCAGTTATCTAGAGTCTAGAGTGTCGAGTCTTGGCTTAGCAATGTCATTCTTCGTATGCTTGTAACATAAATATTTTTGACTTGCCACCACTAAATCGCCTATCCCACCAAACCTTTTGTTTCCCTACCGTAAGCCTAACATTACAACCCTTTAAAGTCCTCTTGGATAGTCTTTCCTAGGTGCTTACGCCAAAGCGATGGAGGTTTGATCTAGTTTCAAGCCTATGGTAATCTATGTACTAGGACCGGTTAGTGAGTGTTTATCTTCCATTTCCACTTTGTTATATTTCATATACACCCGAGAGATGTGAGTATCCAAACACCCCATGTGAGGTGCTAGTATGTAATTTTCGTGCTTGTTACTTAATTTTGGGGGTTTATATGTGTTGTGATTTGTTCTAAACTAATGCTTCATGACCTCTAACTTATAAATTGATTGGCTAAAAGCACATTTGCTCGAGGACAAGCAAATACCAACCTAGGGATATTCGATAATGTTTTAAAATGTACCTTTTTGAGGGGTGGTTTAAGCCCTTATTTGATCAACTTTGTATCCGTTATTACTTAATATCATTCCTTTTCACTTTTTAGGTATCTTGAAGGCAAAATGCTGGAATGACACTTATTCGACGAAAAGGCGAATATACTTAAGAAAATGGCCAAAGTCAAGAATCGAGACACTCAGCCGCTGAACTGGGGACGGCGTTAGGCACAAACTAGTGACGCAATGGACAACTTTGTGATGGCTCAAGTAGCCAAATTGCCCATTTACAAGTGATGGCTTCGTGTTTTAAAGGAGTAGGCGCCGCAACTCGACGGCCTAGATTTGATCCAGACGACGCCGAGATCGAAGGGGCGGCCACGCATAAGGTGACGCACGCAAGACTAACGTGGCCAAGACTAAACCCTAATAATGAGCGAATTGACGGCCACAAATCAAAGGGTGACGCCGTCGCATTTGTAATCCTATATATAGAATCCAAATTTTTAGTTTTAGTGTGTAGTATTTTGGAGTAAAACCTACAACCAACCAAGGTCTTGTACAAGATATTTTAGGTTTCATACCCTATCTTACATCAAGATAAGTGTTTTATTTCATTAATTTAATTATGTCTTCAATTAATTGTGTGTATGCTTGCATGTTTCCCATGTCCGGCTAATTTACTTGTGTGTTTGCTTAGGGAATATGAAACTTAATTATTGAATATAGATTGGTTGTCTCTTATCTTAATTGTTAATTATCTAGTATTGCGATAGGTCATCCGTTGTGTAGTTAATGCTTGATTAATCTTTGTGAACCTTAGCTTATAGTACCTAGAGTCATTGTAGGCTAAACCATCCAAAGAGTACCTTAGTGTTAAGTTTATAAATCCTAGAGATTTTGTAGGCATTAACCTTAGGTAGTTTCAAAGAGTTAGGGATAAACGCATACCCTACTTAATCTTAGACACACAATGTGATTAAGAATAAGGACGTGACAATTCAACCATCAATAGGAGATAATTAAGGAGTAATAAAACCTAAGTAAACACATCTTTAAATCATCATACGAGCACACAATAATTAGACATAGACTACATACACCACTAGATTAGATAATTAGATAAGTAGAGTAATCGGTAGAAATACCAACCCCCAAATCCAAACCCCGAGATTCGTACATTTCTATTTTCTAAAAAACATAAAAAGATAAAAAATAATCTTCCTCAACCCCAACCTTAGCGTAGTAACTTCTCACTAGCATTCCTATTCCCATAGAGAACGATATCAATTCCCGTGGCTTACCCAATAATACACTACAACGATTAGGTTCACTGCCTAGGGTGTTGAAAAACTTGCTCGACGAAAAGGAAGTTCCTTTGACCCTGAACGATGCGTGTAGCGTTATCAAGGTCAAAAGAACTTATTGTTATTCACCTAGTTATAATCATTTTGTCTATGGATGATTGTTTTTACCCATTATTCTTGATTAAACAAAGGAACTAAGGTGTGGTTGTAATAAAAACGCTTTTTGATTATCAAGTTGGATTGATTGGAAACATCTAAAAGGTCGTAAGATTAGTTGTTGACAATCAATTGTAACCTTTTGTCTATAATCGGTTACCTTTTGTATTGACCATTTCTTAAGCAAATTTGATAAAGCAAATGGATGTTTTTGTGTTTAAGTTTGTGAATATAAACTTATGAAACTTGAATTGATCTTGAATTGATTAGTTAAACTTAATGCTTGTTTTTATGAACTAAAATCTTGACGAAGGTTTAACTTGTAAGAACAATATATTAGTACACCAACTAATTATCATAACCAACATGTTAAGAGGTTAACACAATCATACTAATCAAGGATAAGAAATTAGTTTAAGCAAGTGTAGTTTTTAATCATCTGAATTTCATTATATATATTCTCGTTGTTATATGCTTATTGGATTGCCATAGTTGATTTAAACTTGTTAATCGATTCACTCAAATCCTGCTGAATCGATCCCGACTTACCTCCAAAATCTTGCTATAACGGACGAGTGCACTTGCTCGTATGTGTTATTGGTAAAATTGGTATATCGTCTTTTATAAATTTAAAACTTGTACACACGTAGCACATCACAATTCTAAAAATAATGTAATTGATTCTTATTTTACAGGTTCACTGCAAAATACCGATTCAACTGCGAATAACGTTAATTTTTTTACAACATATGAGGATGTAGTGAAGAAAAGAGACCCAGATTATTGGGTAAGGCCAGTTAGCGAGTGCGATCCAATCACATTAAACTACACTTCAGGAACGACATCATCTCCTAAAGGAGTTGTACATTCACATCGCGCAATATTTGTCATAACTTTTGATTCACTCATTGACTGGTCTGTACCAAAAAACCCGGTTTACTTATGGACACTACCAATGTTTCATTCTAATGGTTGGAGCTTTACTTGGGGCATGACGGCTATTGGTGGCACCAACATTTGCCTCAACAAGTTTAAGGAGGATGACGTCTTTTCCAATGTAAATCGTCATAATGTCACTCACATGTGTGGTGCACCTATTGTCCTTAACATGATTGCAAACTCACCCAATGCAAAACCATTGCTAAACCCGGTCCATTTCTTGACTGGTGGAGCCCGGTCCATTTCTTGATGTTGTCCTTAACATCATTGCTAAACCCGGTCCATTGCGGCTGTAGTACTTTGTACTGAGTCGTTAAGTTTTATTGTGAGCCATGGGTATGGTATGACTGAGGTCGCGTGAGTGGTGTTTTCTTGTGCTTGGAAAGAAAAATGGAACCAAGTGTCAGTTAAAGATAAGGCGATATTAAAAGCAAGACAAGAAGTGAGAACCCTAGGGTTGACTGATGTAAGCGTTTTAGACCGTGAGTCCGGAATTGGTGTGAAACGGGACGGGTTAACTCAAGGTGAAATCGTTCCTAAAGGAGCGTGTTTAATGTTGGGGTACTTAAAAATTCCACAAGCTACAACGCAATGCATGACAGAAAGTGGGTGGTTGTACACGGGTGATGTAGGGGTCATACACCCCGATGGATATATAGAACTTAAAGACCGATCAAAAGACATTATAATAATGGGGGGTGAAAATGTGAGTAGTGTGGAGGTGGAATCTGTATTGTACTCAAATCCGGTGGTGCACGAGGAAGCTGTGGTGGCTCGTCCAGATAAATTTTGGGGGGAAACGCCTTGTGCATTTGTGAGTTTGATTGGAAAGGCAAGTTCCAACGACATTATAATGTTTTGTCGATAGCGTTTGCCACATTATATGGTGCCGAAGATGGTGGGTTCATGGAGGAGCTACCGAAAACGGCCACAGGAAAGGTTATGAAATGTAAGTTACGAGATATAGCAAAGAATATGTATACAAGAACGGGAATGAGTAAGATGTGATAATGTATTTGGTATGTGTCTTTTAAGTTGATTAGAATGCATTTGGTTTATTCCTAACAAAATTGTTTAGGAACTCATATTTACTAGCACATTTGATTCAATAATTTGTTTCTCATCTTCTAATTGGTGGGAGGATTTCAATAATTTGATTCTCATCTTTATCTATAATAAAACAAACCATCACATTACACTTGTTGGATAATAACATTGATGCAACTGATGTGGCATTCGGTGTTTCTTAAATAAGTGCAGTGGAGAGATATCAGATTAGCAACTTAGGGTGTGTTTGGTTTGCAAGTGGGAATCACAATCACAATGTATTTGATAAATGAATGGTATGAGATTGATAGAAAAGTATGATTAATGTTGTTTGGTATGTTTTGTGAGAATACAGGAATCACAAGTGGGATGGATTTATCCAACTAATCATCAAGATAGGGCCCACATGAATAAGGAATGAATTCGAAAAGGAGTCTCTTCCCTAAACTATGAGTCTATCGATATCTATTGATAGTTTCATTCCCCAACTTGCTAACCAAACATTTGCAATGGTTATCATTGTCATTCATTGATTCCGATAGTCGCATACTAAACACACCCTTAATTATTGAAGAGAAAGAAGTTTTTGTGAGTGTCTTCATTAAGATGAAATAAGGGTTGAAGTCCACTCAATAAATGAAAAAGAAAGACCCTCTAAATTATTTTTACTGATTTTACCTATGTGTCATTTTTCAATTGATGGGTGAAGCTCAATTGCCTATTAGCTTTAAAAGAAACTAGTTAAAAGTGAACGGTGTCATGGCGTGGGAGCCTCGCCAGTCTGACGTGGAACACCAAATGGCACAGCCATTATGGCGTTACGACACCCTTGCATCATTCCCGGCATTAATTCACTCACGCAACGCCATTTGAAAAAAAAAATTACCGTTTGAGCCCAACGTCTAGTAACAGGTATATTTTCAAATTTTTATTGTTTTTAAACAAATAAACCCATAATTACTTGTGTTAAAATTAACAGTATGAGCATGATAATTTAACAAGTTTGGTCAAATTGTAAGGTCCACCTATGTCCTCCAAATAACTCCGCCAACCATAGTTGTTAAAATCTCGATCTTTATCATATGATCTTACGATTTTACGATTTTACAAAGCAAAAATGATCCGGATCCTACGTAGGATCTTAACAAGCTTAAGATCTTATAGGATCCCGATCTTGACCATAGGATCTTAAGATCTACTCCGATACGATCTTACTTTTCTCGAACCACAAATTAAAAAACCACAAATTTATAGTTTATGTTTTTATATAATTTAAAAAACAACATGTGATTCTTTTTAAACATTCCATATTCATAGCTTAGGACAATATTTTCATGAAATATTCATATAAGTTCGTGTTTATAATATATAATAATTTGTATATTTGAATAATTTTTTTGAACGATGTAGATTTGAATAATATTACAAAGATCATTAAAAAATGACATTATTATAGGATCTTAGGATCCCAATCTGATCTTACGATCACGATCTTACAAAGACAAAAACGATTATAGGTAGGATCCCGATCTTAAAACCTTGCCGCCAACCATATTTCTTAATAAAAAAACATACTAAAAAGCATAAAGAAAGAAAGTTTACATACCGTAAGTTATTGTTATGCGTCTTTTGGTCGATAAAACTCGGAAAGCAATATCATGTATTTTATAGGTCTCAAAATATCTCAGGTTATTATTAACTTGACTTCAACTTGCACATCTTTCCAATTTGCATACTCTATATGAGATATCTTCGTCCAGATTTCAGGATAGCCAATAACCTAAGGCTGTTCCAGGGGATTCAATCCCATTCATTTTCCCTGTTACGTCAGCTTTCTCTCTCCAGCGACTTTCAGGCGATTGGGTGCCCCAGTAAGGGCGACCATGATCACATTTTTTTTTAAGAAAAAAAAAACATTATATATATTTTACTCTTGTGACCCATAAAACGTGTAAATTCATGCAAATTGTGACCATGCAACGTGCCAACATATTATAAAAGCATCATAAATCTTTGCCATGCAATGCAAACACGTATCATTCAATACATATAAATGACTTTATTCAATACATATAAATGACTTGATATCTCATTTACCCCACGCATTCTCATTAAAAAAAATCATCTTCTCAGCATACAACCATATATCATGCAAACATACTATATCACCATCATGCTACCTTATTTACGTCCCATCCTTGCAAACCAAGACGTCAAATAGTTGAGAAGGAAGCTTGCTATATGACTCATTCAACTCGTCCATGAAACAAAAGAAATAAAAAAGAAACGATGAATTTTGATTGTGTATTAATTGTGTTTTGCTTGTTGTTTCTATCGATCACAAACTCGACCAAGTTTAGAGAAATAGCCACTCGATCGACACTCCCACATAAAGGCGATCGACACCCAATCGATCATTTCAATCGATCGTGGCTCCTTACTGAACCAGCCTAACTCCCAACTAGGCCATGGCATCGTTGCACTATATGCACAAACACTGTTACAAACTCCAATTTGACTTTTCATATGACCACTAGTTTTCCCAAGCTTATTTTTCCTGATAAGTTAAAAGCTTTTAGTTAACCAAATTCTCAAAGAGTTAATATACAAACACGTCACTAAACTTTTACAAAAAGTGCATATAAGGTAACAAACTTTAATTTTGTCCATTTGAGTTGTTGAACTTATAAGAATTAACATTTAGATTACTATTTTAAAATTTCAATGTTAATTTGAGTGATTTGAACATATATTTTTGAATAAGTTAAGTAATATAAATGCCATGTTTTATAATTTCTATAACGTGTACAAATGTTTTTATAAATCCAGCTGCCCAAGTATCATGTTTTTATAAGTTAAGTAACTAAAAGGACTTTTGTTTCCATTGTTCCCTTTGTTGTGAGAAGCTCTCCAACCAAATGGTTGTGAGTATGGTTGAGCATCGGTCTAAAATCGGACCGAACCGGCAAAAACCGAACCAGACCGAGACCAAATTAGATCAAAACCACGAAGCGAGGACCGGATTGAATGTGTTCGGTCCGGTCTGGTCCAAGAAGGCATTATTAGTCGGTTTGTACGTAAGACCGGACCGGACCAAACCGGACCATAACCAAAATAAGAAAAAGGTTGGAACCGAGACCGGACCGCTGGCCTTTCATTTCGGTCGGTTTTCAGTCGGTCCGATCGGCTTTGGGGGTCTACAATGCTCGGCTCTAGTTGTGAGTTCAAGTGCTACTTATAACATGTGTGTATTTCATTAAAGGGATTGTTTAACCAGTGCCCTGAGGGCACTGGTTAAGAAGGCTGAGGACCCACAAAAAAGTATCGAAAAAATATTTTTTTATTGAAAAAGTGTGGGTCCTTGGGTTTTTAAATTATTTTTCTCTTGACTCATGTGGCCCTCACTTTCTTAACCAAAAGCTTACGCTTCTCGAGTTGAAAAGGAAGAGGAATTAAAGGAAACGGAAAGTTTTTGTTTTGAGTCCTTTTTAAAGGAGGAAAGGGAAACTAAAGGAAATAGAGAGGAAGATTTGATAAGAAATCTTCCTCCCACTTTTAGGAGGAAAGGGAAAGGAAACGGAACCATATGTTGTGTAAAGACTAATATACCTCTTTTTAAAACATTTGACATTAATAATTAAAGGGCATATATGTAGTTTGACAAAGTTATTTTCTTTTTCCTCTCACTTAAGAACATGAGTACATTACTTTCCTTTTCTTTTCCTCTATCTCAAGAACATAACAACTAACACTTACTTTCCTCTTCCATTTCTTTTCCTTTCCTATTCTTTTCCATTTCCCTTCCTTAAAAACTCGAGAACTGAGCGTTAGGGTACTGGTCAGACAATCCCTTTTATTTATGTTCCTATCATCAACAAAAATCACCGATCCCACTTTGACTTTTATATAAAAGCAAGCAGTTCAAAAATCCTAACCGCATTATCCATTTCATAATTCATAAATTTCACATCTCCATTATCATTCTCAAACCTTAGGAATAGTAGTAGTAGTAGTATTTTGAATCTGAATTTGCAAAAACATTTGGCTTATATTTTTTTAACGCCAACCAAAACCCCCAAATTTAACCATCAACCCATTGTAAATATATTTTAGATTAGTTATCAGATCACCAGTTAGTTAGTTAGTTAATTCAGTTGGGATTCAAACAAAATGAACAACAACAATTACGCACGTGGTGGTGGAGGACGGTATCCGCCGGGAATTGGCCGCGGCGGTGGTAACGGTGGTGGTGGCGGTGGCGGTGGTTATTATGGAAACCCTAACCCTAATTATCAACAACAACAGTATGTACAAAAGAATGTAGGAGGGAGTAACCAGCAGTTTCAGCAACAGCAGTGGTTAAGGCGAAACCCTGTGGGGAATGCGGTCGATGAAGTCGAAAAGACCGTGCAGTCCGAAGCTATTGATGCTAGGTATAAGTCAGCTGTTATGCTATAATCGAGATAATGTGATGATTATATTATATGTGTGTTTGTAATTGTTAATAGCTAGTTTTTGTATATAAGTTGGACTTATGTCATATATGTGCCTATAGCTAGTTGTTGTATATAAGTTGTTGCATAAGGCATTGAGTTATATGTAACTTGTTTGGGGCGATTCATTGAATAATTTGGACAGCAGTGACTCGTTTAATGAGATTCATGTTAACTTATAAATGAGGTATTGGGTTATTTGGGTCCTTCACATTAGTTTTCATGTTAGAGGTAAGTTAGAATTGTGGTGTGGCGCTTATTTGGCTCAAGGTGTTTTAGATGACGTCTGGTTTTTCTAAAGAGAACATGCTCTCGGTGAATTAGATATAACCTGCAGCGGACGTTATTGGTTTGAGGCAAAAGATTCGTCCTGGTTATTTATTCTAGCGTCCTTTTTCACATAGTATTTGTAATGGGTTGGTGTGTGGTTTTAATTTATGGAGATGACTTACGTACTACCTTTTACTTTGTGATAATATAAAATCGACCTAGAGTATTGATTTTTGTTTAGTTTAGCTAAGTATTATATTCTTTTATGTAGTTCCCAAGATTGGAAGGCGCAATTGAGACTTCCACCTGCTGACACTAGATACAGAACAGAGGTATGCTTCTGATTTTCATTTTGCGTGGAATTATTTTACTGTTTTACACCATTAACAGCTTGTGTCTCATGTGATAAACTTCTAATTTTCCAATCAAATTGTGATTTTCCATTCACATTATTCTGTTTTTGGGAGTACAAACCTTATTCACCACTAATTTTCTGTTTTTTCAGGATGTGACAGCGACAAAAGGAAATGAATTTGAAGACTATTTTCTCAAGCGTGAGTTGCTTATGGGGATATATGAGAAAGGTTTCGAGAAGCCATCTCCAATTCAGGAGGAAAGCATACCCATTGCTCTTACGGGAAGCGATATTCTAGCAAGAGCTAAAAATGGGACAGGGAAAACAGCTTCCTTCTGCATTCCTGCTCTAGAAAAAATTGATCAAGATAAGAACGTCATTCAAGGTTCCAAATCTGAACTAAACTCAAGTCTTTGATATTTGGTTTGTGAAGCATGGTGTCTCATAAAATATGATAGAGCATATCATTAAAAATGGTCTTTCGTTCAAATACAATACGAGTATTTACTTTAGGACTTAAGAAGTTAAGATCATACCATGGTCACCAGGAACTCCGGTATGGGGCCGCGATTTGGGTTCGCGGTTTGCTAGGTGTCTAAAATTCAGTACGGTGGGCGTTAGGCTCACTTTGGATCGATTTGGTTATAACTTATAAAGTAACTTAAGGTGTAAAAAGTCCACACTTCCTAATATATCTAACGATTTTCTATTTGCAAAAAACCATTTTGTAAAATCTTACGTACTGGTGAGAATGATATAGTTTAAGTAGTAGACGGTAACACTACCACCGCGTTTCGGGAACGGTACTATCCCGACTTGGGTACGATTCGCTTGGGATCGCGGGTGATGTAGCGGTTCCTGTGACTATAATCATACTGATGAGTACATTTATAGAAGCTAACACCATGCGTGTATCATATTTTATAGCTTCTGTTGCTTTTTAAGATACTGTAGGTAACTGTTGTACTCAAGTTGTTCAACATATTTAGCGCATTACTTAAACCTTTGTAGCTTTTTTTCTAAACGTCTTAATTTTCTCCAGTTGTTATACTTGTTCCAACTCGAGAGTTGGCTCTTCAGACATCACAAGTTTGCAAAGAACTTGGAAAACACCTAAAAACTCAAGTCATGGTTACCACCGGTGGAACCAGCTTAAAAGATGACATAATGCGATTGTATCAGCCAGTTCATTTACTTGTTGGTACTCCTGGAAGAATATTAGATCTTGCAAAGAAAGGGATTTGCAAATTGGATGATTGTGCGATGCTTGCCATGGATGAGGTACAACATGATTGTATCTGTAATTACTTTTGTTAATAGTTTCATAATTTTCTCCTCACTTTTGTTAGTTTGGAACACTGTTTTAAAGCATTTATAATGGACACACATGCACCAACATATCTGTAAATCAAGTGATGGCCAATTGTCAAACAAGGTCTCACAATAATGAAAGCACAACTTTGTGCAATATATACGCACATGCATACCATATGAGTCAGTTTGTGACGGCATGTACATTATTTTTTTACTTAGTTGAGCTCAAAATTTTGTGTTGACATTTCAACTTAATGAGTTTAGCGAGTTTGCTTAAGGTCATGCGAAAGAAGTACAAAATGCATAGACGAAACATGTATTGTTAATGAATATCAGTCTAGTGTGTATCCGCAGATGAAATGTTTAAATTCAGAATCTGTGATCATGAACATGATTTAATGAGTTTTTTTTTTCTTCTTCTTCTTCTTCTTCTCTTATTTTTCCATTGCTTGTTTTCTGCTCCTTATTTCTTATTTGCCTCTATTAGATGGAGATTTGATTGGTAGTTTACATTTCTCTTTCAGGCTGATAAGCTCTTGTCACCTGAGTTCCAGCCTTCAGTAGAGGAGCTGATTCACTTTATGCCTACGAATCGTCAAATTTTGATGTTTTCAGCAACGTTTCCTGTGACCGTTAAGGATTTCAAAGATAGATTCTTGAAGAAGCCGTATGTTATTAACCTTATGGATGAGCTTACACTTAAGGGAATAACACAGTTTTATGCTTTTGTTGAAGAAAGGCAAAAAGTTCACTGCCTCAACACTCTTTTCTCAAAGGTTTTAGCTCTTATTTTGATTTTATTTACTAGATGCTCCTTTATGGATTGGAAGTATATCATTCTTGCTTCCTTATTTGCAGCTTCAAATCAACCAATCAATCATTTTCTGCAATTCTGTAAATCGGGTTGAACTACTGGCCAAGAAAATTACAGAGCTTGGATACTCTTGTTTCTACATTCATGCAAAGATGCTCCAAGATCATCGTAATAGAGTATTTCATGATTTTCGCAATGGTGCTTGCAGGAATCTTGTCTGTACTGGTATTGCTTCGTTTTATTTCACTATAATGGAGGTCGCCATATCCATCCGTTTACTTATAAACGGGTCGCTTTTGTGTGGTTTATTTTAAACATGTCAAATAATTTTATTTTATTTTAATTTTTTGGTTAAAAAGGGGATGCGTTAAACGGGTCGGAGGGTGGCCCGTATTATACCGTATGCATTTTGAGCTACCCAATACCCACGCACCCATCTTGCCATCTCTACACAATAACCTCAATTTCAAATTTTCAGTAACTGTTCTTCCTTGCATTTGAATTATTTGTTAACTTATTCTCGTGTCACATATTACAAATGCAGATTTATTCACGAGGGGTATTGATATTCAAGCAGTAAATGTTGTTATAAATTTCGACTTCCCGAAAAATTCAGAAACATATCTGCACAGGGTATGGTTGGAAGTTGGAACATAAACATTGTTTTATCTCAAGTATATGTGCATTATGATTCATTTATGTTCAAATAATTTATGCACAGGTTGGTCGATCGGGGAGATTTGGACACCTTGGGTTAGCCGTAAATCTGATAACATACGAAGATCGCTTTAATCTGTATGCATTCTGTTTCTTTACGCTGCAGATTTTTATGGTTCAATGTCACACCTTTACCAATTTCATTCGGTTTTATCTTTTTCTCAGGTATAGGATCGAACAAGAACTTGGAACTGAGATTAAACAAATTCCTCCATTCATTGACCAGGCTATTTATTGTCGGTGATTGGACTACCTTTGCAGGGTAACTTGGATAATGCTGCATACTGATTATTGGTAAGCTTAATTGCCATGCTATATTTTTGTGCAATTAAAGTCACTTGCTAAATGTCATCAGTTGAATACTTCAATTGGTGATGATAATTATTATGCTATGCAAATTTCATGTTTATCATGTTTTCTTCTCTTATGATGTCTGAAAGCATAGGATTCTTTTTGCGTCTGTTTAAAAGCACTGACATTAAGCTAAGTTGTGGATGCCAAAACCAGGACTGGGAAGCCAAGTCTATTAAAAGATATAACAATTTTAGTAGAGGGCAAATAGGTCTAAGTTCATTGGCCTCGCAAGTCGCAGGAACAACACCATAATTTTTTTTAAGTTCATATTGTTATACAACAACAATAACAATACCCAATCCCGTATGCATGTAAGTTCATATTGTTATCAACCATGATATATCTATGTTAATGAATTTTGAACCATGATTTTTCTATTTGGACATTAATTATAAGCGATAATCTGATAATTCCGCGAAGCCAATGAATCTTCAACCATAAGTGTTTTCTAAGAACAAATCCTAATCTTATTGTTTTCAACCATCATAATTCTGCTTGGACATGGATGATACGAGATTTAGGATATATCTAGGTCCGCAATGTTTTTAAAAGCATCTAGCGGAGCTAGACGTTCTATGTAGTGTTTAATCGCGTAAGGAGAGATTAGATTGGCGGTTAAGCAGAAACATAAGCTGCTCCTTTAAGCCTTCAAAGATGCAATATTTTAAACCTTAATGTGGATATTGCTGATAGTGGGTAGACAATTATGCCTGGTTAAAGTACTTGACTCAATGATAAACATACCAAGTGATATTTGTTACTAAAATTCTAATGATTCTAACATTTGATTGACCAAAAGTATATGTAGGGCTGAGAGGTAGTAAACATAACTTTGAATGAGTGGGGTTAGCTTTTTCATCTGTTTTTGGTTTTGCTTTTTATGATATTAGTTATAGCCTATATATCCTGCTATAGATTCCAGAAGAGGTTTAAATGACAAGTGTTGAAAATTTACTTCTCAAAGGGCTGGTCACTGGTACATGTGACGAGCCATGTGGTAAACATGTAAGCACATAAGATGAATGCTGGTTTCTCCAAAATTTCTTCAACGATAGATAATACGATAAAATCAAGTTAACAAGATAATTCGATAAATCTGATTTTATTGTGGACTATGTGTCTGTTCAATAGTAATGGCAGTCTCATTAACTCCCCATACGGTGGACCCGTTAATTCATTTTCCCTCCATGTAAACATCAAGGGCCATGATTTGACTTGTATGAACAAACCACTTCCCCACATCTAGGTCAAATTTTAATATTTAGATTTAGAACTTAGTGAACAAACCACTTCTCAACATCTAGGTTAAATTTTAATATTTAGATATAGAACTTAGTCATGCTGTATTTTGTAATAAATAAAACTCCTCATCTGGAAACAGAAACATCATAAAGTGGATAACTTCTTCCAGATAAAGTTTGTCTCATTGCCTTTCTAATGTGCCCTATGAGGCCGTGAACATCACACATTTTATTTCGGAAGTTTATATGTTAAAAGTTACCTGTTTTCCCTTCATCATGACGAATTCTTTTTTTTTTTCCTCTCGATGAAGCCAACACCCTTATAGACAGCTGATTAGGGCTGCTAGGAATGGCAATAGGGCAGGTTTGGGACGGGGCGGACATCCCCATCCCCATATCCGATTACCAAAACTCGCTCCAAACCCGCCCCGATCTCCATCAGGGATCTTATTGGGGTGCCCCGTCGGGGCAGGATGCATCCCCAAACCCACTCCGGGGATCTTACCGGGTGTCCTCTTTGGTCCTGATGTTCCATCAAACCAGCACTTTTTTTCGTTTACTGTTATCTTTTCACCATTAGCAATAAGATTTCATGCAATAATTTGAAGAATCTAGAACTCACTAATAATAATCAAGCTCTAGCCTTAACAAGTCTTCAACAATTGTATTAAACATAAATAACGACAAAGTTACCTCCGACAAAAATCACAACTTATATTAAAATTATGACACACAAAAAAGCTTCTATCGATGATTACGATATGTACTCTTCCCAAGATAAAAAAGTTAAAAACCCCCTTTAAGGACCGAAACCCGCCCCGTAAATATGTATATGGATAACATAATCTCATTTGTATAATAACATAATTTCATGTGTATATGGATAACATAATTCATGTGTATATAGATATAGATATGGATATATATATCAAAACCCTCCCCGTAACCCGATAAGCATGTCTGTCACAAAAAGTTCGGGTTTCGGATTTCCCCGCCGGGCTTGGTTTTTTTTTGGCCATCCCCAAGGGTTGGTGGGGTTGAGAAATCGAATACAATTATATTCATGTATACCCAATTACCCGTCATTTAGAAGTACTTATCCTTGACTGCTCAATGCCCCTGGGGTTGATTTTTCTTACACAATACTGGTTCATGTGCCTGTTTCTTATTACATTTTGATGTACAGATTGGGAGTTGTCTCTGTATGCTTTCAGCTTTCATGCATCCTTTTTTGTAAAGATCAGCTGTTATGTGTTCTATCTTCTGAACTTTGAGGACTACACTTTACTTTCGTGAGAACATATTGTTATGTGATGGAAAATTGGGGAGATGTTTGGAAGAACATTATTATGTGATGGAAAACTGAGGACTCGTTTTTTAAGATGTTCGAATTTTCTATTCCAAATCAAGTCAAAGACTAAGAAATGCAGCACTAGAGGTGATGGTGTTTTGTGTTGTGGAAAAGAAGTTTGACATGTTTTTAGTTGGCCAAAAAGTTTCTTGAAGACTTTGAAATTATTTTCTATTTTCTGTATTTCCCTTTGGTTGTTTTTATATCTTAAGGTTTTTACCTTAGTGACCCCGAGCAATGTTGAATATTTATCGACGAGGTTGTGCTTGTGGTGGATGTAAAGCAAGCCTCTGAGCTTTCATATCTTGAAGACCATGTGAAGGGTGCAAATTGGACGGGTTGGGTAATTGTTCAAACCTCAAACATGTTTAGGTCTAATCAAATAGTTTTATAGTACTTTTTTAGGTGGAAATTAGAGTAAAATACTTGGTGGTCAAAAAATAATAATTTTCTTTGTTACTAAAGAGAAGGTTTTATGCAGTAATTCTAAGTTACCGCACTTGTCGCTACTGGTGTGCTACAGTTGGGTCCTGAGGGAATAAATAAAAGATATTGCAACTTAAAAATGAAGGTTCTCGAAAGGTGATTGATTGTTGCATGACACCCATGACATGGGTGTTATGGTTAACGACGAACTACTGTAAATAACGAAATGGCATGCAGGTCTGAAGTTGGAATACGGCAATACCAGTTGTCGCGCATAATAAATTTTTTCAGTAAATGAAACTATAGTTCTTGAACATCACATTTACTTATCAAGAGAGATCAGTTGATGTGGAATTTAGCTGCACGAATGTGTCTGAACTCTTTCTTCAAAGTTATCGACGATTCTTGTAATTGGCAGGGAGATTTCTTGGAGTTTTTTTGGAGTGTTTGTATAAATTTCTTGTTTGGTATTAACAAAGAACTAGAGTTTGCAATTTCATTTAAGCGCTACAATCTCAAACACTATTTTAGTAGCATTTACAAGCTAACTAGCGTTTACACTAATAATTATAGTTACACAACCATGTTACCAAACACTATCTATATCTATATCTATATCTATACTACTTTATAATGTATTTGGGACTTTTATTTTTAGAAGTCTTAAAAAATTTAAGCTTACACACTTGCTATTATTAGAAGTCTTTTTTTCAAAAATGAAAAATAAAAATTCAAATTAATTAAAGAATACAACTACTAATGCAATGTGCACAATTAATTGATGCACAATTAATTGATGCACTAACACATACTTTATTGACTGGTCAACATCTACAATTAATGATGTTCTTTAAAACACCCTCTCTATGAAAAGTACAATTAATAAAACACATTGTACAAACCAAACAAGCTACTTGACACAATAAACAAATAAAACAATGTAAACCAAGCAAAGCTCCATCACACTTGTATCATACAAATTTAATTAAGCATATCATATCATCTCCTACCTACTTGCGACTACAAGCCAGTGTTAACCACTATGATCTTTTACCCCCATAATATTAAGGACTATCGCATTTATATTGTCGCAACATCGCGTGGTTATCCTACTATTAGAGACTATTACTATATGAAATGGTTTGCTATGATTAAAGCTATTACCCTAAATTTATCAACATCCATAAATTTATTATTATAGAAAACGTATAATTGAAAGAACATTGTTGGCTAAAACGTTTAATTACAGAGTACCCGTCGCCGCAGGTACCCTGCAGTTATATATAAAAGATGTGATTTGCTAACAACCACCTCATGAGTGTTGTTTAAGCTTGCCTTAATTAAAAAACATTTTCAAACATGAACCCACTTGATATTAATACATATCTTATTAAAACTCATATACCTTAATTATGTGTGTTTGAAATCATGTATTTATAAAAATGATCGGTTTTAATTTGAAAACATTGTTATTAAAATTGCTTAAACAAATCAATAAAGTTGTTGTTAGCAAATCGAAAAACGTCTAACTACTTTTCTTGCTAAATATACCGTATAGATACCTTTCTAATTCTGGAAATATAAAAACGAGATTACAAGTTATTTAATTAAGCATTACAAATATCTACATACATATTCTCATATTGTTAGATGTTAAACATGTAACAATAAATCATATTATGGGTTGTTTTTAAGTTCATTGAAGATCATCCTATGTACATCACAAAAATCTTTAAAATTGTTTTTACAATGGATATAGCATTTACTCGGTTATAAATCATGGTAACACATGTTTAAATTACATAAACGAGGACCTAGAAAAATGTTACGACTTTTCAAAGCTATAGCAATAAATTCAAATGTGTGAGTATGTGTGACAACTGACAAGCAGTAAAATGTAATAATTGAAGTGTGTTCAATTCAGGGAAAGCCTGGAACAAGGAAACAATGCATTCAATTCACTTTTTCCTGCCTTTTCTTTTCTAACCTGGTACACAATTTTGCTCTTGGTTTATAAATAGTTTTTTTTTTTTTTTTTTGGTTGAAATGAAACTATTATTCACACACGCCCAAACCAATTCCAACAAGCGAAGGGGCACCAAAAACACGACACAATTACATCAACTCGAACTTACACCAATTGTCCCAACTTAAACTAGAATTCCCCCCACGGTTCTTATAACATAAAAAACAAAAACCCATAATATCTAAAATAATACTTTTAACATCTATGGGTCTATTAACAAACTTCTTCGAATTCCTAGCTTTCCAAATGGCCCAGCAAGTAATAAAAATAACCCCTTTTAAAACTTTCCTTTTCTTCTTATCCTGGACTATCCACCTGTGCATCTCGAAGATATCTAAAACCGAGAACATGTATAACGGGGGGCTTTAATCCATCTGCCAATTCTGTACCAAACTTCCGTGGCCACTTCACAAGAGCAGAACATATGTTCTGCATATTCATCCACCTGACCACACATAACGCATAACATGGAGCCGAAAAAACAATTCCTATCTCCAAGAGCCATACTAGTGGGAATTCTATCCATCCCTAGTCTCCACATGAAGATATTACATTTTTTCGGGATCCATTTGAACCATTTAAAGACATACTTGTTGCTGAAATCATGTTGGCTTAACAGGAATTCTTTCACCCCTTTAACACTAAAGGTTCTTTGGTTCCTTCCATTCCAATCCCACTTGTCAGCACAATCCCTAAGCCTTTTCCCTTCCAACTCACGATTTAAGTTCGCAAGATCTATGTCTTCTTCGGTTGTTAACTGACCCGTACATTTAGTAACAAATAGGCCCTCAACATGACAGTACCTTTCCCACACCCTGCACTTCTTTTCTTTCTCCTTTTTGAACAAACCCGGAAATCTTTCTTTGAGCGCCACACTATCAACCCACGGATCTAGCCAAAAGCGAATATCCCTACCGTTTCCGCAATTTCCTTTAAGCATCTGGTTCAGACTCGTATCCCCCACCTTCATCCTAGTAATCGCCTTAGCAATGTTACCCCAAACACTAGTGTATGACTTGCGGAAAGGGATGTGAGACCAGCTTCTCTTAGTGTCGTGAACAGCATCAATCACCCTTCTCCAAAGGTTATCCGGCTCGCTCCTATATCGCCAAAGCCATTTAGCTATAAGCGCCTCGTTAGCCTCCTTCAATTTTGTCAGCTCAAGACCACCGTGACTAATGGGGGACGATACTTTGTCCCAAGCCACCCAATGAATCTTGGACTTCTCGTTGTCGCCGCCCCATAAAAACCGTCTAATAATTCCTTCCAAGGTATTGATCACTTTAGTTGGAGCGATGAAAAGAGAAAAATAATACGTCGGGAGGCTTTCCATTACCGACTTGATGAGAACGGTTCTCCCCCCAATAGAAAGACAAGAAGCTTTCCATTTAGAAAGTCTGCTCTTAAAAATTTCTATCAAAAAATTCCAACTGTTTATACGGTTCATGTTACCCCCAATCCTAAGACCCAAGTAGTCGCAAGGAAAAGACCCGGCTCAACACTTCATCAAATCCGCCACCCTATTAACTTCTATCTCCTCCACCCCAATACCGATTATGTGAGATTTCCCAATATTAATTCTCAGCCCCGAGCACAAATGGAAGCACCTAAGAATCCTTATCTCATTCACCAAGTTTTTCTCCGACCACTCCCCCATGAAGGAACAGTCATCAGCGTATAGTAAGTGAGAAATAATCGGGCCATTATTCGGGAATTCGAAACCTTTCATAACCTCTGTAGAATGAGCTTTCCTCATGATACTGGATAAACCTTCCATCACGATCAGGAATAAAAAAAGAGATAGGGGATCTCCTTGACGCATACCTTTCGAGCATTGGAACTCAAAGGTAGGGGAGCCATTAACCAGGACAGCTGATCTTGCTGATGAAAAAATACCCCTGATCCAGTTGCACCAACGTTCCTTAAATCCCATTTGTAACATGATCGAGATCAGGAAATCCCAATTGACATTGTCATAAGCTTTATTGAAATCGACTTTAAAAACAAAGGTCTTCTTCTTGCTTTTCTTCACCCATGAGACTAATTCATTAAGAATTAAAGTCCCGTCTAAAATCAGCCCTGTCTTTCAAGAATGCCGATTGGTTAACCTAGATCACTTTATCCAAAACTCTCTTAACTCTATTAGCAATCACCTTAGAAATAATTTTACTGATTATGCCAACAAGCGTAATTGGACGATAGTCATTTAGATTTCCAGGATCCTTAACCTTGGGAATCAAGGCGATAAAGGCCGAACCACATCCTCTACTTATCTTACCTTCTTCATGAAACTTCAACATAATATCAAAGAAGTATTTTTCCAAGAATTTCCAGTACCTTTTGATGAATTTGAACGTGAAACCGTCGGGGCCCGGGGCTTTCTCATCACCACGATCTAACGTAGCGTTTTTAATTTCCTCAATAGTGAATCCCGACTCTAAGTCATCAGCCTCTAAATCAGTCAACCTCGAATTTAAGTCACAAACAATCTCAGGCCTGCTATGCGAGCTTTCTTTAAATTTTGAGTTGAAAAACTCAAACACCATTCTCTTAATCATATTCGGTTTAGAAACCCACTCGTTCCCCACCATCAGACCCGGAATAGAATTTGCCACTTTTCTATTATTAATAAGACCATGAAAAAACCTGGTATTTTCGTCACCGTCCACATTCCATTTGCACCTAGCCTTTTGTTTCAAATCCTTGGCTTTGTTCTCTTCAATCTCTAAGATTCTTTTTTTACATTCCAGCCGCGTCCAATAATCTTGCTCATTCAATTCGAAATCCTCCATATTAGACTCAACTTCCTCTAGCTCTTTTTTGCATAACTCTAACTCTTCTCCCTCCTTGCTATTTTTCTCGTCTCTCCACTTCTTAAAACTACTCCTTAAACATTTGAATTTCTCCAAAAGCTTGATGTCCGGGGGCCCATCGAAAGAAAACTTGTCGAGAGAATCACTAACCACACCATTACAATCCGGGTGATCAAGCCAAGAGTTGAAAAAACGGAAAGGTTTAGGACCAAAGTTTCTTTCCACAATAGACCATAGGATGGGATTATGATCCGAATATAATCTAGGGAGAGCCCTAAGGATCGCCTTAGGCCATAAATCCAAAACTTCTCTACTAACCAACAACCTATCAATTTTGCTAAACTTCTTTCCTTTCTCGTCTTCTTTAAAATAAGTGAACCTACTACCTTTCATCTCATACTCGAAAAGATCAGCCTTGTCGATAAAAGAATTGAAGTCCCTGGCACTATTCGATTTGAACTTGGACCCCTTTCTCTCCTCCTTTTGTCTAACCGAATTGAAATCCCCCATTAAGATCCACCAACCCCCACACTTAACTTTGATATCGAGAATATCGTTCCAAACATTGGCCTTCTCTCTGTAGTGTTGAGGAGCGTACACATTGACCATGAACACCGGATTATTACACCCCTTAATAAACCCCTTGCAGATTAAGAAATTATCTTCCTTAATCGTCTACACCCTCTTGAATATCGACGGATCCCAACCACTTATAAGACCCCCCGATCTTCCCGCAGGCTCTATTATCTCACTATCCATACCTTTATTACCCCAGTATTTGCTTATTCTCTCTATAGAAACACCCCCCACTTGAGATACTTGAATTGCTAAAAACGAAACCTTTTCTTTGTAAATAATCCCTTTGATCCAATTGGGTTTAAAATCCCCCCCCCCCAACCCTCTTATGTTTATAGAAAGACAATTCATTGGGCAACCTGATTAATACCTTCATCATTGATCGACCTAATAATTTCAGAAGACGCCTTTGATAGGTCAATTCCAATCGATTCTCAAATCTCCTTAGTCTTGAGCATCTCATCTTTTAATCTTTCTTCCAGTGTGTCCTCGTTCCATGAGTTGATTTTCCCACCACATACTTCAGTCTCATGAAACCCTTTGGTTCTTCAGTTAGGTGAAAGCTGTTGTTCAGGTCGATAGAGTCATTATCACGAGTATCATAAATGGGTTTCTCCAAGTGACTGGACCTCCCATCTTCCTTAGCCTTGTCCAAGTTAGTGGGGTTTTTGTTGAGACCCAAAAGCCCATCCAAAGAGAAAGGGTCTGAGTCCCTTGGCCTCTTTCTGGGCATGCTAGAAAGCCCACTAAATTTGTTAGACCATTCCTCCTCTAGATTAAATTTACCCTCTATTTTTTCGTTTTTATTGATGCAGTTAAAGGAAGAGAATTCAAAGGACTGCTCCTGGCCCACCCGATCTTTATGGTTCCCCACTCCTCCATTAAATGCCTTTTGGCCATCATTAGAATGGCTCTTCCCTTCCCCATGCACATAACCGTTTGCATGATTCTTCCCATCCCTATGCAAGGACTTTTCCTCTTCCTTCCCCGGGGCACTCAACTCACCCTCTTCCAATTACGGTGACGATTTACACTCTTCCACTGCTTGATCACCGAAGACTTTCCACCCAGACCCCGCTGAGTTACCTCCGAAACTATTGCCTATCATACAACTAGGGATCCAGTTAAAGTCTTTTTCTTTGAGCCAAATCTTAAATTTTCTTCCTCTCCAAGTTAATATGACGACTTCCTTAACTTCGTTGCCGTCTTCAACTAAAACTGCTACCCCTTCCACCGACTTGTTTTTCTCACTATCATCCGTAGACGACGGTGATATCACTTCCCCAATTAGCTCTCCAATCTTGTTGTAAGTAGATGCCGATGCAAGGTGAAGAGGGACCCCATATATGCCAACCCATGCAATTCTTTTGAATGGGAAGATTTGACCAGACCATATTTCTAGATTAGAGAACCAAGTCCTCCATGTGTCTTTCCTGGAAAGAAAGGAATGCGCAGTCTCCTTACAAGGAAAAGAGGCGAGAATACATAGGCCTCCCACATACTTCATCTCCAATCCTGTCTCTTCCAGCCCTCCCAACAAAGAGTTGATATTGGTGAGTATATTGAGATCAATGCACCACGCAACAAGCGCCTTACCATGTAGCTTCGTCATCGCCAACTCCGCCCTATCCATATTTAAAACTTTATCTTTAATTAGGCATCGTCCCGCCTGTTTCCGCCACCACATCCCTGTATGAGAAACCAAACGGTTTGTCGCCATGTCTACCACCTATGTTGGCTTTGAAACCATCCGGGTTGCCCTTAACCTTCTCAGGTGGTTTGAAACTCATCGTCTTCCTTTTCAATACAATCCCCGCCTTTTCGTTTTCCTCTGCGTGTCTTGCCACATTGATTGAAAGTGTGAAGCTTCCCATCTTGATTGTTCTCTTGTTCATCTCCATGTCTTTCCAATCTCTAACTCCTTTGAAACTCACAAAGCCAAACCTTTGCCCTTCTTTGTTCCCCCTTCTCGCGATGTAAACCCCCCCAATCTCCCCATAATCCTTGAGTCTTGACGCTAAATCCCAAGGTCTGCACCTATCGGGGATGTTGGACACGAAAAACTTGACTACCTGGTTCTTCACATCTTCCTTTTGCGGTCTTCTACCATGGTCTTTTGGATTCCTTCTGTTGCGTACCTCCTGCTAGCCATTTTCTCTCTCCTTATCTCTCTCTCTCTCACACATGATATGGATTTCTTTTAAGAGTTATGCTATTTAGACCTAGAACATAAGGCTAAATACATGCCTAATGCATAAATCACTTATACAATTGCATTAAGTACTTTCTCTCTCTAAATTCCCACCAATCATTTTTTTAAATCAATCAATCAAATCATTAGGTTCATTTGTAGGCATGATTAGTAGTCACAACAATCATTTTTCTTCTTTTAATATTGTAGTTTGTTACATACCCGTGATATAGATTAGGAAACTATCTATGAAAGGTTTTAAATGATAGAAAATGTAAGAGTGCGTTTAGTCGGAAAAAAAATAGTAATTAAAATTTTCACATAACATAAAAAATGCGTTCATGTTATATTGTTTTTTATTCTTAAGAAAAAAGAGGGGGTTACAAGAAAAATAAAGAGAACAAAAAAATATATTTTGTAGTTTCTCTTGTTAAGTTGAGATACATGTTTTGTGTTTCGTAGAGAATTTGTTGAGAAAATTTTGATCCGAACGCAATTTTTATTTTTCTTGTTTTGTACAAAATATTTTTTTAGAAAAAAAAAGTGTTGTTTTTCAACTAAACGCACCATAAATATCTCTATTATGTAAAGTTCATTTACACCAACTAAAGAATATCAAATTCTATAAGTGTTGAAGTATTAAAAACGTAAAGTTTTGGCTATTAATTCATAAAAACCCGGTAACCCGGTAAACATTGACATAAGGAACGATGGCAACAATGCATGGTGTGGTCCGATGATAAGAGCACGGGGTACCTTTGGTGTTGTCTCGCTGGTGCCGTGGAAAAAATGTTGTAGCACTTTTTTTCATAACATCAAAATTCAACACAACAAAAAAAAAACACTTCTCTCTTATATCACATCAAAATCCGGTCCTATGGTGCACTCTATGGCCCACACATAGCCTAATAAATACAAAAAAAAAAAAAAAAAGGAGGACAGGACCATTGAGCTGGCAACAACGACGACATACCTAGCCCTGAGCAATTTTAAAAACTTTTTTTTGCCTACTTATTTAACTTACATTTTTTTTGCCTAGATATGGAATTTTCTCTTTTTTTTAATTATGGTATCGGATTTTTGGCCGACTTAGCCATGAGATTTGAGTTTATCGCCACACAAGACACAAACCACGTAAACTTCGCACATTTTTTTCAAAACTAAACGGGTTGACTCATCGACTCGCTCATAACATAAACCTCAAACACGACTTGTTAAATAAACATGTTAAATGAATCAACTCGAACACAAATCGAAACATGTTTAAATCTGACCATAACTTGTTATTACTTCATCTGTCCCATATTAAATGTTCTGTTTGATTTTTTTTTTTATTTTTTTTTAATCAACTTTGACATTTTTTTTCTTTTTTTTTTGTTATATAATACGAATGAATTTGGTTTTAAATTGTTGTTCTAAAAAAATGTATTTTTTTTTTGTATAATTTTCTTAAAGTATTATAGTAAAAACAAAAGCATTTAAAATCAAAGTTGAAAAAACTACAAAAATCAAAATAGAACATTTAATATGGGAAGAAGAAAATATTATTTTTTTACTTTTTATAAATTTTTGGATACCATTGGTTTTTACTTTTTACCATACAATTTGCCTGGGTGATCGAATGAATATTATATATTGCTTACAAAAGCATTGATGTATAAAATAGCTTGCAACTAAAATGAATCCAATCGTTGGATACATCAATCAGTATATTTTCATGTAACTTAACAAAAGCAATAAATACATACAAACAGGATAGACTCTTCTCAGTCACACCATTCCAGCTTGCAATTCGCCGATCCTCAGTACCCAACTTTTCTACTGACATGTCTTTTCAGTTTCACACATTATATCACATTTCTCTCTCCATCATTATTATGATTCTTTCTTCATTTATTTTTATATAAGAATCTTGTTCTGGTTCAACTTTTAGGCTTAGCTAGTTTAAGTTTGTTGGAGAAAAATGGTGAGAGCACCATGTTGTGAGAAAACTAGGGTGAAAAGAGGACCATGGGCTCCAGAGGAAGATGATATTCTTGTTAACTACATTAACAAAAATGGTGGTCATGGAGGCTGGAGATCACTTCCTAAGCTTGCTGGTATGTTCATGTGTTTTTAGTCTTTGTCTTTGTTGTTGGTTTTATGTACATTTGATGAATGCAATGAAATCTAGGATTTTAACTTAGAGATATGTATTTGTTTAAACCAGAAGAATACTCGCGCAAAGCGATGATTTATAGCGGCAAATAACTATATTTAGCGAAATCGTGATTTTGGCTTGACCCTTGATGTAAAACTTACGGGTTCAATTGATAATCATTGCGAGAAAAAAGTCTATGAGTTACAAAACAAAAAATGATAAAAGTTTAAGGCTTAAACAATACTTAAAATACTACGTAATAAATTAGTAGTAGATAACATTAGTCAAATTTTAAGCATTTTAAGTTTAAAAAATGCATATATTTATCATTTATGTTTAGAGAAATGCTAGATCCATAATTTACAAAATCATGTTTATGGTTAACATTTATGTTAAATATGTTTCTAAAGTTTCATAGTTAAATAAACGGATGAGATTTCCATGTTTATACAGTGACAGTTTCCCAACCTTTACCTTGTCACCTCGTGTAACTAGTGATGTTTAAGCTTGAGAACTCTCATAAAGTTATAAGGACGTTAAGATGAATGATCACTACTCACTAGTCTATCTTGGTGTTGGTTTGTTAAATACAGTACTTTTTTCGTTTAAGAACAATGCGGGAAACTTTAGTGTGGTTGAGTGATATAAATACGGCTTTTGTTGGTTGGGTTTTCAGTTTTTATCGGTTTCGGTTTTTCGCTTTTTTCGGTTAATCATTTATATCTGGAAGTTGGTCAACTCGGTCCAACAAATGTGTCTTTGTCTTTGTTGATTTGCTACTCTTAAGTTCAATAATGCAATTCCAACAACAGTATAAACACCATCTTTTTTCATTACGTTTTGATACAGCTTATTAGCTAATAAGAACTACTCTAAAAAGAGCAAAGAAATAAGCAATCCAAAGAACCCCATCCTTTTATAAATACTTAACCGCTTTGTTAAAATGGTACAGAACAATATCAATAATCACCCAACCAACCACCCCTTGGTGATAATCTTTTATTATAACGATAAACACAGTAGGTTAGTCCCCAACACGGATGCTAACCAATACAAATACAAAGAAAGATTGTTGTCCCTCTAATAGGTGCAACAATAGAATACAAATACTCACACACTAAAACCAATCCGGCGACCAAGATGATCTACACTAAGTTTACAATAGTAAACTACCGAGAAAACCAAACGAAACCAGGATGAATATCAACAGGACTTGTGTGTGAAACATGAGAGAAATATCAAGAGAGAGTGTTGAATGAAACCCTAGCAGATATGATCTTTATATAGCCTGAGATGTTACAATCTCAACCCTGCACAAATAAACTTAACAAACAACACCCAAACTATTAAGTGTTAGATAATAAGAGTAAAAATGTTACATAATATACCCCGAAGGTTCAATTTTGTCAAAGAGGTATTTAATCTTTCAACATCCCCCCTCAAACTGATGAACCTGCAAACAGATTAACCATACCAAGATTTCTAACCATAACACCATGCTGAACAGACCCAAGTGCCTTAGTCAATACATCAGCAGTTTGACTTTTGGAGTCAACTTTAACAGTTTTAATCCAACCAGATGCAACCTTTTCTCTCACAAGATGCACATCAATATCAAAGTGCTTAGTTTTTTCATGCATTACAGGATTAGCAGCAATTTGTATAGCAGCCTTGGAATAACTCAACTGGTAACAACTGTTCAGTAACACCCAAGTCTTTTAAAACTTTAAGAATCCACATAACCTCACATGTAGTAGAAGCCATGCATCTGTACTCAGCCTCAGCTGAAGACTTAGAAAGAGTGACTTGTTTCTTACTCTTCCAAGAAACCAAGTTACCATTTACAAAACACAGATATCCGAACCGACTTTCTAGTCACGGGACATTTAGCCCAATCAGAATCAGAATATGCAGAAACTTTAAAACTTTGATTATTCTTACTAAAATGTAGACCATTACCAGGTGCAAGCTTAAGGTATTTTAACAGTCTTAAGCCAATATCAAAATGAGATTTTAAAGGAGAATGCATATATTGACTCAAGCAGTGCACAACATAAGAAATATCAGGTCTAGTCATAGTAAAATATATCAACTTCCCAACAAGTTTCTGATAACTAGTGATATTTTTCAACCTTTTATCATCACTAGTTTCTTTATGATTTAAAACAATATTCTAAGGCAAAGGAGTTAACACAGGTCTACAACCAAGTAAGCCATAATCATTTAACAGCTCAAGACAATATTTCCTTTGGTTTAAACAAAGACCATTTTTAGTTTTTAATACTTCAATTCCAAGAAAATATTTTAATTCTCCTAAGTCTTTGATTTTAAACTTATTTTTCAGAAAAGTTTTAAAAACCTCAACCTCATGTTCATTATTACCGTGATCACCGGATCATCAACATAAACAAGTAAATACAGTACATAACTTCCCTTGGTTTTAACAAACAAGGAATGATCATTTTTAGACTGCACAAACCCAACCTCAAACAAGGCTTCAGACAACTTAAGATTCCATTGTCTTGGAGCCTGTTTTAGACCATAAAGAGACTTTTTTAACCTGCAAACTTTATTATTATTTTCTGGAAACAAACCAGGTGGAGGCAACATATAAACCTCTTCATTTAAGTCACCATATAGAAAAACATTGTTGATATCCATTTGAAATATTTTCCAATCATTTTGAACAACAATGCTCAACAAACACCTAACAGTACCCATTTTGACCACAGGACTAAAAGTCTCATCATAATCAAAACCATATTTTTGACTGTAACCTTTAGCCACAACTCTAGCTTTATATCTTTCAATCTCTCCATTAGATTTCAACTTAAGTTTCCAAACCCATTTAGACCCAATAGGAATTCTTCCTTCAAGAAGATCAACTTCTTCCCAAGTATCATTTTCATATAAAGCAACTAACTCATCATTCATAGCATTTTTCCAATTTATGTCCTGTGAAGCTTCCTCATAAGAAGAAGGTTCACATGACTTATTCATATTAGCAACAAAACAAAGCAATTATCGAACTTAACCAAGTATGATTAGCATACTTATTTAGACCATACTTAATCTTAGAATCAAGCACATAATCATTTAGTTTAGTAGGCAACTTAGAAGATCTACTAGACCTCCTATAACTAGTAGTTCCTTCCTCAGTTTGACTTTGAACAACATTTTGAAAACTAGGCACATCTGTTTCTGGGATAACATTTCCCTCAGAATTATTATTATCATCTACAGGAGTTGCAAAACTAGGCATATCTGGTTGCTGTGGTGAATCAGAATTAAGAATCTGTTCTAAAACAATATCCTGATCAACATCCACTACCCTACCAGACTCACCTAGATTACCTTCTCTACCTACAGATGTTACATCTATATCCTCTGTTTCATCATTGGGAGAGGGACTAGGAGTTTTGGTTTTTGACTCAAAATTATCAAAAAAATTTAAAGTGTTAACATCAAGAGGATCATTTGAAGAACCAAACTGTTTCATTTTATATGGAAAAATAGTCTCATAAAACTTAACATCTCTTGAGTATAAAACTGATCTATTTTCCAGACTTAACAATTTGTAAGCTTTCTTTCCACTTGCATAACCAAGCAAAACACATTTTTCAGATTTTTGAGAAAACTTATCAGACTCTTTTAAAATAGTAGCATAACAAAGACACCCAAAACTCCTAAGATGTGCCAAACTAGGTTCTCTTCCATAAACCAAAGAAAAAGGAGATTTACCATTTAAAACAGAGGAAGGCAACCTGTAAATACGTAGCAGTTAAAACACAATCAGACCAAAACACAAGAGGAATCCCCCCCTGAAACATAAGGCTTCTAGCTACATTAAGCAGATGCCTATGTTTCCTTTCAGCAATACCATTCTGTTGAGGGGTATATGCTACACTAGTTTGATGAATAATACCCATTGTATCAAAAAATTCACCCATTTTATTATTAACAAACTCAGTACCATTATCAGATCTGACAATTTTAATTTTCTTATTAAACTGAGTCAAAACCATCTTAAAGAAATTTTGAAACATCTCAAAAACCTCATGTTTTCCTTTTAGCATATACACCCAAACAGATCTACTGTAGTCATCAACAATAGTCAAAAAATATCTGAAACCTTCCCTGCTAATCACCTTATAAGGCCCCCATACATCAAGATGTATAAGTTCACCAAAAACAGATGTTTTATGTTCACTTAGAGGAAATGGATCCCTTGTTTGTTTAGCCTTATGACAAACATCACAAGGTGCTCCATGATCAATATTAGTTAATTTTAAAGAACCTTTTAAAAGTTTCAAAACTGGATTAGCAGGATGTCCCAATCTACTATGCCAAACATCTTTAGAAACAAAACAACTAAAACACTCACTATTAGACACAAAAGCAGAGGAAACTTCAGACTTATCAAACAAATACAAACCACCAGACTCACTACCAGTCCCCAGCACCCTCTGCTGATTCAAATCTTGAATATAGCATTTAGTCTCATCAAAACCAACTCTCAACTTACTATCTTTAATCAACTTATTAATGACATAAGACTAACACGATATTCAGGAACAACAAGCACATCAAACAAAACCACATTATCATTAAGTTTTAAGTTACCAACATGAGTAACTTTAGCAAGAGTACCATTTGGATGTCCCACGTAATTTTCAAATCGATATATCAACCAAATTATGCATATTAAGAGGACTATTAGTTAAATGCTGATTAGCCCAGAATCAATTATCCATCCAAGATGGTAATTGACCCCATTCAACTTAATATTAGCACCAAAAAATCTATAAAAATGCTGATTAAAGAAAACATGCAGTTAAAAAGAACAAGAATCCCTACCTGCCATATTAGCATGAGCAGAGGATCCTGGTTTATCATTCAACAGGCTTAACAACTTCATAACCTGTTCATTACTCAGAGACATACTTCCAGAACAATTCTTAGAGCCATTATTAACAACAGAGGCACTCTTAATATCATTGGTTTTATTAAAGTTATTAGCAGGTTTCAGATTAGGATTCTTTTTAAAACCAGGAGGATAACCAATAACTTCAAAACATCTATCAACAATATGACCTTTCAAACCACAATGAGTACAAAGCAAACTATCACAATTTCCCCTGTTATTAGACCCAGAATTGTTATTATTACTATTTTTTCTCCAACTAGTATTCTTATTATCATAAGTCTTAGAAACAAAAGCGAAACCCGAGCCTTCTCGCTTTTAATCGTGGTTGGAACCCCTCGATGGGATTCTTCCCTTGATACAATGACAAAAGCATCTTTGACTTCAGGAAGGATTTCCCTAGTCAAAAGAATACTTCTTATGGGTTGATAAATGTCATCAAGACCCATAAGAAACTGCATCAATTTTAACAACTTCCCATGATCAACAAGTTCTTGTCTTGCCTCACAAACACAATCAGGCAACTTAGTAAGAATATCAAACTCTCTCCACAAAGAATTCAACTTATGATAATACTCAGATACAGGTAAACCACCCTGTTTAACACTATTAATCTTTTGAAACAGATTAAAAACCACAGAACCATCAAGTCTATCATATGTATCTTTTAAATCTCTCCAAACAACTGAAGCATTATCGAAAAAACATGTCCAAGATACACATCTTGAGTTAAAGAACTCAAGATCCAATTAAGCACCACTGCATTACACCTGTCCCATGGCTTCCAGAAGGACTTGCAGCATAAGCAGTTCTAAGACAAGTACCATCAAGAAACCCCATCTTATTTTTAATTTGCATAGCAAGTTTTATAGCACTAGCCCAAACTCTATAGTTCTCTACACCAACCAATTTAATACTAACAACAAATGCACAATTAGAATCATTAGGATGCAAATGCAGAGGATTACTCTGATCAAGACTACTAATCATGATAGCCATAATGACAGAAAATGAAACAGAACCACAAACAATCAAAAACAATCAAACAGATATACCAAGAAACTACAATAACTACCAAACATAAACTAAACCAAGATCAAACAGATATACCAAGAAACAACAATAACTACTAAACATAAACTAAACCAAGAACACACACCCAGGACTAACTTAGCCCAAGCCAGTAAGCTGTGATTGACCAGAGCAGGTATTCACACCTCTCAAGGAGGCAGATCAAGAAGTTAGTCAATCCGTTTACACCCACTAAACTCGGAACTCGTCACTCCTAAAGGAAAAGAAAATAAACCTTACAATGTGTAAAAGATGAAACCAGCAGCGGAAAAGAATCAATCAATTGCCCAAGAACCACAAGATTCCCAGAATACAAGAAGCCCCCAAATTAGAAAATTAGGGTTTCTTCAATTCGTACCAAGAAACCAACAATCCAACTTCCAAAAACACCTTCAATCCAAGCAAGAACCACAGTAACCAAAAAACCCCCAAAAATTAGGGTTTCAAGAAAAAACCCTAAATAACCAATCGAGCTCACAACCCGTCAATTATTCCAAGAATCACCAAGAGATCAAGCAAATTATCAACCTGGCTCTGATACCATGTTAAAATGGTAACCCAACCAACCACCCCTTGGTGATAATCTTTTATTATAACGATAAACACAGTAGGTTAGTCCCCAACACGGATGCTAACCAATACAAATACAAAGAAAGATTGTTGTCCCTCTAATAGGTGCAACAATAGAATACAAATACTCACACACTAAAACCAAACCAAAGATCAAGATGATCTACACTAAGTTTACAATAGTAAACTACCCAGAAAACCAAACGAAACCCAGATGAATATCAACAGACTTGTGTGTGAAACATGTGAGAAATATCGAGAGAGAGTGTTGAATGAAACCCTAGCAGATATGATCTTTATATAGCCTGAGATGTTACAATCTCAACCCTGCACAAATAAACTTAACAAACAACACCCAAACTATTAAGTGTTAGATAATAAGAGTAAAAATGTTACATAATATACCCGTGAAGGTTCAGCTGTTTGTCAAAGAGGTATTTAATCTTTCAACACGCTTGTACGTGTAGCCTTGTAGGTATGACTATAAATGAGTCGAACTTCAACTAAATTATCTTGATTAATGGTTTTAAGGTTAAGCTCAAAACTTGAACTTGAAGGTGTAACGAATGAACAATTTCATTATACTGTATTATCGTTACAGAAAAGATTTTATACGTATGGTAAGTTAAACCCCATTTATACCCAGTAATCTTTTTCACATTTTCTAGCCTATGGCCTATACTTTGTCCATTCATCCATTATATTGTATCAAGTGGAAGAATTTCAATATATCTTCCCTCCAATTTTCTACCTAGATCTTCACCTTCAGTCTAAACCATTTTGTGTTTTGTCGTGTTGATAATATTGGGAAACAGAAGACCATCTATTTTCTTGCTAACTTCGTTTAAAGAAAGGTACAATATGAACATTGCACAGCCTCCACTTATGACAAAACAGGGGCAACTAATGGGAGTTGTGTCACCAATTGCTCTCAGGCCCATCACTTGCTCACATGCTGTGTGTTCATATATATATATATAGTTATATACACAGATTTTAATCTCATTCAATTTGTATACTCTAAATTCAGTGGCGAAAAGCTTTACTTGTATCATCATACTTAACGAAGTCATTGATTATTTTAGACCTGTTATATGAACAAAAATGATGACAGAACTCAACTAGACAAATCAAACCGTATAGAAAAAGTAAGTCTTTTTGACCTGTGATGGAATTCGCCCATTTAGCCACCTCTACTTGAATACCATCTCGTCGCACTTTAGCTCACATAGGAATAGCTCGGATCAGAAAGGAGGTTACACAAGTGAAAACACCGACATTAAGCAAACGTTAAAAGACATTGCAACATTAATCTTTTTCTAGAATACCGAGTATGAGTCATTATATATTTTGAATTTATTCAAGAACACTAACATTAAGAAAAAACATTCTGAATCGGGTGAAATTCTTGGTTATAGTATTTGGAATAGTCTACAACAGGTCCAGTAAATATATAGTTATGTGATAGCAGGTCTTCTTCGTTGTGGAAAGAGTTGTCGTCTCAGGTGGACAAACTACCTCCGCCCAGACATCAAACGTGGTCCCTTCACTCCTGAAGAAGAACAGCTTGTCATCCAGTTGCATGCAATTCTCGGCAACAGGTGCATTTAGATGTGTTCAGTAATCTTGTTTTCTCATGATGTTGAGAGTAAAACCACAAAGTACAAAGCTTGGCGTGTATCTGACTTATATCTTTTCAGGTGGGCTGCAATTGCTCTTCGACTACCAGGAAGAACAGATAACGAAATCAAGAATTTATGGAACACTCACCTAAAAAAACGACTCATCTCCATGGGCCTCGACCCACAAACTCATCAACCCTCTTATTTAGAAGGGTCAGCAAAAGGACTCCCCGCCTCTTCTCTCACCCGCCACATGGCGCAATGGGAGAGTGCCAGGCTCGAAGCCGAGGCACGACTCTCAATGGCCTCTTCAGCTTTGTTACTACTCCCATCACCCACCAAGACAATCCACCCCAACAAGCCAACCCACCCCGACTATATCCTACGTATTTGGCACTCAGAAGTCGGTGAATCTTTTAGAAACCGAAAGCCAATCTGCTTTAGTCCTGCTTCTCAGGCTTCAGTCTCTGGGACAACCAGCGAAATGGCGCCCAAAACAGAGCCCGAACTAGACACAGAACTCTCATGTGCTACAAGGAGCGATGACTGTACATCTTACAACGGGTTGACCCACCCATTGAGCCCAAGTGAAATGGAAGATTCATCTGATACTGAACTACAATTATATTTTAATTTCCACGGGCCCAATGATATGAGTTTCTTAGAAACTCAGGTAAATTAGACATCAATCAATTAGTAATCAATCAGGTTCTTTTTTGGTAGTAGTGAACCTGTACTTAATCAGTATATATGGATGCTCAAGTTTCATTCTCCTGAAGTCTTCAGCGTCTTTTGATTAGTAGTTAACACATTGACCTATTGCAGAAAACTTTCCCGAAGTCCTCAGGTTATTTTGATTTGTTGTAAACACAATGACATGTTGCAGAAAGCTTTCTCAAATGTCCTTAGTATATTTTGGTTATTAGTAAACATATTGACAAGTTGCAGAAAACTTTCTTATGAAGTCTTCAGTGTAGTTTGATTAATAGTAATATTGCAGAAAACTTTATATATATATAATATTATTATGAGATTCGTTACAAAACAACTATGTTCTTCCTATACAACATACCAAATATAAAAACAAACAAACATTGGATGACTGATAAATAAAAAGTAACTTACAAAGCTCACAGTATTATATATTTGAATGACTTTTAACCTCCGAAGCAAGCAATGAGCTTCTTTGGGACTGTGCCAGTGGCACGATGTTTGGCAGCCAACTCCTCTGCTTTCAGATTATCTTCTGATTTCTTGGCCGCAACCATGGCTCGTTTTTCTTCAGCTTGTTTGTGAATTAAACCTGCTTTGTTTTTCATCTTTTCTGCATATTCTGCTTTTTTCTTATCATATTTCTCCTGTTGACAAACCATAAGACTTTTATTAGATACTATGATAATTTTTATTTTATATATGTTAATCTCAGCGAGTTAGCGTGACAAAACAAAACAAAGATATTTTGTGGATTAAAGTAGCGCTTTAGCAACAAGGAGTACCTCGACTTGTTTCAACTTGGCTTCAATATCAGCTTTCTTTGTGTTTTCCCATGCGGTTATAGCAGATAGCTGCTTCTGTGCCCTGTTGATTCATGTACAAACAAGTGAGCCAAAAATATTTAACTACACAATCTTTGTGAGCGAGAAGGAGCTAGGCTGCATATATCGAAAGTGATTCAAGTTCAGTATCTGGGCATAACTATATCAATATGATCTAAGAATTTCATTTCATATCAATTTATAAAGATCTAATCCTCTGACAGACTTGTAACTTATTCGGTCAGAAAAGTGCCTTAGCTGATCTTAACTGAAGCTTAAACTCAAAGTAACGTATCATCCGTTTTTCCTTTAATCCGAGTCAAACAAGTACCGTATTTAACAATATAACTTACTTGTTTTCCGCCTTAGACTTTTCAGTTTCCTCCCAGGCCTTGATGAAAGACAACTTCTTATCCTTTTCAATGTCAGCCAAAGCAACATCTAAATATCAAAAAAGAAATTCAATTACCCCAAAATAAGCATCAAACGGAAATTATGTCTAAAAATGAACCGTTTTACATGTGTGTGAACTAAATTGTAATTGGTATCCATCCACATAATTACCTCTATCAAGTGAGCTATTCGCTTTCTTCACTTCAGTAACCGGAGCATCTGAGACACAACCACAAATTGCAAATTACAAATTACGTACAAATTAATCAAAAGGAAGTTTGTAGCAAGGATCTCGATACAAGATACTAAAAAAAGCCGAGCCTAAAAACAAATGTTGATGCTTTAGTGTTGCCTACCTTTCACGACAAGAGCCATGGTGTGATACTATACGTTTCTAGTTCTTTCTCAATAGTAGCTCAATAGTTAATATAATGGAACATTATTCTCCTCCAATTTGTAAAGGCTACATATTCTTTTCTGACAGATTTATCGACATTTTTTTAATGTAATAAAGATGAACTTGTGGGGGCTGTAACCACCTTTTTAATTGTTGCATTATTAAAGAAAAAAATTAAATAAAACAAAGAAATACTTCTTTTACAAAAGCTGGGGCATCAAACAAATAGCATCAGAATCCATCACAGATAAGCACCTTATAACAGCTATCAACTCAACCTAAAGGATTGAGTCTCCAATATTTTTCCTTAAAGAAACAAAAGAATAAAGCTAAAAAAATTTCTTCAGTTATTTGTATTCGAAAATTCGACATAATAATCATGAGATATAAGTTCTCAACTACTTGAACTTAACGACCGCCTATCAACAACAAAAAAATCACGAGAACCAAACTAAATTCATAATTCACTTATCGAATTTAACACGCACCAAAGCCGAAAGCAATAGACTACTCGAGTACCCTTCTGGTTTCAGCTAAAAACCATTGTGGAAGGATACTAACTGCTCCAAGCTTATAAGGGGCTTAAATGTCTTGTATCCTACATGTTAATATAAATATCGTCTAAAAAACGTTATTTATATTTTACGATCTTTGCTATATTTTGTTGTTAACACCGATGCTGGACGGGTTGTTACATAACTTAGTGTAAAATTGTGTTCTCAAAACATATTAAAAAAAAATGTATTTCAAACTGTTTTCAACGAGGAACAAGTTGAGCCGCTAGTCCTAATTAATTTAAATTGACAAACACTCAGTAAAATAATAAGTCATCAACAAAATGAAAATAATAAAATAGTATACTTTCAGCAGGAAGTGACGTGGCATCATGAGCCTTAGTTTCCGGCACAACAACAGGAGGAGTATCAACAGGTGCTTGAACCGGTGCAGTTTCCGGTTCAACAGCAACAGGTACTTCAGCAGTTGCCATAATAAAGAAAATAATATATCTCAGGTGTTAGTGGTGTGTTTGTTATTTATGAGCGCGAGGAATAAGATATTAGGTGTAACGGCGGAGTATATTAAGGAGTTTATGTGGGCCGTTTGATTAAAATGGATAATGATGAATCAGTGTTGTACACTCTGTTCTCTTTGTTGTTGTTGCCGACAGGTTTGTTATACGGGTTTTTTACGCGGGTTTTGCCCCGGCCGACTGAGTGATGCGCTGTCTTTTTTGAGCAGTTTGCTTCTTTTTCAATCATTATCAAATTTTATCAGTTTTTTTTTTTTTTTTTTTTTTTTTTTTTTTCATAATCAAGGCTTTGAATAAGGATTACGTGTGCGCCTTAAGGAGGAGGGAGTGGTTGCCTAATACCCTAATACCCTGGGGTGCTACATCACCTCTATACAATAAAAACGTTCCAACTCAAAACTACCCCAATACTACCCTAACACTACCCTAACTAGACGGAGTGGTACCCGATCCTACCCTAACACTACCTTTCATAAAAAGACAAAAAAAAAAAAAAAGATAACAAAGTAATACTTGAGCGGGTTCCGAGCTCGATTTGGTACAAAGTTTCAAGTACCCTATGTACTAGGGACGGTGTACCCTAATACCCTACCACTACTCGAGCCCCTACCCGAGCTCCACTCCGTCCTACCTTAGAGGAACAGGGGTGTCAATAAAGATCATATAAAAATAAAGATCAACGGATCAATTTCAATTATTCATTTTTAATCAAATTAATTAAATTCACTTTTATTCTTATATTTAAAAATTAAATATCTCACAAATCGTTAATAGTTAGATAAAACTAATTATACCATTGCGACAAGAATAAAATTATCTTTCTATAAAGATCCAATATTGTATACTTTCAATGAACTTATTTTTTATTTTTTTTTGCGGGTTTCGATATATTACACTATGAATAAAAATTTTAAAAAATAATCTTTTGTGTTAACCCTAACCCCTAAACTCTAAAAACCCTAAACCCTAACACCCTAAACCTCTAAAACCTTAAACCCCTAAAAACCCTAAACCCCTAAAACCCTATTCGCTAAACCCTAAAACCTAAACCCTATCTGCTAAACCGTAAGAAACATAAACCCTTAACCCCTAAAAAGCTTAACCCAAAAAAGTCAAACCCCTAAACCCTAAACACCTAAACCGTAAACCCTAAACCCACAAAAAAGTTGGAAAAAAAATTTCGTCCAAAGTATATGATGTAGGATATCAAATTAAAGATAATTTTATGTTTGTCGTGATGGAATGATTAATTTCGTCTAGCGATCAATGGTTTGTGAGATATTTAGTTTTTAAAAATGAAGGTGAAAGTTTATTTTATTGTTTTGATGGAAAAATGAATGGTTGAAAATGTTTTATTTGATTTTTAATTTTTCTTTAATCCTTATTGAACCAAACTCTAGAGAAACATATTAAAGAGGGTCTTGTGTCATTTTCTAAATGGCTAGTAAGTGACTGTAGGGCCTAATGCTAGAGGATGAAATGACCAATCAGTGACTGCTGGTCTTTCAAAGAGTGACACCCTAGCTAGAGGTGAGCATCAGGTCAAACCCGACCCGAACCGACAAAAACCAACCCGACTCAAAAAGGAAAAAGAAATAAACTCAAATCGAAAACCGAACCGAGAAATAGATATCCAAACCAAAACCGAACCGAATAATTTGGTCCGAGTCAGTTTTTGGGTTTCAAACCGAAACCGACAAAAACCAAAATAAATATACAAAACAAAAACCGAACCGGAAAAATCCGATTCAATTTGGTTCAGTCCAGTTTTAATCGGCTTGTCAGTTCGTATCAATTTTCAGATGGATTTACTCGGCCTTAATTCAAGCCATAAAACCCTCTTTAACATGTGACAAACCTTTTGATAATAGTGGTCAAGCAGTAAGTTAATCATTATTACAATTGGCATTTTAGAGGGTGTTTGTATTTGCGTTTCAAAATGAATTATTTGCTTATTGCGATTACAAAACGTGAATAAGTAAAATTTAGTGTTTGCCAAAAATATCTTTGTAATTGATTATTGCGTTTTAACTCGTCCAAAACGCAGTTTTGAAACTGCTAGCAAGACCTTACTTTTTCCAAACGTGATTTAAAAGGTGAATTGACACATTTCCCACTTAGATTTTTGGAATGCCTTTTTAGCCCTCAACATCAAGCCCCACGGGGAAACATCAGTCGGTTCTCTTTTTGTTTTGCTTCTTATGCTTACGTTGCTCCATTGTAAACTTTGATTAACTCTTTATGCTGATCCTTATCGACGTCAAGTATTATACGGGGTTAGACACTAACAAATCAAATGCAAATATGAAATAAAAAAGAATGTTGGAACCACAAAATTTTACACAAAAACATCTACAGAATGACATGTCATGATATTATTGAATTTATAAAAGAGAAATAAATTAAAAAGAAGATAGAGAATACAACAAATTAAATAAAACATGCAATTGTGTGAATGTTTTTTTCTTTTTAAATATTGAGATTTTTGCATTTTTCGAGATAAAATACTCAAACAACTAAATACTTCGCGTTTTGGATGTTTCATAGATTTTTGGGTTTTTGGTTTTTTGATATTTTAGAAAGTTTAAGGGTTTTTATTTGATTATGTTTTTTTGTCTAAAAAATTACTTTTTATATAAGTATAAAGATCATTATCACTGTAATATACTTTAGAGACATTAATAAACTACGTATTTTAGAGTATTTTCTCTTGTTAGAATTTTAATTCTCTTGAGATGCGCCTCACTTATTAACCCCTAGATTAAGTTTATTAAAATTCGTTTTTGCGTTATGCGTCAAAACTTTTTAAATCATGATGGTGTTTTATAATACTTCTTAAGTATAATTTTAAAACCAACAAAAAAATCTTTAACTTTTGCGGCATAAATTAAGTATATTTTTAAGTATTCGCTTTTAATACGAAAAATATTGAAAGAAAACTAACCCTGCTTTTGTGGTAATCAAAAGTATTAAAATAAATACATAGTGACTATTTCTTTTGATAGATTTAATTCTTGTTAATTCTTATATCGGGGTGTTCGGTTTTCGGTTATGTTATGGTTTTAGCAATCCAAACCGAAAACCGAATTTAAATAAATAAATAAATAAATAAATAAATAAATAAATATATATATATATATATTTATTTATATATTTATATAAAAATAATATTAAAACTCTTTTAAATATAACATTTTTTAACCTTTATTTTTTTTCTTTTTAAAAATTTATATAAATAAATGAATAAATAATTAAATTTATGTAATTCGGGTTATTCGGTTCGGTTTTCGGTTATGGGGGTTTGGTTTTCGGTTATTCGGTTCGGTTCGGTTCGGTTCTCGGTTATACGCAGAAAAAAAAATTAACCGAACTGAACCGAACAACCCGATAACCGAACCGATGAACACCCCTAGAAGGAGGACGACTAAAGGGAACCAAGTTTTCTGTTGGATCTGGTTCACCATATGCATATGGCGTATTAGATAGCGAGTGAGCACTTCCATCTCCGACCTACACTCATTAGCAATATTTTGTTCTTATGATTTTTTTCCAAGGCCTAGATTGTTGGAAATGTATATATTTACAAACATGTGAATGTCCGGATTCGAACTCGTGACCACGGGATTGCACACATTAGCGAATGAGAATTAAAGTTAATAATTAATGTTTATGTTTACGATTAATTATTGCACATTAAGTCCGGTTAACGATCGTTAAGTATTTAACGGAAAAATGACTAACGCCCGTTAAATGGAAAAGAGAAGGACTAGAAATGGAAAACTTGAAAAGTTATGGGTTTGGCTTTGGGCTTATGTGTGTATGGTCCGGCCATAGGGCCTCTCCAAGGCCTAAATCCCTAACTTGTTCCCTAAGTTTACCTACTAGTATATAAGGAGGGTTAGGTTCTAGGGTTTCACGGTTTCACACACTTGTGCATTGAATTAACCCTAGATCTCTCCTCTCCTCTCTCTTGTCCTATAATCGGCCGAGCACCCCAATTGTAAGGGAGTTCGGTTTCGTTTTACTTAAACGAGGACTTGTGTTAGATCTAGCAATCGCTTGATTCGTTTGGTTAATTCGGTATGTACAAGAACGTGGTAGTAAGACATTATTCTTACACCAATAAGTACTTCTTTGTTTTGCTTTGCTCGAGGGTTGTTTTGCTTTGCTCGAGGGATTTGACATTCGCAAGAGGTACGTTACGCATACTTTCGGTTAATTAATTTATTTGTTATGATCTTAAGTCTTCCACTGTGTACTCTTGATGTTTACTTGTTTATTGTATGTTATATATTTTATAAACTCAACAATGGCATCACGAGCCTTGTATAACAAGTAATTAATTACTAAAACACATAATTAAAATAAACATGAATGTGTTATTATTTGTATGCTTAGATCTAAGGTTTGCAAAACCTAAACCCTAATATTAGCAGGGGGTTTTTTATGGTGCCCTAATTAGGTTAATTGGATTAGAAACCCTAAGATGCATGCAACTTTATGTGTATATGCGTAACTTTGATTTAATTGCATTAATTGTTAAGTGTAATTTTATATCCATGATAATTATATGCATGTTTTATCATGGATTTGCTTTATTGTATGTCTTTCTTGTTTAAGTGATATACACTAATTTTTGATAGATCTAAAATTGGGGAAGACCTCAATAATTATTAATTTAATCAATTATGTGCTATGTGGTATGTATTTAATTTTGACTTGCATGTCGATGAATCGATGCATGTGGTTCACCTTGTACATAGATGAAAATGGGTGAAAGTCTTAATTAAATATATGCATATTGTCAAATCTAGAATTGGTTATTAATAGGATTTATCAAAACCGTTTGCATGTGGCTATTTGATATGCATGACTTTTATTTGTTATGCATTCATTGTTTATTTGTTTATTTTTTAAATACTTGCTTGTTTGTTATGTGTAACAAGGGTATTTTTACAAGAAAAATAAACCGACCTAAACAATGGTGAAACATGTATTTTAAGACTAGTAATCATAATCGTTTAATTGATTGATGACTTTGGTACAAATAGTCTGAACGGCTCACCCATGAGAATGAACTACTAAAAGGGGTTTAAAGAAGTGCGCACAGTCACACTGAAAGGATGTCTAAGGTTGTGCTTTAATGCGTGCACTGTCCCTCCCTGTAAGTTCGAGTGGAGCTACTTAGTAAGCCATTAAATGTGCAAGCTCATCTAAGAGGCTGAATTAGTTTTAATTCCATGTAGCCACTTAGGTGGTATTTATCCGAAACACTAAGTGTTTACACTTATGCAAAAGTACGGTATAATGGATGATAATTAACACTAAATTCCTTGATTGGTGAACCCAATACCTCAATTAAAGTTTGATGATGAAAAGCTTATACATTAAAACAAGATATAAATGTTTTAATAAAACTATGCTACAAAGATGAATGCATGACATCTTTGTACATATTTGATTTAACATCAAAACTATTACCCTTTAATTTAAGTTATATGCCATCCAACGAAACGGAAACACCTAAGATTACTTTCTATTTGCGTGAGAACGTGACTTAGATCTTAATCGAAGGGTAAAATGTCCACGTGTCGTAAGAACGGGCATGGACGATTTTGCAGTTTCTTAAGTTGGACAACTTAATTGAGTTAGGCGGTGAGATCTGGCAACTCAAGGCATAAGATGGGATAAAACATGATTACATGGCGATTGATATTGGCTATTGATTTGTCGTTTTCGTACATAAGATTTACCGGAAGTACGGAACTCCCGGGTCGTTCTCCCAACGAGGGTGTAATGGAAAATCGATTCGTTGTTTAAAGGTCGAGTGATTTGAATAGGATAAAAATATTTTGGGTTTTGGAAATTAATAAGAAAGAAACAATCAAGCATGTAAAACAAGAAAGCTAAACACAAATAAGCAATTACGCAAATTAAACTAAAAACATATAATTTTATGGGTTTTTGACTAATTAAAATGATAATGGTTAAAGCAAAGACAATAATAAAACTAGTAGCAAGTAAATAAACTAAAGTTAACGATAAAAGATAACAACTAAAAGTAACGAACTAAATTATGCTAAGCAAGCGAATAAGAAATATATGATGAAAAGATATACTTGTTAAGCAAATTGTCAAGATCCTTAAGTGTGGTTTATTATTTCAATTTAGTCCTTTATTGATGAATTAATATCTTTACAAATAATTATTTTCTCACAACATTGGTTTCTTTTGAAAACAATTTTTCATAAAAAGATATCAATATCTAAATTAAAACCCAATTATTTTCACGACTTTTGCCCGCTTCAACAACCAAAATTTCAATCTAAGTAACTTAAAATTACTAACCAATAGATTTTCTAACTTTTAAAACCGCACTTAATTCACGAAATAATCTACTCAACAAGTATATAAAAAGCCTACTCACTAAGCATAGCAAACCAACACATAGCAATTAATTAAATAAAAATAAGCATAACTATTATATTAAAATTTATAACTACTAAAGATTCAAAAAGTAAAGAAAATAGAACCCGGATGATGAAACGAGAGGAATAAAACCACCCAATCTTATAAGCACAAATTAACACAAAAGTTTACAACTTTATTAATCTTATCCACTAATTAGTAAGTAAAGTTTAAAACTTTATTCACTAACAAGCTTAAAAATTACTAAAGTTTCAAACTTTATGTATTAAAAATGCTTAAAGACCCTTAAGCTCCGGCCTTAGCGGTAGAGATGATGAGAAATCAAAGAAAAACAAGAACTTTATTAGAGGTTAGCAATAATAAGCAATAATAAGTAATAATAAGCACTACTACTAAATGTAATAAACTAAAAGTGATCTAAAATTAAAAAGATTTAAACTTTATAACAAAAACTATTAGGTCTAAGTCCACCCGAAGCTAAGTTGTTCCATCCGAAGATTAAACACGAATCGGATATATTTAAGGACTAGATCTACACGAACAAGCTAATAAATAGCTTATTGTTCAATAAAAACTTAAAAAGTTGCAACCTTTTTATGAAAAACTTGATAAAACTAATAAATCTAATTAATAATAAGCTAAAAAAAAGAAAATGTGCTCTCAAACTTAAGAGATGTCAAGGCTTATTTGTAAAATAAGCCGAACTTAATAAGCTCATGCATCTCTTTTGTTGTTTGAATCGAGCTAGAGGATGAAGAAGAGAAAAGATAATAAGACATAATAAGCTAAAACTTATAAAATGTAAACTTTTTATAAAATAAGTGAAATAAAAACTATTTATGAAAAGTATTAAAGAAAGTTTTATAGAAGAAAAACAAATAAAAGAGCTTAATAGATAAACTTATAGAAAAAGCTACCCTTAAAAAGCCCAAATAAGTTATAATAAGCTTTAATAAGCTAATATAACTTAATAGGTAAGAAAAGAAAAGAAAATAAAGAAAGAGATGGAAGAAGAAAATAAAGACTTGAAGAAACCATAAACATAACTTTCATTAATAAGCCAAGAGGTTTGATACAAATAAGCACTTGAAAATAAGGTAAAAGGAAAAACTAAATAATACAAAGCTTAAAAGCTAAAATATAAATGCTACTAAATAAAAAAAGTGTGTGAAAAATAAAAATGCAAGTAAAAAAAATTGTGACTAATCATCATACTCGGATCTTGTGCCTTCTATATTTATAGCCAAAGCTTGTCTTGAAAGTTCCATCCTCGTATTCCTTGTATGCTTGGACACGTGGCCAAGAGTGGCTGGTAGGAAAAACTTGCAATTCATGTGCGAGTGAATTGGATGACAGCAAAAAAAAGTAATACACGCGCTTGGCTTGAATTAATATTGGCAAGTGGGACTCACGCATGGACAAAAAAAACTGCACATTCAATTTGCAAATTCCATATTATTAAATTGAACTATCAATCATCGCTGGGTCATTTCTTTTTCATTGAGTCTCGAAGGACCGTTGGGCTTCAATGGCTTGGGCTTGATATAATATATAGCAAAAATTAAATGCCACTAGTGGGATTTGAACCCAAGACCTCTTGCTTAGAAAGCATGCACCCAACCACTAGACCAAGAGCCTTTTTATGTTAAGTCTTTTGCATTTAATTCTTTTTATTGCTCTTTCACTTGATCCGAATTTTATGTATTATCTCCAAAATAATCTTCGTTCGAGCTCCGTTTGATCTTACACCATTCCCACTCTTGCCTCAATGCTCCAAATAAAATTATCATTGGTCCGGTTACTTCGTGCTCCTTCCATTCTCGTGCTCGTTTTTGCCCATTTTGTCTTCTTTTTGTCCATTTTACAATATCCGTTACCTGCACATATATAAACACAAAAACACAAATATTTATGGCTTTAGGGGTTAGTTTTTGGTCTTTTTGGTCCGGTTTTGATAAAGAAAAAGGTATATGTTTTCACATATACCAAAATACCCCAGACGAGAAGATTGCCGTGTCCTCACGCAATGTAGTCAACTCACGCTTTTAAAAACAAAGATTTCAATCTCTTTCTATTAAACCTATGAAAAGTAGCAAAGATTCCTCAAAAGAGATTAAGAAACCCTTATTTCTAAAAACGCCCCGTTTACCTTTCATTTCTCATATAGATATTACGTTTAAGCACATTCCAATTATGAGTGACGGTTTGTTGAACTTTCATTTCGATCAATAACTCCAACATTTTTCAAACGACATGTTAGGATCATGGAGTAGAAAACACAACACAGCGTGAAGTGACCATACGGATAGAATACATCGTCCCTGATTTTTCACAAGTTCCCAAACTAAGCGTAAAATCGAAATCATTGTTACAAATGACTCTAGATGCTAACACTACCCATGGAAGCTACTTGTGTAATTACCTTTTGCTCCCATTTTCCTATTTTCCTCTAGATTTTTTTATTTTTGTGAGAAATGATTTTCTTCAAATTTCTCGTTTCGATAACTTTTATTCCAATAACGATATGAAGCTAAGTCGATAATTAGTTATCCATCTTCCCTCGAAAACCGTTGCACACAAGAATGAGGTCCACATCAAGGTCCTAATTTCACACGATTTAGGGAGAATATCCTTTTATGGCGGCCAAAGGGACAACTCATCTACGTCAGCCCGCAGTGCTTTATTTAGACATCTCCAGGATTCAAAGTTTGGCTTAACACTTATTTCAGCACATTTGCATTTTTGCAATTTAGGCCCTTGGTCTTTTCAACCACTAACTCAACGGGATTACCGTTTTATCGGAAGTCTTATTATGACTTTGGATTTTCCTCAACCTTTATAGAAGTCCATGAGCGGGGTACCGTCAGACATACAAAACTTTTATGGCTTTGGATTTTTCAACTTTAATACATTTGGGCTTTAATTCATGTTAATTTTTGTGCCAAACTCCAAACCCTACGGCTTTTATAACAATAGAAACAATAGCGACAAACTATCGAGAATCAGGTTGTCTATTACACTGCAACACTGACAGTACCTTGATGTGTACCCAACTCTCATGGGCAAAGATTCTCTAAAGAAGACAAAGAACTAACTATCGCCATAAACTCAACATCTCTAATTATTTATTCACAAATATGGGGTGAAACAATTTTGTGGGAACAAAAAGCCATAAGTACCTTCGATGGGCTCTAAAAAGAACCAACTACTCCACGCTTAGCATCTAAACTCATAAGTAACTCTATCATTTTTCGATCTCCGCAAATTTAAAATCCCAAATAATGAGATCCGTGGATGCTTAGCCGATAATTAAATTATCTATGGTTAAGGGAACAAGCTAGGGCTCAACACGCCCGGTCAAGTCGGAATTCTATTCCTACTCTCACCAGTGGAAAGTCAACAAGGTGTCAAAACATATATTAATTTAGCAAATGCTTTGTCTAATGAAATTAAGTCATGCATATTTAAAGTCACTCAGGGAAACTTGCAAATTCTTGGCCTTGTGAGCTAGAATTCGCATTTTATAGCTTCTTGTCTAAGAGACTAGCAAACTTTTCAATCAAAAAGACTTAACAAAAGCTTCAAAATTTTTAAATTTCCTCATTTTTGCACATTTTTTAACCTTTTTTTAAAGGAAAAGCGAGGTTGCACGAGTACCGCCAAAGTGCTAGGCAAAATCTAATCGAAAGATTACCCACCCCAGACTAAAACGAAACATTGTCCTCAATGTTTAAAGGTAAGGGTTCTCAACGCAAATCTAAAGCCATTGATTAGGTATGCTAATAGATAAACGATAATCGAAAAAGATTTTGGATATCGGATTTCCATAAGAGCGTCGATCATGAAACTCGAGCGGAGAAAAGACAAAACTTCGAGCACGAGAGTCTTCATATCGGGAAATCCTGGACATACACAACAACAAAACGAAACACGAGAAATGGAAGAGGCAAACCTCCTCACGTCACTTATTAGAAAACATAAATAAGATAAAAGGATAAGCATGGGGTGCCTCCCACGGCGCTATTTTTTTGTCACCGAGTCAAGCTACCTGACTCGTCCCCGAATTCATTTGTCCTTGGGGAAGCAAGCGGAAGGGATACCCGGGTCAAAGATGGTATCCTCACTCCGGAGAGAAAGAGAATGGGTGGGTTGGGAGGAAAAGAAAATGTCGGGCTCAAGCACAAATGGGATAACTCCTCCTAAACTCACATAAGGTTTATCAAGAAAAAGTAATCCGTCATCCGGTGGTTTTGCAGGCGGACGTCGGGATGACGGATCAAAAAGAAACGACTCCATAGAAGAAGGGAGTCCATGGTATAGAGAATTGTTACTTGAAGGTTCAAACATGAAGGAATCCAAGATAGGATCCTTTTCTCGAATGACATTTTTAACAAAAAGCTCATCAATGAATATCCCGGGTTTAAAGATTTTGTCTTCGCATGAGGGCTCAACGAGATACGTGATGGTAGACTTATCAGAGAAAGGGGAGTCAAGAAATCCATCACATAACAACACATCCCCCTCGGGGTCATCATCAGCATCCTCGATACCCGGTGGTATCAAATCATCAATGGATAAGTCGATTTCTTCCATATCAGAATCACTTGGCGGCATATCAAGAATATTGTCTTCAACCATTTTAGTCAATTCATCAATCTCCATAGTATCTTCAGTGTTAGATTCATCACTTTCTTCATCTTGCATAACATCACATGACGGGAGAAAAAGGTCGGAACATAGAGATGGGACAAGTGGTGTGCTCTGAGAGCTAGCAATATCCACCACTTCCGTTGTGGTCTCTGAATCGGACTCAAAATCTTTATCGAAAAGAGGATTAACTTCGCAAAAGGTATAGTCGTCCTTGAATTCAAAAAGTGGATTTGAGAAAATCATGGAAGTAACCTCGGAAATGTCAAGAGAATCACATAAAAGCGAATCACAATCACTATCAGATACATCCTCGGACTCACTTGGGATTGGGTCAAGGCTCTCAACACAGACAATTCCGTTTCGGAATAGTGCTAAGAGGCTCGTCCCCCATTATGAAAGAGTCAACGGGATCAACAACTATTAAAGACATAGAATCATCGACCTCTTCCAAAAGGCGTCACTTCTCTCAACCGGTGAGTGAAGGGGAAGGGTCGGAAATGAAAGGCTCAGAGCGGGAGGGGTTTCAGCCGACAAACTTGCATAATATTCTTTCATTTGGATGGAATCCTCATCATCATCGTCAATGTAAGTCTCGAGCCATCGGGCACGTCTTTCAAGTGCTTGCTCCTCAATTCGTATTTCTTCAAGACACTTTTCAATCAGCTTGCTCGTTTTTCTTCTTCGTGTAATTCTAACATAGATCTTTCGTTGCGAGATGCTTGATCTTCGGCAAGTAATTCACCATACGTTTTCTGATGAGGATCTTTTTCGATACCATGTTTATCCATAAATTCTTCGAGTATATTAATACATCTTTGGAAACTATCTTGAGGAATTTGCGGATGTTGTGGTTGAATCTCTTGGTATTGTGGAGGTGGGTCATAAGAATAGTCATAAGGAACTTGCTCGTAAACAATTGGATTCTGCATTTGACAATCGGAATTAAAGTGCGGACCTCCACAATACTCACAACAGTATGATTGTTGTGACAGTTTGGTGAAATGGATAAGGTTCATAACCAAAGGTTGTATTGTTAAATTGGGCTTGACATTGAAAACCTTGATAAGGACCTCCACAGTACTCACACGAGTATGACTCCGTCTCATGGTATGGGGATTGGTTAAAGAAATCGGTTGTTTCATTGTAGGGATGTTGGTCCGTGACAAACTCGTTTCCCGTATTCACAATGCTACAACCGGGACAATTCCCACCATTTTGAGGTCCCACACACCATTGACAACCATAATGGTAAGGCGAAGACATCGAGAAGAATTATACGAATAAGAGGGTAAAGAGATAAAGAATTGATGGTTTAGAGGATAAAGACGATTATTTTTGGATTTTTAATAAAGCAAACATAAAAAAAAATTATGAAAAGGAAAAATCTTTTGGGGTTTTAAACACTTTAGAAAAAGTGTTTATGATTATTTTATTTTTGTATTTTTATAATTTTATGAAAAGTATTTACAAAGCGAGGAAATCCACGAGGAGGGTCTTCAAACACCAAACTTCAAACTCCTAAACGAAAAATCGCTAACACACCTCCCCGGCAGCGGCGCCATTTTTGATTTGTCGTTTTCGTACATAAGATTTACAGTCGCAAAACTCCGAGTCGTTCTCCCAACGAGGTGTAATGGAAAATCGATTCGTTGTTTAAAAGTCAGTGATTTGAATAGGATAAAAATATTTTTGCCTTAAATTAATAAAGAAAAGTTAAACAATCAAGCATGTAAAACAAGAAAGCTAAACACAACCAAGCAATTAATGCTAAAATTAAACTAAAAACATATAATTTTATGGGTTTTGACTAATTAAAATGATAAATTGGTTGTGCAAAGACAATAATAAAACAAGTAGCAAGTAAATAAACTAAAGTTAACGATAAAAGATAACAACTAAAAGTAACGAACTAAATTATGCTAAGCAAGTTTAATGAAATATATGATGAAAAGATATACTTGTTAAGCAAATTGTCAAGATCCTTAAGTGTGGTTTATTATTTCAATTTAGTCCTTTATTGATGAATTAATATCTTTACAAATAATTATTTTCTCACAACATTGGTTTCTTTTGAAAACAATTTTTCAAAAAAAGATATCAATATCTAAATTAAAACCCAATTATTTCCGCCTTTTGCCCGCTTCAACAACCAAATTTTCAATCTAAGTAACTTAAAATTACTAACCAATAGATTTTCTAACTTTTAAAACCGCACTTAATTCAATAAATAATCTACTCAACAAAAAAAAAGCCTACCACTAAGATACAAACCAACACATAGCAATTAATTAAATAAAAATAAGCATAACTATTATATTAAAATTTATAACTACTAAAGATTCAAAAAGTAAAGAAAATAGAACCCATGGATGAAACGGAGGAATAAAACCACCCAATCTTATAAAGACAAATTAACACAAAAATTTACAACTTTATTAATCTTATCCACTAATTAGTAAGTAAAGTTTAAAACTTTATTCACTAACAAGCTTAAAAATTACTAAAGTTTTAAACTTTATGTATTAAAAATGCTTAAAGACCCTAAAGCCCTGCCTAGCCAGGAGATGATGAGAAATCAAAGAAAACAAGAACTTTATTAGAGGTTAGCAATAATAAGCAATAATAAGTAATAATAAGCACTACTACTAAATGTAATAAACTAAAAGTGATCTAAAATTAAAAAGATTTAAACTTTATAACAAAAACTATTAGGTCTAAGTCCACCCGTTTCTGTTTGTTCCATCCCAAGATTAAACACGAATCGTGATATTTAAGGACTAGATCTACTGAACAAGCTAATAAATAGCTTATTGTTCAATAAAACTTAAAAGAAGAACCTTTTTATGAAAAACTTGATAAAACTAATAAATCTAATTAATAATAAGCTAAAAAAGAAGGAAGCTCTCAAACTTAAGAGACGTCAGCCGCTTATTTGCAATAAGTTCGAACTTAATGTGCTCTCACGAGATCTTTTGTTGTTTGAATCGAAAGCGTATGAAGAAGATAAGAGATATAAGACATAATAAAGTTAAAACTTATAAAAAAGTAAACTTTTTATAAAATAAGTGAAATAAAAACTATTTATGAAAAGTATTAAAGAAAGTTTTATAGAAGAAAACAAATAAAAGAGCTTAATAGATAAACTTATAAAAAAGCTACCCAAAAGCCTAAATAAGTTATAATAAAGCTAATAATCTAATATAACTTAATAGGTAGAAGTTAAAAGAAAAATAAAAGAAAGAGATGAAGAAGAATAAGACTTAAGAAACCATAAACATAACTTTCATTAATGCTAAAGATGGTTTGATACAAATAAGACTCTGAAAATAGGTAAAAGGAAAGACTAATAATACAAAGTTTAAAGTTTCAAAATATAAATGCTACTAAATAAAAAGAGTGTGTGAAAAATAAAAATGCAAGTAAAAAAAATTGTGACTAATCATCATACTCGGATCTTGTGCCTTCTATATTTATAGCCAAAGCTTGTCTCGAAAGTTCCATCCTCGTATTCCTTGTATGTGCTTGGACACGTGGCCAAGAGTGGCTGGTAGGAAAAACTTGCAATTCATGTGCGAGTGAATTGGATGACAGCAAAAAAAAAAGTAATACACGCGCTTGGCTTGAATTAATATTGGCAAGTGGGACTCACGCATGGACAAAAAAAACTGCACATTCAATTTGCAAATTCCATATTATTAAATTGAACTATCAATCATCGCTGGGTCATTTCTTTTTCATTGAGTCTCGAAGGACCGTTGGGCTTCAATGGCTTGGGCTTGATATAATATATAGCAAAAATTAAATGCCACTAGTGGGATTTGAACCCAAGACCTCTTGCAGAAAGATGCACCAACCACTAGAGCAAGAGCCTTTTATGCTTTTTGCATTTAATTCTTTTATTGCTCTTTCACTTGATCCTAATTTTATGTATTATCTCCAAAATAATCTTCGCTCGAATTGTTGATCTACACCATTCCCACTCTTGCCTCAATGCTCCAAATAAAATTATCATTGGTCCGCATTTCTCCTTCCATTCTCGGTGGCTCGTTTTGCCCATTTTGTCTTCTTTTGTCCATTTTACAATATCCGTTACTCGCATATATAAACACAAAAAAAACACAAATATTTATGGCTTTAGGGGTTAGTTTTTGGTCTTTTTGGTCCGGTTTTGATAAAGAAAAAGGTATATGTTTTCACATATACCAGCTATATGTAAATCCCATAAATCTAGGAATTGCAATTGAAATTGGCAATTGAGCAAATGCTCTACCATTTTGTATAAGGTTCATTACTAGCAGATCAACTGACGTAATGAAATTATGACAATTTGGATCCTAGTTTTCAATAAATATTAATTGGTTATATGAATATGAACCTTGGGTATTTAATTGTTTATTGAAAGGAAAATTATCAAAATACTAATTATGGTTTTGAACTTTTTCTGTAGATGGCTCAATCGAAAACACTATGAGCTTCTCGAGTGCCGCTTTCAAAGATATGATTGGAAAGGACAAGCCGACCGCCCTAATTTCAATGATTGGCATCGCTCACTTAGGATCATCCTTCGTGTTGCCAAAAGGGTTGAAATTTTGACTACACCTTCGCCGATGCTCCTCCCAACACGGCAACCGCTCTGAATTAGAGGCATATCGTGTTGAATATGAGAAGCACAATGATGTGGCGTGTTAATGCTTTCGGGATGTCTGCTCAATTTCAAAAACAATTTGAGCACTATCCGCCTATGAGCATGTTAGATGAACTCAAACGTATGTTTGAGAAGCCACCGGCAGCTGAACTGTATGAACTTATTGAAAAGGTTCATAGTTGCAAGCAAGAGGTTGGCAAATCTGTCTCCGACCACGCCCTAGAGATGAAACATCACTTGGACCAATTGGAGAAGACGGCGTGGTTACTCGAATGATGTATGTGTCGGCCTCATCAATCACTCCCTTAATCGGATCGCTTTGGTGATTTTGTCCGCAATTTTAACATGCATTGAACGGGGAAGACAGTGAATGAGTTACATGCAATGCTTGTAGACTACGAGAAGAGATTGCCAAAGAGGCTCCTACACCTGCGTACTCGCAATACATGGGTGGTAGGGTGAATAAGCCTGCCGCAAGCGATAAGAAAGTGAAAGGAAAAGGAAAGGGGAAGCAAGTTGTCATCCCACCAGCTCCTAAGAAGAACCCCGAAAGAAAAGGAGAATCCTAAGAAGGATTTGTCTTGCCACCACCGCAACTCACCGGTCACTGGAAGCGGAACTGCCCAGTTTATCTGAATGAGTGCTTCAGTAATAAAATAAGATGGTGCCTAGCTCATCGTGTATTTTTATGTTTGAATTATTTTCTATTCCTCATAAGCAAAACTCCTGGATATATGATACAGGATGTGGTACTCACATCTGTAATACATCGCAGGGACTGAGGGGCAAAGAAGTCAATGTGGAGAGAAAGATACTTGTACGCTGGAAATGGAAAGCGCGGCAGCTGCCGAAGCCATAGGGACTTTTGATTTAGTGTTGCCTTCAGGCTTAATTTTAGAACTAAATAATTGTCATTATGCACCCTCCATTGTTAGGGGTGTTATTTCAGTTTCTTTGTTAAAAGATATTGGTTTTGTGCACACTTTTACAAGTTATGGAATTTCAGTTTCTTTAAATAATGTTTTTACTTTAATGCAATTCCTATGCTTGGTGTGTTTGAAATTGATATGGATGGTTGTATATCCAATGGAAATAATTCGTTGTATAGCATTAGCAATAAGAAGAGCAAGTTGAACTGTGATTCTTCTTATCTTTGGCATTGTCGCCTTGCCCATATTGGCAAGAAACGCATGGAAAAGCTGCAACACGATGGGCTTTTACAAACGGTCAATGATGAATCATTTGACAAATGCGAGTCTTGCATTGCTGGGAAGATGACAAGGAAACCTTTTTCACCACAAGTGGAAAGGGCTTCTGATCTACTTGGATTAATACACACCGATGTGTGTGGTCCACTTAGACATGTGTCAAAACGTGGTGCTGTCTACTTCTTAACCTTTACGGATGATTTCAGTCGTTATGGTTATGTTTATTTACTTAAACATAAACATGAAGTCTTTGAAACATTTAAGGTTTTCAAAAGTGAAGTAGAATTACAACTCGGTAAGAAGATTAAAGCTCTTCGATCCGATAGAGGTGGTGAGTATATAAGTCAAGAGTTCAAAGATTACATAGTCGAAAGTGTGGAATTATCCAAAGAACTCACATCTCCTTATACTCCACAACAAAATGGTGTATCTGAGAGGAGAAATCGTACCTTACTTGACATGGTACGATCAATGTTTGAACTTGCGACTCTACCTTTTACGTTTTGGGATTATGCCCTTGAAACTGCTATTCGCATTTTGAATATGGTTCCAACAAAGAAGGTTGTTAAAACTCCATATGAAATATGGACTGGAAAAGCTCCCAACTTTTCTTACTTAAAGGTCTGGGAATGTGAAGCGTTTGTTAAACGTGACACACCTGATAAGCTCCAAGCCGATCTGCTAGTGTATCTTTGTAGGATACCCTAAGGAAACTATGGGTTACTACCTTTACTACCCAGCTGAGAACAAAGTCTTTGTGGCTAGGTATGGAGATTTCCTTGAAAGGAATATCATATCTCAAGAACTCAGTGGGAGAGTATATGATCTGGAATATGATCAAGAAGATACAACACCTTCTGAAAATACTAGCCAACTTCAAGAAGAACCTGAAAGCTTAGGTGCTCCTCCTGAAGTTGTTCCCATTCGTAGGTCCGAAAGGACTATACGTGCACCTGACCGTCTATGTCTTAACGTAGAGGTGGAGGAAAATATGGTTGGGGATCTTAATGAACCCGCTAACTATAAGGTCGCCATGGTGATCCCGAAAGGATAAATGGCAGATTGCTATGAATGGGGAAATGCAATCCATGAAAGATAATGAATTTTGGATTGAAGTTGACCTTCCTCCCAATGCGAAAATTGTTGGAAGTAAGTGGATCTTCAAGAAGAAAACTGACATGGATGGCAATGTACACACCTACAAGGCTCGTCTAGTGGCTAAAGGTTTTACTCAAACCTATGGCATCGACTACGAGGAGAAATTCTCTCCTGTAGCGTACATAAGAGCTATTAGGATTCTTATAGCTATAGCTGCACACTATGACTATGAGATTTGGCAAATGGATGTCAAAACCGCTTTTCTGAATGGTCGTCTAGATGAAGACATCTATATGGCTTAGCCGGAAGGGTTTGTGAATCCATTATTTCCTAACCGTGTATGCAAGCTTAAGAGGTCCATTTATGGACTGAAGCAAGCATCAAGGCAATGGAATAAAAGATTCGATGGAGAAATCAAAGGTTTTGGATTTACTCAGAATCTTGATGAGCCATGTGTATATCACAAAGCTAAAGTGGAGTCATGTTACTTGCCTTGTTCTGTATGTCGATGACATATTAATCATAGGAAATCATATACCAAGTCTAAATGAGGTAAAAACCTATCTTGGTAAATGTTTTTCGATGAAGGACTTAGGGGATCTACCGGGATAGATCAAGGCGGCTAATTGGTTTAAGCCAAAGTGCTTACATTGACAAAATATTGAAGAGATTCAATATGCAAAATTCCAAGAAGGGATTTTTGCCAATGCAAGTAAATCATGGTTTGAGCAGCCAAGGCTGTGCTTCAACACCTACAGAGGTGGCTGCATGAAGAAAGTTCCTTATGCTTCGTACCAGTAGGATCTATCATGTACGCGACGATGCACAAGGCCCGATGTGGAGTTTGCTCAAAACTTGACCGGTCAAGATCAACAGAATCCGAAAGTGAAATTCACCGATGCCGTTAAGCATATTCTCAAGTACCTTCGGGCTACAAGAGATATGTTCATAGTGTATGGAGGAAATCCGAAGCAACTGCTGCTTACAGTTACTGCGATGCATCCTGGAAGTGTGACAAAGATGATACGAAGTCTCAAACGGGTTACATTTTGTCATCAATGGAGGTGCTGTGGATTGGAAGAGTAAGAAACAGACAACACTTGCAACGTCTGCTACAGAAAGTGAGTACATAGCGGCGTCTGAGGCTGCCATGGAAGCCGTTTGGATAAGGAAGTTTGTTTCGGGGCTTGGTGTTATGCCGTCAATTGAACATCCTATTAAAGTATATTGTGACAATTCAACTGCAATTACTTTTGCCCATGAACCTGGAGTTATGAAGGGCACCAGACACTATCCTAGACAATATCACTATGTTCGAGAGCAAGTCGAGATAGGTGAAATTGAGTTACTCAAAGTTCACACAGATGATAACCTAGCGTGATCCGTTAACGAAGGCCTTGCTTGGTGAAAAACTTAATCATTTGTCTGATAAGTTTGGACTTCGTTTAGCTAGTAGTTTCATGCCCATCTGTGACTAAGTATTTTAGATAAAAGGATATTGTAAACATTATTATTGAAATGAAATAAAGTAGTTTGTTATGTTTATTATTCATTTATTATGATGTTGTCCTATATTTGCATGTTTAAATCCTTGAATAACTTAAGTTATTCTAAATAGTCCATTGTCAATCAATAACATGGGAATGATATTGAATTAAGACAAATCTGAGTATTAGTTAGAATATACTTGAAAGTATATTGATGCGTAGCATGACTAATTTCAGATGATATTCAATTAATTGAATATAGGACTTATCCTACCCGCATGATAATACTTTATGGATCTTTGTCATTAAGTATATCATGGATATTTATCCTCGGACTTGAGATACAAGAGATATGTCATGGATGTAGTGCATTTTTGTGAAGCAATCTAACGCTACACGTAACGGGTAGTTATAAGGGTTGTTTTCAGAAGTGTTGCGAAATTTATGAATCCTGCTTGTAGTCAAAAATGGGATTTGTTTCCTTCAAATTTATTTTGAAGTATAATACTGCTGGGCCCTCGTAGGGTTGTTAAGATGTTTGCATGGCCATGCCCAAGGTCTTCGGAATATGTTCGTAAGAATTGGTAATCTTATTCAATCACATAAAGCGAGAAACATAATAGTTAATTAAGAAATGAGTGAGATCCATATTCTTATTAACATGGTATTAGAAACAAAAGGATGAATATGATGATGAATCATCAAACTTGGTTTTTCTAGAAAACCATACACGAGTTGTACCGGGGCATTGACGTGTTGCTAGACGCTAACCAATGTCATTTCACGTTTTGTAAACATATCCAAGTGGGAGCTGTTGGAAATGTATATATTTACAAACATGTGAATGTCCGAATTCGAACTCGTGACCACGGGATTGCACACATTAGCGAATGAGAATTAAAGTTAATAATTAATGTTTATGTTTACGATTAATTATTGCACATTAAGTCCGGTTAACGATCGTTAAGTATTTAACGGAAAAATGACTAACGACCGTTAAATGGAAAAGAGAAGGACTAGAAATGGAAAACTTGAAAAGTTATGGGTTTGGCTTTGGACTTGTGTGTATGGCCGGCCATAGGGCCTCTCCAAGGCCTAAATCCCTAACTTGTTCCCTAAGTTTACCTACTAGTATATAAGGAGGGTTAGGTTCTAGGGTTTCACGGTTTCACACACTTGTGCATTGAATTAACCCTAGATCTCTCCTCTCCTCTCTCTTGTCCTATAATCGGCCGAGCACCCCAATTGTAAGGGAGTTCGGTTTCGTTTTGCTTAAACGAGGACTTGTGTTAGATCTAGCAATCGCTGGATTCGTTTGGTTAATTCGTGTGTACAAGAACGGGTTGTAAGACATTATTCTTACACCAATAAGTACTTCTTTGTTTTGCTTTGCTCGAGGGTTGTTTTGCTTTGCTCGAGGGATTTGACATTCACAAGAGGTACGTTACGCATACTTTCAGTTAATTAATTTATTTGTTATGATCTTAAGTCTTCCGCTGTGTACTCTTGATGTTTACTTGTTTATTGTATGTTATATATTTTATAAACTCAACAGTGGCATCACGAGCCTTGTATAACAAGTAATTAATTACTGAAACACATAATTAAAATAAACATGAATGTGTTATTATTTGTATGCTTAGATCTAGGGTTTGCAAAACCTAAACCCTAATATTGAGGGGGGGGGGCGTTTTTTTATGGTGCCCTAATTAGGTTAATTGGATTAGAAACCCTAAGATGCATGCAACTTTATGTGTATATGCGTAACTTTGATTTAATTGCATTAATTGTTAAGTGTAATTTTATATCCATGATAATTATCTGCATGTTTTATCATGGATTTGCTTTATTGTATGTCTTTCTTGTTTAAGTGATATACACTAATTTTTGATAGATCTAAAATTGGGGAAGACCTCAATAATTATTAATTTAATCAATTATGTGCTATGTGGTATGTATTTAATTTTGACTTGCTCAATCGATGAATCGATGCATGTGGTTCACCTTGTACATAGATGAAAACGGGTGAAAGTCTTAATTAAATATATGCATATTGTCAAATCTAGAATTGGTTATTAATAGGATTTATCAAAACCGTTTGCATGTGGCTATTTGATATGCATGACTTTTATTTGTTATGCATTCATTGTTTATTTGTTTATTTTTTAAATACTTGCTTGTTTGTTATGTGTAACAAGGGTATTTTACAAGAAAAAATAAACTGGCCTAAACAATGGTGAAACATGTATTTTTAAGACTAGTAATCATAATCGCTTAATTGATTGATGACTTTGGTACAAATGGTCTGAACGGCTCACCCATGAGAATGAACTACTAAAAGGGGTTTAAAGAAGTATGCGCACAGTCACACGAAAGGATGTCTAAGGTTGTGCTTTAGCGCGTGCACTGGTCCTCTCCTCGTAAGTTCGAGTGGAGCTACTTAGTAAGCCATTAAATGTGCAAGCTCATCTTAAGGGCAAATTAGTTTTAATTCCATGCTTCACTTCTGGTAATTATCCAAAACACTAAGTGTTTACACTTATGCAAAAGTACGGTATAATGGATGATAATTAACACTAAATTCCTTGACTGGTGAACCCAATACCTCAATTAAAGTTTGATGATGAAAAGCTTATACATTAAAACAAGATATAAATGTTTTAATAAAACTATGCTACAAAGATGAATGCATGACATCTTTGTACATATTTGATTTAACATCAAAACTATTACCCTTTAATTTAAGTTATATGCCATCCAACGAAACGGAAACACCTAAGATTACTTTCTATTTGCGTGAGAACGTGACTTAGATCTTAATCGAAGGGTAAAATGTCCACGTGTCGTGAGAACGGGCATGGACGATTTTGCAGTTTCTTAAGTTGGACAACTTAATTGAGTTAGGCAGTGAGAACTGGCAACTCAAGGCATAAGATGGGATAAAACATGATTACATGGCGATTGATATTGGCTATTGATTTGTCGTTTTCGTACATAAGATTTACCGGAAGTACGGAACTCCCGGGTCGTTCTCCCAACGAGGGTGTAATGGAAAATCGATTCGTTGTTTAAAGGTCGAGTGATTTGAATAGGATAAAAATATTTTGGGTTTTGGAAATTAATAAGAAAGAAACAATCAAGCATGTAAAACAAGAAAGCTAAACACAAATAAGCAATTACGCAAATTAAACTAAAAACATATAATTTTATGGGTTTTTGACTAATTAAAATGATAATGGTTAAAGCAAAGACAATAATAAAACTAGTAGCAAGTAAATAAACTAAAGTTAACGATAAAAGATAACAACTAAAAGTAACGAACTAAATTATGCTAAGCAAGCGAATAAGAAATATATGATGAAAAGATATACTTGTTAAGCAAATTGTCAAGATCCTTAAGTGTGGTTTATTATTTCAATTTAGTCCTTTATTGATGAATTAATATCTTTACAAATAATTATTTTCT